>CM021100.1:365964451-366287560 GCA_007115665.2 Sequoiadendron giganteum | reverse complement strand
CTTTGGGTAGTTTGGCGGTTGATTAAGCTAGCATTAAGAGATATTTATCCATGTCTTGCTCTAAGATATTTTCCATAAATTTATGGAATTTTGGGTCTTGTTGCGCTGCTTGTATGTCCTCTACTTTTATTTCATTTGTGTCATTTTGATGATGTCCACTCCAAGAATTTTCTTTAGCCATGATGTTTGATGTTTCAGTTTCTTTTTCTTTAAATTTTTGTCTTTGTGATCTCGTCAAAATTGGCATACAAGTGTTTGTTACTTTGACTAAACTTTGATCTTCTATGTTTGGATTAGTGTTAGTTGAATTTTGACAAAGTCAAATAGAATGATATATTCTATTGATGAGACCAAGTTAAAATATCTGATATAGTGTTTTGTTTCGTGATTGTAGGATGTCAAAATCCTGATGAGGAAACTTAACTCAATAATCCAAATTTGTGTTTTGATAATTGGACACTTTGTAGCTTACAAGATCCGGGTTTTACTTGAAAGAATTTTGACTTGTAAGAACCTTTGTTTCAGGTCTAAGACACTGTCTGGACTAAGAAGATGTTTTTGTCTAATAAAAATCCAAGTTTTCGATGTCAACAAGTCTGATTGATATGTTCGGAAGCTCTCTATTCATTTTAGTTTTTGGAAGCGCTAAAATAGAGCTTAGAAGCACTAAAACAAAATGCAAAAGCACTATTTTTTCAAAAGTGCTAAAATAAAGTGTGGAAGCGCTATTTTTTAGAAGTGCTAAAATAGAGTGTGGGAGTGCTAAAATAGAGCGTAGAAGCGCTATTTGCAGAAGTGCTAAAACAACATGTGGAAGCGCTATGCCAGTCTTCTGAAGCGCTATTTTGCGAAAGTGCTAAAACAAAGGTCAGAAGTGCTGAAACAGAGGGTGTTTGGAATTTTGATTTTGACTAGATATCTCCACTAGTAGGTTTTTGATGTTGGATGATAAGCCTAAAGACTTTGAGTTTTCTTATTTCAATAATTGATCAGGCCTAGTGGAGTATTCTATCATTGGCTGTGGGATGGAGGACTGACAAATGGGTTGACTACGATTATGATATTGTGTAAGAGCTCTTCTTTGAAACAAAACTTGTGAATAAAGAGGCTCCAAAGAGAAATCACCAATATAACCCCTAGCGAAATCGTGATACCTATGTATGAAAGTTCTATGATGAAGTAAAATTTTTATACTATGATACAAGAAATGTTTTCTTCTTAAAATATTTTGGTAACTAAGTGGTTTCTTCAGTTTCTTGATTTTGATGGATTTCTTGAAAAACTTTTTGGATTTCCAATCTCTAATCATGAATTTTTCTAGGTGATTCTGTTTGACTCTTTTTGATGTTTTTCCAGATGATCTTTACTTGAGTTAAATGATTTGAGAAAACGACAAGAAATTGTAGAATAATTATCTTTAATCCTAGAATCTAAACAAATAGTGTATGTCCAAGAACCATGAATGGTCCCTATTGATTTCCACTGGTTTGTTTTAACAAAAAAACACTTCAGACATACTCACTCTTAAGGTCAAAAAGGTCATCGTCATACTCAACAACCCACATCTTAAAATTGCATTGACTCACACAACCGTGTCACCCCCTAGAGGGCGTTCGTGTTTTTATCTTTTCCAAACGCGTACTCAAAGTTGGATTTCTCGTCCCTTGAGAAAATGGTCCTTGTCAATTGTATGGTGTCTTAGGGGCAGATTCTTCCCTTCCCTTGCATCATGAGTATTACAATGTTTGGTTATTGACTTAGCTGGATACTACACTATGGTTCTTAGATAGGGTTTCCATTCAAAGAGGAAATAGATGAACTCCCTCAAGAGACCTCCCAATCTTTAGAACAAATATTTTGGGGATGGTTATCTTTGCACAACTCTAGAAAAAGTGGGTTTCCCTATATTCACTTTTAATTTTATAGTGGGTTGGAAAATCTGGCTTTGGTTGTTCCCACTTAGGTCGTTCCCGTAGGGTGAGTAATTTTTCCCACTACGACATGCCTTCTAAAGGATTTAAAAAGCGTAAATTGCATGGAAATAAAGGATGAGTCTGGCATTTTGATCACCCAGTATAGGGGAGAGCATAAGTTTATTCACCACACAAGCACATTAATCAATGTTCGATTTTAAAACCCAAAAGAAAATTTTTGCTATTCTATGTGAATATTTTGCTTCACAAAAGTCATGGTGTCAATTTTTAATTGATATAGAAAAATGTGTGATGTCTATCCTATGATTGATAAATTTTAAATCAAGTGACTACCCTAGGATTGATTATTTTTAGTCCAAATGCATCAAAGTAAAATTCTGGCCGCGGTCACGTCAGATCCAGATAAGAAGTTATAGAAGCATTGAAACAAAGAATAGAAGCGCTACAATTTATATAAGATGCGCTATAGTGAAAAGCGCTAAAACAGTTTCCTGAAGCGCCATATAAATTCTTAGAAGTGCTATATCAGATGTGCTAGAAACGGGTGGCCGCTGCGTTGAAACAGATCATGGAAGCGCTATAGTTTCCTCCTTAGAAGCGCTAAAACAGTTCTCAGAAGCGCTATAGTGTTGTGGAAGTGCCAAAACAGAGCTCAAAAGTGCTATATTTTTCCTTGGAAGTGCTATAGTTTTCGTTGAAAGCACCAAAAAATTTCTCACTCGTGCTAAACTGAACATGCCAGAAACCTATGCAACACTTTCCAGAAATTTTTTTGTGAAATATGGGGTTATGCCCCACGGTGGGTGCCAAATTGTAAGTGTGAAATAAGTATGAGTAAAATAACACTTGTTAATGAAAAATTATATCAAAGATTCAACAATTAATTTATTAAAAGAGCAAAAATCTTGAAAGTGTCTCATTGTTTCCTATCTTTAAAGATTTATTAAGCTACGGTGCTCTCAGATTTAGTAAAACACTATGACTGTTAAAATGCCAATTTAAAGAACGAAATGATACTAGATGTAGTGATGAAATGATTTGATAATGATTTCTAAATGATATGAAGCTATTGTAATCTATTCTGATATGAAAATTGATGAAAGAAAGCTACAATAAAACTAAGATGTAGCCATGATATGAATTCTAATGATGCTATGATTTCTGTGATGCTAAGATGCTATATGCTTGATTGCTTGATTGCTATTGCTACAGAGTAAGTTTGCACAAAGTTGGGATATTCTGGATCTATTTACTGTTGAATGAGGCTGTATTTATAGATTTCTTGGCAGCAGATTTGCACAGGGGCAGCAGAGTAGAGGCTTGGATTCAATCTAGATGATTGAATGGTGAAAGATTGAGAAGATTTTGGGAAAGGTTCCCCCCCCTGAAAACACCAAGCAAGATGATAGGAAGAACTGATGGAAGAGGATGAAGGAGTTGCCTACAAATTTATCTTCAATTTGTCTCCAAATTTTCCCGTGAGATTGAGTCAATTAATTTAGACATAAATTAGACATATAATAGCTAATTTGATTTGTGCAACTTTTGAGTGAAAATAGGAAATAGCTGTAGAACGCATTTCCATTGAATATTTGGATTTATTCAATTTAGGCAAGAAGATATTTAATTTAATAAAACAAACTATAGCAGTCTATTTATTAATTAAATAAATATGGAGGAAGTGTGATAATTAAATAAAACAAAGTCGAAAATTTGTTTATTTAATTTAGATGATGACATGATTAAGATAATAGAAGAATTTAATAATGATAATTAAATAAATTTGTTTGTTTAATTAAGAAGAAATACTGTAATAAAGATAGAAGAAATAAAAGGTGAATTATATAAATAAATATTTCTATTTATTTAATAGTAGAAGAATAAAATGTTAATTAATCAAATAATTCATATTTAATTAATTAGATTTCTTAGACCATTTTTTCGTGTATACACAACCCATTATGTATTTTCACATGCTTCCCAATCTCCTAAGATAAAAAACTGACAAAAAAATGCAAGCTCCCTTGTCCAGATAGTCCATGTGCTTGTTGTCAAACTCCTAAATGAATGTCATTTAGTAGATCCACTAATTGTCTCACAGTCAACTCTAGGTAGAATGTTCTCTGTTAGAGTAATAAGTTATTTTACTTAATTAATTTAATCATATTGGTTAATTAATTAAGTCACTTATTCCTTTAGGTTACTTAAGCTAAACTTAGGCACATTAATAATTATTTATTAATTATTAAGTTTGCACACTAGGGTTTCATTTAGGGTTTCCTATTTTTAGGTTTTCTTGATCTCCTTCATAAGGATTGATCTCATTGTAATTATCATATTATTCAATAATCAATATTCTGATTTTGCTTACACATTCTTGCTTGAGAGTTTACAAAACATCTTCTTGTTTGTTTTGGATATCTATTGCATGTGATAAGTGATTTCATGCAAGTGATTGTTGGGAACTGTGAAGTTGGATTTATCAAGTTCTACATGGTATTAGAGCTCTAGACCTATGGCTGCTTGTTCGTGATTTGAAGATATTCTCTCACAAAGTATTTTTTGTGTAATGGTTTCAAGCCAAGCTAATTTTTTGAGGATCTGGGGGTCGCCTATTTTTTTGGGCATTTTTGGAAAAACAGACCTTGCCATTGAGTTTGCAGTGCCCCAAAACCCCTATTTTCATATAAAATTTGTCGATTTTGGACATAATCATCCGAAAAGACAAAACATTTTTGCCCCAAGGCTGTATGGCCCTAGGGCACTTAGATCGAGGCTCAAAAATTAAAAAAATTAAAAAAAAACTATTGAAAAATAAAAAAATGCAAAAAAATTCTACATGGCTAGTATAAAGAAACCTCACTGCCCTTGCACCACCCAGCAGCCACCTGGGCACTACCCACCACTGACAACTATGTACAACACGCCACTGCCACTCTGCTCCAAGGCCCAGCCCTCGCGGGCTTAAGCCTCTGCCCACAGTCTCTTCAACAACTGAGCACTTACCTTCGGCCCCCGCTAGGTGTTCAACCCCTTGCATTGTCACATCCATGACCAAGAGCTCTGCTGATCGCCCCAGCCGCTAGCCCCCTAGTCTACCCAAGCGACCATGGGCTTATTTTTTTTAGCCCTTCAGGGCTCTGAAGGACATATTGGACATTTTGGAGCTATTTTACGGAATCAGGCATATCTTGGGCACTTCAACTCTGTTTTTTGAAAATGAACGGGCATCAAAAAGTTGGTTTCATGCTCTATCTAGTGGTGTAGGTGTGATTTTCTGGTTTATTTTTTGATACTTTTTTTAACCTCTGAAGTCCAAAGTTGCTGTTTTCACTATAGGAGGCGTAACTTTTGTGTCTGGACTCCGTTTTGCGAAAAAAAATAGGAATCAGAAAGCTAGTTCAAATCTCTACACAGATCTCAAACCTATTTTTTCTAGAATTTTTACCAAGTATCTGATATTCTTATTTAATCTTAGCCTTTACCTTTTCAGTTATTTTCTTGGGAAGCATGCAATCAGTATATATATTTTTAGATTAGCGAGCATTATTTTTTTCTTTGAGAGTATATATTGTTTTTTTCTATCATGGATACACATAATATTGTACCCCTTACTCCATTCAACTATTTTGGTTGGAAAAAAAAATGGAGATTCATTTGAAACACAAAGGGTTGTACAGGGTAACCATGGGTACAAAAATTAAACTGGCAGGTGCTACTGAAAAGAGAAAGTGGTTTAATAGATGTGATAAAGATTATGGTACATTATGTATGTCTCTTTCATTTGCCTGACTTAACAAGTTTCTAGATGGTGTTCATAGCCATAAATTTAGAAATCACTCAGTATAGGTTCAATTTTTTTGCTAAGGAAGGAATTGAGAAAGTCTGGTCTTCTTGAATATGATATGTTGAAAAGGAGTTTGGGTTTACTCTAGAAAAGAGCTCTTGATAATATAATGTGCAGTTATGAATTAATGCTTGTGCATAAATACCACATCATTCACACACTAGTTCAAGCTTCATGGCCCCCATCAAGTATGGATGGAGTTTTTCTCTCATAGAGTAGCTTTTCTCTAAGTAGCCGATCAAAGATATGGAATTATTGCAAAGGGCTTAATTGAAAAAAGTGCACTATATTTACAGGGACTTTTTTGTAGAATAACATCAAAGAGTTTTTTAGCACAATATGGTTGATGAGACCTAACCTTGTTAGTGGTTTCTTGGGTAAAAAACTGAAGCTAAGCCAAAAAATTCAAAAATGGTAACATGAGTGGTCAAGTAGAATTTGTTGACAATAAATTGCAAAGTTCAAGTTTGTCGGCAATACCTTTGTTCATTGTCACAATATTTATTTTGCATGACAACTTCAAATGAAGCATTCCAATGTAGTTATTATTTTCATCTTTGAATTCATGGTACAAACTTCCAAACAAAATATCCACTAAGCAATGTTTGTATGCAAGTGTAGGTGGATTTTCCTAGTGTAATTTTATAGTGGCTATCAGCAGTAGATTTTACGTGCAAAGGAGTTGATATGGAAGTATTACATGCGACATTCCTCAAATGAAAATAATTCATTCTATTGATTAAATAAAAAATGAATATTATAATTTTTAGTCAACATGCTATCCATTTAAGGTAGGTTGTGTCATCCGAAAGCTTAGTTTCTTGACTAGTTTTGTTTTGTGGACTAGAGTCATTGTCCTTCATACATACATAGTTCTAGTCAACTAAATTATACAAATACACTAGCATTGTTAAGTGCAAGAAAAAATTGGGAATCCTTCAAGCTATATGACAATGAATAGATGAAGATAATTTAAGTAATGATCCATGAAGCCATTTCGTAGTTGCTAAAATGTATAATGGCAATCAAGGAAAATATGTTTTCTATGACCATATTGACAAAATATATGTCAGAGGAGAAAAGATATGGCATCTTGCTAAAGTTTTTATTTTCTTTCGTACTTGATATTTATTGTGAAATAGAATCCATGACCAATAGCTAGAAGCAAGCGCTCAAATGCGTTTATGTATAATTTGGGGAAAATGTGAAATATTCATTGAAATATGCAAAAACCAACTAAAATATGTTTCTTGATTGACATTCCAATAATATACAAGTAGAACATAATAATAGGGGGTAAAGCACAAAGCAAGACAAGCCTACAATGCAAAAAATAATATAGCTACAAATGACAACACAAGGAAAAGATAACTGCAATGCAATACATTTTCTATATCTAACCAAAACAACTCCGTTGCAAGGAAAACATGCTGTGTTAATATAGAATACAACTAAAGAAAAGGCTCAACTTACAAGTGTGCAACATAGCATGCCATGAACATGTTCTTATATCTATTCATATACATTGTAAGTGATCTGAGTTGCAATTGCCACCTAAAAATAAAAACAAGGCACCTATCAATTTTAATCGTAAATAGAAAATTTGTATAGGAATGCATTCCAATTTCCAATGGGAAACTATTATGAACACTACTACTTATCAACCAAAAAATTTGGATCGAACATGTTTTTAGGGCCAAAAATATCAGGAAAGCATAAGTCCATCGTATCCTACTATGCAAAGAGGCTTTTGCTATACTCTGTGGATTTTTTTGTGTATTACGAACTTTGTCATTTTTCTTTTTTTGTAATTTTCTCATTGCAAGCTGCTTACATTGGTCTTGATTTTGTATAGTGATTTTTTGTTGGCCCCATGGTTGTCATTGTACCAAAAGATCAACCTGCTAATGCCCGATACAACTGCTAGAGTTAACGGGTCCACCGGAGGCAGTTAGTCCATGTCACGAATCCTGAGGGGAGTGTTGACCAATTGCCAACAATCTCCCCCTCAATGTTACCTGAGGGGATTAGAACTCGACACCTTTGGCCCTGATATAATTTTTGGAAAGAGACACTGCACATGTTATTTGGTGTTGTTATTGATGGCAACCCTATTTAGTGATTCGATCCGCACTTCAGTAGTTGCCTATACTAAAATCTAGATTGAAGAAATGTATTATTTATCAAAGCTAGAATAGGGTATGCGACAGAGTTGTGTTTTTTGATTCATATAAAATTATCTATAATCATTTTGAGTTAAGGATCTCAAGGAAGATATTTTGATGTATGAACTATGTTATCTTTGAATCATAGATCCTCGTATTGATTCGTGTGCAAGTTAGAAGATCCGGTTGATTGATTTTTTGTTTAACAGTGCAAGAAAGCCAACTAAGTGAATATAGCGTGTTGTGGATCTTCAAGGGGTAACTGTTTGAAGTGTTTTGTGCTTGAGCATGTTTTTCTAGGTCCTCACTATGTTGTGACTAACTTTGGTTGGTGCATATTGAAAGTTATCTATAGATTGAGCTGACGGTTTGTAAATATTTTATGTTTTATTGAAGCTAACATGTGGTTGATTAAATATTTAGTTGCGGATATATATAAGAGATCATTTATATTATTTGGATGTATGTGCGATGTGTGTTACAAAATTTAGAAGGATTGTAGATAAATTATGCACAGTTTCACTTATGCATAAAAGGATTTTGTGATGTGAACTAAAGCAGATAGAGTAGAAGAGTAGAATCAGACAAAAGGTCAAGAATGTGAATAATGTGCTTAACTAGAGCTATAATCAGGCATTTGAAGATGCTCCTTCATAGTTCATCTATGCCAGTAGTTTTCTGGAAGTGACAGTAAGATAGTGAGTCTTCATTTTGTATTTGAGTAGTGAAATCTAGGCAGTGTGCCTGAATGCATGTGCATTCCCATTTGTAAACACTTATATTTGAGTACACTCTAATTGTGGATTGGCCTTCCATTGTGGCTTTTCCCCTAACAGGGTTTCAATGTAAAAATCCTTGTTATGGTGTTGTGGTTAATTTCTTTATGTTTTTGCATCTTTCTTTTGCTTCAATGTTGTAAGTGGTTTAAAGATCAGATTAATAAAGTTAATTTTGCAGAACACTAAATCACCCCCCATCTCAGTGTTCCTTGATTCCAACATTTTCATGCTTTGACATCTTTTGGTTTGTGCACCAAATTTTTTTGTTGGGGTTGGCTAGTTACAAAATGTATTAGGGCTTGTAACTAGATTGACACAATATCCAAAGGCAACAAGAAGATCACAAAGTGATTGATGAATCGATAAGGGAATTGAATGATAAGAAATAACATAAAATAGACCATTCCAAAAAGGTTTAAATCACTGAAAACTTAAAATCTCTGTCTGTTGGAACAATTTATGCCTATCATATTGAAAGCAAAGAAGAAGCCAGTTGTAAGCTCTTATATCTTTTTTTGCATAGTTGTTTTGCATTTGTGCATTTTATGGGTTAATGTCCACTATTCCCTATTTTTGAGTGGTTGTGTTGTGTTTTTATTTTCTTAGATTGTTCGTGTTGGTGTGTTTATGCATTAGTCTTTTTTGTTTAGTTTAAGATTGAAGAGGATAATGTGTTGCTCATGATTAACGATGGAAATAGATTTCTCTCTCATCAAACAATCTGAGCAAATGGTTGGACAACACAAAAAAGACAATGTAAAAGATATGTGAGATTACAAATGTCTATTTTTTTGACAGGTTTTATTGTGTAGGAATAATTTATCAAGATGATTAGGCAATGCAACTAATGTTTTTCTCAAGAGTCTTAAGACCTGGTGGAGGGATTGATTAATACCAGCTACAACTCAAGAATACAGTCAAGGCAATGAAAACAATGAAGGATAGTGAACAATAGACATTAACACACAAAATATAGAAAACAACAAACAATACACATTAAACCATACAATGGAAGATTGTAAAAAAACTATAGAGAAATATTGTAAAAGATATACAAACTTACAAATGCTTTGTCTTTCTCTCTCCATACAATAGACATGAATTCTTTCTTTAACCAAAGATTTAATGATTTTATATCCAAACACTTTGCATTTTCTTAGAGCTAATTCTCAGTCTTATTTCGTACATGTATTTATCATGTCCAACACAGAAGATGACATTAATGAATTATGGTGTTAAGTATTGTATTCAAGAATAAAGACTCATCCACAAAACCTTGTAAAGGTAGGGAAGAGTAGATATTAATCCACAAAGTGCAGACATCAAGAAACAATAGGCATTAACTCATAAAATGTATAGCTGTAAAAAACTACTATTTGCATATTCTCATCTATTGTGAGGAGACTCAAGTGCAGCCATCATATTTGTGTTGTATGTTCATTTTTTTCCTAGGTTGTTTGATGAGGTTGAAGTTTGTGTCTGTTGGGAGGGTTTTCATCTACTATGTTGAAAGAAAGAAAGATGGCCTTTGTAAGTTACTCTCTCTTGTACGCTTTTCTTTTTTGTTTGTCCACTGCTTTGCTCAGATTGTAAATGGAAAATGAAAATTAGGTGTAAGTAACTGGAAAATGTCTGGGAATAAAATCGTTAAATTTTTGTATGTTGAAAGGGTTTATAGTGTTTTACAATGTTGTTTTTATAGTGGTTTACATATTTTCATTTTATGGGTTGGTGTCTATTGTTTGTTGTTGTTTGTATTTTGCATGTTTATGTCTATTCTACACTATTCTTTATGGGTCAGTATCTATTGCCAAGTTAAATAGTTAGTTGCATTTCAATTTATTCGATGAAGATGAGAATAGCTACTATTTTGAATATTTCTTCATTTTGAAGTTTTAATCCTGTTGAGCAAAGTTTTATTTGTGTTATTTTCTCATTTGCTTAGGTTGTGTCTATGAGTGTAAATATTGGAACTAGCCTTTCTTGTTTGGTCTTTTGCAATCTTGGGATGCTTTTATGGGGTGTTGTTTGTTGTCAACTTGAATACCTAACATCGTAATTTATTAATGTGGATTTCTCCGCTACCCATGATTAAAAATGGAAGCAGCTAGTTGCACTTCAATCTATTGAGTGAAAATGAGAATTGTTCATATTTGAAATATTTCTTGGGCTTGAATTTTAAATTATGTTGACCAAAGTGTTATTTTGATTGTTTTCTCATTTTATACATATATATACATATATATGTACACACACACACACACACACACACACACACACACACACACACACACACATATATGCATATAAGCATACATATAAATATACATATGCACATATATACATATGTATACATGTACATATACATATCTATGTATGGATAGTTACATGAACATATATATATATATATATATATACAAATATACATATATATATGCATACATACATATACATATCCACGTATATGATTATATATTCTTATATATATATATATATAAAGATATAGGCATACATATAGATATGTATAAATATATATGTACATATAGATATAATGATTCTATACCAAGACCCAGGTATATGCAAAGTGTAGAGTGAACCTAATTTTCATTGTTATTTAATAAATTGAAGTGCAATTGTAGTGCATGTGCCAAAAGAGAAAGCATCCACCCATAAAATCAAACCTAGTTGTACGCTAAATTTGGAGCACACACACAAACATATATATACACATATGCAAATATATATGTACACATAGCCAAATACAAATACACACACACACACACACACACACATGTATGCATACAAACATACATATTTATATGCATACACATATAAATTTACATATATACAAACATAGAGGCATTTATATACATATATACATATATACATATATATACACATAGTTACATGCACATACATATATATATTTATGTATAGAAACATACATATACATATGCATAAACACATATACATATGCACATATACAAATATAAATACTTATATATATATTCATACATAGAAGCATATATATATGTATATACATACATATGTACACATGGATACAATGATTTTATACCTAGATGTTTTCCAATTATTTGGACCTAATTTTCATTGTTGTCTAATAAATTCAAGTGTAGTTGCAATGCATGAGTGCATATAGTAGAAATTAACCATAGAATATAGAGATGAATAAAACTATAAAACGACACTATAAAAGATATAGCAACTTACAAATGCTTCATTTTTCAATTCCAAAATTAGTGAAGGACTTAGCATGATAGTGTCCTTTTCATGATTAAGAATGAAAGTAATATTTCCTCAGCATGTATGCACTACAGTTGAACTTGGATTTAGTTGACCAAAATGAAAATTAGGTCTAACTAATTGGGAAATGTCTTGGTGTAAAATGATTAAGTTTGCATCTATTCAAAGGGTCTATGCCTATTGTATTGGGAGTGAAAGATGAGGCATTTGTAAACTCATCTATCTTTTACAATGTCATTTTGTAGTTTTTTCTTCATTTGTATTACACAAAAAAAATAAAAATAAAAAAAGCGTAAAAGATAGAGTAAGTTACAAATGCCACTTTCATCGCTTGCAATACCATAATCCCGTACTCATAATAAATGAGAAGATGCAAATAGTAAATGAAAATGTACTACTCAAGATGTCACACATCCCCAAAAAGAGTCCATGGTAAGATACGACTAGACAAAAAAAATCATGAAATATTTTGAATAGCAAAGCTCCCTACAATAATTATTATTATAAAATTTTTTAGAAAATACCAAAACCACGAGGAAAATTACACCCGCCAATCACGAAATTGCAAGAGTAAATTAATTAATTTTTTTTTTCTTTCTAAATATTCCCCTGAACATCACCAAAACCATATCTTTATTTTTCTAGCATCATTTCCTAGGCACAATTTTTATATGCAAGATTGAGGCGATAACATTATTTCCCCGCCTTATAAGGGTAGGGACTAAAATTACAAAAAAAATCTATTCGAAAGATTTGAAATTTTCTTCATTAACAATGGAAGAAATATCTCATCCCGACATATGCATTGCAACTACATTTCAATCTATAAAGTGGAAATAAAAATCACACCCAAGTAGCTGGAAAATATTTGGGTCTAACATTATTAGCTTTGTGTCTATTGAGAAGGCTTTGATATGGCCATCCTCTAACACTTTCTCTTTCCATGCACACATAGCATTCTAATAATGGGATTATGCATATATAGTTTACCAATTCTATTTAAAATCAATAGACTGGAATGCAACTCTCGTTAATGACTTCTGCTATAAAATTCAATGACTTGCAGTCTTTATTCATTTCCTTACACTGGGTCTCAGACATTAAAACTTGGGAAAAAGTTGTTGCACTGTCATTTGGGTGTTGCTTACTCACTCGCTAAGATTGTTTGATGAGACAAACATCTCTATCTATTGACAAGATCTATGTCTTCCATATTTGAAACAAAGAAAGATCTTATTGTAACTTGGTATGTGTATGAAATCCATGTATAATGAGAAGGTTTCATACATATGATCTTCAAGACCAAGAACAAGTGATTTATAAGTACTATTCTTTTTGCATTGTTTTCTTTTGTCTGGTTAAGGAAACTAATCAATATCAAAACCATGTCTCCTAGCAAGGTTATTTCTATCATGTTCAAAAAAAGAAACAAGTCATTTGTAATTTTTAACATCGTTTACATTATTGTGCTCTATTTTTTCCTTTCTCTTTCCTCTTTGACCATCTTTACAAGGAATTGCCTCCTCTTCAGCTGCAGACTTAACACCATAATCCATCAATATTTGCTTCTTTTCTTCCAACAACTAACAAAGCATCTGATGGACTCAAGCACACTCCACATCAATGAATTCAGATATCAAACTCCTGTCCTTACTACCCCCTCAAAAGCACTCAAAAGGATAATTGTAACAATTTATTCATTTTGTCGAGCTCTTCTATATTAAATAATTTCTCTTTCTAATATTTACTTTTTTTATGCTTTCAACTTTCACTTGTGCAACCTAATTCCTACTTTTAATCTCTCTATGCAATTACCTATATCAACAAAGTTTGATAAACAACCTCAGTTGGTGCTGATTGATATTCATGCACCTATAACCATAATGAAATTATTATTTTTACACATCAAGTTGACTGATTCTATGTACATAAAGCTATTTAGATTCCCACAAATTATACATTACATTATTCACTGTAATCCATCAAATACCATATTTCTCATACACGCTACTTAGTTGAGCATATTTATCCTAGGTTTGATACAAACACTTTATCAATACTAGTGTTTGTTGGTGTAATTAATTGTTTTGTACCTTGTCCTAGGTCGTCATTACACCTTAGTTAAGTTTACTTAGGGACCACATAGGAGTTGTTGGAGATTTTCCACCTTTGGTGGACTTATCATGTTATCACTTTATCATTTCCACCTTTTGTGGACACATCATGTGATTCCTCTCCACCTTTTGTGGTAGATCCACCTTTTGTGGTGGTTATCACATTATCACTTTCCCACTTTAGGTGGAGTGATAGCTTTTCACAGTTGTCTCATGTCATAAGATTATGACACTTGTCATAATCTTATGCCCTCCTATGTTCTCACCTTGGCTATATAACCAAGGGGTCTCTAATACATTTGTACATTGATACATACATTATTTCTATATGCATTATTGGCAGAATACAGTTTATTCTTGTCACATTGTTTCTATCTCTCTTATGCTTGTGCTTCCATTAGGGCTCTAGATCTTGGGTGGCTACCTTCATAGCCAATTCTTACATGGTATTAGAGCTATTGGAGTGCCTTTGGATTGCCATTTTGGGGAGATCTTGAGTGCAATCTTGCATTTTTTTCATAGAAATATCAGATTCTGGGGGGGTTCCATTTTTGGTTTTGTATTGCAGGTGCATTTTGGGAGCTTGTTGCATCAGATTTGAGCTCACCATTGCATCTAGAGTGTCCGAGAAAGTCAGATTTGCCTTTTTTTTCATCTCAGTTGGACATTGGAGGCCAAATCTACAAGGGTTTGAAGATCGGAGGTGGTTGCTTGATCCAAGAGGTAGCCATATTTTCGAAGCATTTTCAACCAAAAAGCACACTGCCATTGCGTCCAGAAGTGCCAAAGACCCTAAGATTGACTGTCAATTCATCAAAATCGGACAACTTTGCTCGGAGCCATCTAGTAAAATTTTCTCCTCCTTGGCCGTACGGATAGTCATAATTAAGTCGATGGTACGATTTTTTTAATAAAAAAATTTCAGACTATTTTTTGAAATTTTTTTTGTAAAATTGATTTTTTTTTCAGAAAATTTGATTTGAAAAAGAAAATCAAAAATTAAAAATCATAAAATATATATATAAAGTCAAAAAAAATTAAGTCTGTAGTCGCAGACTGTACCTGTAATCATAGGTACTATGTACCGCAGTATCGTGCGGACCCCACCACAGCCGACGACTTTCTAAACCGACTGATATTTGAAATTTCGGCACCACAAACTGGCGGACATTTGCCAGCATCCTGAAAATATTCCGATGAACATACCGGCAGTAAAATCAAATATTCCCACGCGTTTCCCGGTAGGTTGTCGGCGTCGGTGACGGCCCCCTGGCCATCAAATTTAACTCCATAGGTTGCTGACGTCAGCAATACATCAGCGGTTTTCAAAAGTTAGGCAGACCCCTCTCCATTTGCAGTTCATTTTCAAATGCAGATATCTTGCTCATTTTGAGTCCTTTTTTGGAGCAATTTTTTTTTATTTGGGTTATTTTTTCGTGCTCTACATGGTGGTGTAATCAGTTTCTGGTTTTGATGTATGGATTTGTCAGAAAGTTCAGTTTCTCATAGGTGTAGCTGAATTGTCACCATTTTTGCAACTTCCAGGGCTCCGTTCAGACTCATAGGAACTCCTTTTCAGGTGCCATTTTTTTTGAAAGTGCATTATTTTTCTTGAATTTCACAATGGTGCTATCAGTTTGTAGTGATTGTGATCAGAAATTTTACTTTCAGCACTTGGTCAGTTTTGGCCTATTTTGGCATTTGTAAGGACAAGATCTCAATTTGATCTTTTGTATCAGTTATTTGAGTCTGTTGTTGCCTAATTAAGGCTGTTGTAAAACATTTAAAATCAAAATCCCACTTTGCTTGGATTGCAAGTGGCCATTGTAAATGCACTAAGTATAAGTGCCAAATCATCATTTTTGGGGGGGTGTCTTGTGTGATTGTGACTCTCTATCTCTTGCTGCTATGGGTTCTCCTAAGTTTCCTTTGCTTCTTGGAAAATTGATGCTTGGAGTAAGTTGGTGGAAAAAGGATTAACTCATTATATTGATGGAACTATTGTTGCACCATCTGATCCTAATGCTCATTTGGATTGGCTCACTAAAAATACTATGGCTCTTGGAACATTGAGGAAATATGTATCAAAAGATCTAATCTGTCAAATTGAAAAGTTTACAATAATTAAAGAAGCTTGGGAAAAGTTTGGTCAATTGTATGGCCAAGTTGATGAGATTAGAGGTTATCAGCTTGACAATGATCTCACAATGTTAGATCCTAAGAATTTTGATACAATCCAAGACTATGTCACTAAGGCAAATGAGTTAAGATCACAACTTAAGGATTGTGGAATTGACAAAAAGGATGCACAGTTGGTCTATAATTTGTTGGGAAAGCTTCCATCAGAATATGTAGCATTTGTTTCTAGCTTCCAAACCCATCATTTGACAGTTGGTAGTTCTTTAACTCTTCCATCATTTGATGCATTCACAGAAATGTTGATGTTAGAGCAAGCAAAATTGATAAGCATGGGGATTCTCAAGTCTTCAAAGTCCAAAGCTTTGGTGGCTAATCAAGGGAATCAAGGGACTCAAGGAAAGGGTTCCAATAAGAAGCAGAAGCAGTTTAAGCCAAAGATACAACAAGATAAAGCACAATCATCCTCTCCACAGCAAAGGAATTATTCACCTTTTCCTCAGAAGGGAAATTCAAGCAAGAAGGAAAGACCAACTTGCTCATATTGCAAGAGATTTGGTCATGATGAGCATCATTTCCATACTAAGAAAATTGATGAGTTGACAAACATCATCAAGAAAAACAAAATCAATTTGCCATCTGCCTACAAGAAGAAGGATTCATCTCCTTCCACTTCCTCACAATCAAAAGGAAAAGGGCAAGCTTTTATGGCTACTACAGGTTCTTCACAACAATGGATACTTGACTCGGGTGCTACTCATCACATGTGTTCTACAAGGGAGCAATTTTCTTCTTTGGAGCCATCTAAGGTACCTCACATCTTTATAGGTGATGATACTCAAGTGGATGTTGAAGGCAAAGGTTCAGTTGTCATGGATGATGGAACATTTGAGGATGTTCTCTATGTTCCTAACTTGAGCACTAATCTTCTTTCAATCTACCAAATCACTCACTTTGGAGATGGCAAGAAAGTTGAGTTTCTACCAGATTCAGTTGTGGTCAAAGAACTTAAGGATGATGCCTTGGTTGCAATGGGACAAGCCAATCCCAACACACGGCTTTACTCATTTTCCCACTTTATTCCCAAGTCTCCTTCTACAAAATTGCTCACTCATTCAAATTCAGAAAGTAAGTTATGGCATGAGCGATTTGGACATCTCAATTACCGCTATCTTCAGCAGCTTAGCACAAAGGATATGGTTTCAGGACTCCCTCAAATCAGATTTTCAGAAGGTGTTTGTTCAGGTTGTTCCTTGGGTAAGCATTCAGAAGAGAAGTTTGACAAAGGGAAGTCTTGGAGAGCTTTGGAAGTTCTTCAATTGGTTCATAGTGATGTAGCAGGTCCATTTCCAGTGCCATCATTCAGCAAGGCCCGCTATGTCCTCACCTTCATTGATGACTACTCCCGCTTCACGTGGGTCTATTTTCTTGTTCACAAGAGTGAAGTGTTTGACAGATTTCTAGCCTTCAAGGCTCATGTTGAGAAGCAATCAGGGAAGCAAGTCAAGATTCTCCGCACAAACAATGGAAGGGAATATGTGAACAATAGACTTGAGGAATTTTGTACTCTTGAGGGGATTGATATTCAACATTCAGTTGCATACACTCCACAACATAATGGTGTTGCAAAATGGAAGAATAGAACCCTTAAGGAGATGGCTAGCTGCATGATTCATGCTCGTTCTCTTGGTCCTCAATTTTGGGTAGAAGCTATCAGTTGTGCCACTCACATCCAAAATCGGGTTCCCCATAAGGCTTTGAAGGGTATGACTCCTTTTGAGGCTTGGTGTGGTAGAAAACCAGTTGTGAGACACTTCAGAGTTTTTGGTTGTCCAGCTTGGGCACGCATACCTCCAAAGAAACGCAAGGCATTGGAACCTCAGAGTAGGCCTTGCATATTTGTTGGATATCCTGAAGGTGTTAAGGCATATAGACTTTTGGATCTAGAGACACATGAGCTATTCATTGAGAGGAGTGTTCACTTTGAGGAAAGCTCTCCTAGCTTAGCCTCTAACCCTCCTCTTCCTTCGTCCATAGTGGAAAGTGACGATAGTGACTCAGATGATAATTCTCCCTCAACTTCGACTCACAGGATCACACCTTTCCAGGGTCCACTTGTAGTTGAGGAGCCTCATCCTTCATCTCCTACTAGACCTCGCTAGGCTCGACAGACTCTTGAGTCAGCAGGTTCTCTTGTTGGGGATCCTTCAGATACTCAAAGGACTCGGTCCCAACATCAGGATTTTCCACATGCTTTTATTGCTACTACTTTTGATCCACAGTCCTTCAAGGAAGCATCAGGAGTTCCAGAGTGGGATTCAACAATGGAGTTAGAGTATAGTTCCTTGATGAGGAACAACACATGGGATTTAGTTCCACTCCCCAAGGGGAGAAACATGGTTCGATGCAAGTGGATCTATCAGACCAAGTATGCAGTGGATGGAAGTGTGGATAAATACAAGGCTCGACTTGTGGCAAAAGGTTTCTCATAGGTTCCAGGTGTTGATTACACAAAGACCTTTGCACCCATTGCTAAGATGAACTCCATTCGCTTGACACTTGCTATTGCTACAGCTCATGGTTGGGTTGTACATCAGATGGATGTGAAGAGTGCATTTCTTCACGGGGATCTTCATGAGGAGATTTACATGGAGCAATCATAGGGATTCATACAAGATTCTTCTTTGGTTTGCAGATTGAGGAAGTCTCTCTATGGCCTCAAACAGGCCCCTAGGGCTTGGTATGCCAAGATGGATTCCTTTCTTCTCTTTGTAGGATTCACCAGGTGTCATTCAGATCCAAATGTCTACATTTTGTGATAGGGTGACTCTCATTTGCTACTTGTGCTCTATGTTGATGAATTGATCATTACAGGGAGTACCTCATCCATCATTGGCAGTGTCAAATCTGCTTTGCAGGATAGATTTGCTATGACTGACTTGGGCCTTTTGCACTATTTTCTTGGGATTGAGATCAAACAGTCAGCTTCTAGGATATCTCTCTCTTAGCCCAAATATTCTCTTGATCTTCTATCTCGGTTTCACATGGCTGATTGTAAGCCTACTTCGACTCCATTTCTTTCAGGAGTCAAGCTTGAGGCTAAGTGTTCCACTCCACTTGTTGATGCCACTTTGTATCATCAGCTTGTTGGGAGTCTCATCTACTTGACTCACACATGCCCTGATATCTCCTTTGCAGTTGGCATACTTTCATGCTTTATGCAGGAACCACATGAGCTTCATTGGAAGGCTGCCAAATGCATCTTACATTACATACAGGGTACACATCATCATGGGATTCACTATGCAGCAGGTACATGACTTACCTTGGTGGGATATATAGATTCTAATTAGGCTGGCGATATTGATGATCGCAAGTCCACTTTTGGCTACAACTTTCATCTTGGTTCAGGCCCCATTTGTTGGCAGAGTAAGAAGCAACATGCTATTGCTTTTTCTTCGACTGAGGCTGAGTATCGAGGGGTTGTTAATGCAGCTACTAAGGCTATTTGGCTTCAAAATATTCTCACTGAGTTTTGCTTCACTATTCCACGTCCTTCAGTCATTCATTGTGACAATCAGAGTGCCATCCAGATCTCGAAGAATCCGGTTCACCATCAGAGGACCAAACACATCAAAATTCATATGCACTACATTCGGGAGCTGATACAGGAGCAGGTCATTGATTTGCAGTATTGTCCTACTACAGAGCAGGTTGTAGATATCTTCACCAAACCTTTCATTGAGAGAACCTATCATCATTTTCGAGCTAACTTGGGGGTGTGGGATGTTTCATCTGAGGGGGTCACTTGACTTCTTCATTCTCTCTTATGGGGGGGACTTTTTCCTCTTGTAGGGGTTTTGTTCTTCTCATAGATTTGAGAGCATTTTCTCTTATTTTCATCTCTCTTTTGGGGGCAATTTTTTCCCACGTGGTTTTCTCCTTTTCTCCACTTTATGAGAGATTGCATTGCATTTGTACATGGGTACCTAACATGGCCCAGTTGCCGGGACCCATCTTGCATTGTGTACATTCTCCCTAAGTTGCACGTAAGGGGGGGTGTTGGTGTAATTAATTGTTTTGTACCTTGTCCTAGGTCATCATTACAGCTTAGTTAAGTTTACTTAGGGACCACATATGAGTTGTTGGAGATTTTCCACCTTTGGTGGACTTATCATGTTATCACTTTATCATTTCCACCTTTTGTGGACACATCATGTGATTCCTCTCCACCTTTTGTCGTGGTTATCACATTATCACTTTCCCACTTTAGGTGGAGTGATAGCTTTTCACAGTTGTCTCATGTCACAAGATTAGGACACTTGTCATAATCTTATGCCCTCCTATGTTCTCACCTTGGCTATATAACCAAGGGGTTTCTACTACATTTGTACATTGATACATACTTTATTTCTATATGCATTATTGGTAGAATACAGTTTATTCTTGTCATATTATTTTTATCTCTCTTATGCTTGTGCTTCCATTAGGGCTCTAGATCTTCGGTGGCTACCTTCATAGCCAATTCTTACAATTTTCCTTTATCTAGAGATGAACCTTTAAGGTTGTAGATAGGTAATGATGTTTTATTTATTTTTCCATCAACAACTATGTTGTTGACTACATTCTTGTTCTTTATCCAAAAAGGTGTCTTTTTGCTTGAACCTAATTTTTGATCTTTATCATTATTAAGTTTAATAGTTCCATCATCTATGAGAGTTTATTCAATTTGAAATCCCATTTATATGGCTTCATCAAAGGAATCCAAGCATTTGAGGCAAAGTTCCCTTCCAATTTCCTTGGTCAAATTTCAACAAAAGAGGTCAACCAATTCTTTGTCTAGAATGGTATAAGGTAATCGTTTTGTTAAATGTCTCCATCTTTGTAAAAATGACACAAAATATTCTCCTTATTTTTGTTTAGTATTAAAAACTTTAGTCATGATCACTTTAACTTCATAGTTGAAACTATAATATGCGACAAATTTATCAGTCAGTTCTTGAAAAGATTTGATGGTTGGGGGTAATCATGAAAACCATTCCATAGCTTCTCCTCCTAGATTGTGAGGGAATAATTTCACAAGGTATGTCTCACAAAATTTATATTCCATGGTAGTAGGACAAAATTCTCTTAAGTTTTCTATAGGATCTCCTTTTCCCTTAAATTTACCAAGTTTCGGTATGTCCTAGTGACTAGGAAAAGGTGGCATTGGTATGCTCAGATTGAAAGGATAAGGAAATATATCTTCAATGGAGAACTTGTGGGATGATGTTTCACTATTCTTGAGAGTATCCAATTCTTGTAGATCAGTGCTCTAAGATCATCCAAAATACGATTGTTTGTAGGTGCAGGTTTTGATGTCTTTGAAGATCTCTTGTAACCAAGTTGTAGATAAAAGGGTATATGATCTTTGATCCTATCATCATTATTTTTTTTGGAATGCTTAGATTCACTACATTTAGATTGGTCATTCATCACGAGTAATGATATGTAAAAATCAAGAGGCATTTTGATTCCTTCTTCAGCAAGGGCCTTGAAGTATTACCGTGGGTTACGTTTGACTACCTTTGTAAGTAGTTTAGTGAATCTATGATCATTGGGTGCTTCATTTATATGGGATTGGGTTATTTATTCATTATCCATTTCATTTTTTTCACTAGTCACAACACTAATGTGATATTCCCCATCAAATTATTTTCCCCAAGGGTTCCCTTCTTCTTGAAACATTTTTGCTCTTGGTTCTATGGGTCATGGGTGATTGTTCTGATCTTCAATCCAGGAAAAGATAATATATGAGACCTAAGACTAGGATGCAATAAAAAAGGATATGATTCTAAGATGAGATATGGGAATTGAATTATATGATAAGCTTGATATGAGGGTATGTGCAGGATCATGATGGGCCAAAAAGTGGCGATATGTAAGTGATATGATGGCCCATGTGGCTGATGAATTTTTTTCTACCCAAAATTGATGGAACAAAAAGGGTTTTTAAAGGATCTTCTTATCTTTCCACCATTATAAATTATGCTTTACTTTGAATTTAATAAATTATTATTATTCATTTTCTATTTGCATTACGACTAAATTCCTAATTGATAGGCTGATTGAAAAACATCTATATCTTTCAAACGGTATCACTTTTTTTGAATCTAAAACATGTGTCACATTTTATGCTTCGCATAATATACGATTAAAAAAAAAAGAATTGAATTTCATGAAGTTTTGACCAAACTAAGGTGGTCAAACATACAAGTTTTTATATTTTTTAAAAGTTGTAATAAAAAATCATAATTAATTATTTAATTGGAAAAAAAAATAAAAAAAATATGCACACATTAGGACATGAGTCCTCTACTTATATCTAAAATATTATAAAAAAATATTATTATTTTATTGTGGTTAGGGTGGTCAGACAGACAACTACTTCTTATTTTTTTCCTAAAATTTAAGTACTACTACATTGAAATTTCAAATTTTCACCAAATAGAATTTTTCTTTTTTAAATAAACCTAGTAGTTTAGAAACTACATTAAATTTTCTACAGATTCTATTGTTACATTATTTTGAAATAATATAGATAACTTATTCAAATTTTTACGTCAAGTTGTCTAACTCTGATTTTCTAAATTTTCATCACCACTTAAGGGCCTATTTTTTCCATGATGATCCTGCACATACCCATGGTAATAATGTAAGAGCCCAAGGTAACTCCAATTTTGAAGCTAGTTACAATGAAAGGCTTTACTTGCGCTATTATGGATAAACACAAGGAAAAATGATCAAGAGAGGGTGTCCTAAGGTAGGAGATTGGTGTAGGGGCACCCAAAATTCAAATTTTGTAAATGAGGTCCTTGTTAATGTCTTAGATGTTTTTGACTCTTTAAATTTAAATAAGGTCAATAAGACCATTTTATTATGTATTAGAGGTCATTAGGGAGTAAATGGTCATGTTTTGTGTCCATTTTGTAGAGATATCAATGTCAAAAAGTTGTCACAATGCAAAAAAAAAGTAAAATTGAAAAAAAGAGAAAAATATGGAAGAGAAAGAATCAATTTGGTTTCCATTGTTAGGAATCAATTAGAAACTAAATGGAAAGGCTGGTAATACCTTTAAAAGGCCTGGTGAATGTTTGTAAAGGTGTGGGTGGTTGTAGTTTTGAAATGGAATAATGAAATACATTGTTTCTTGCAATTTTCTTCAAAACTTCATTGTTCCCAGGCACTGTATGGGCATGAATTCATCTCAAATTGATTTTAAGTGATATTTTTTTCAATCACCTTCCATAAAAATTTGGTCTCATTCAATTTGATAAAGATTAGAGGAGGATATTATAAGTTTTTGATAGGCGGGTTAAAATCCATATTAGGATCATAATCAACACTAAAAATTGCATTTCTCCTAATCTAGCAGTGGAAACCTCCTACAAATCAGTTTACAAATGGTTATAGGTGTATTATAACAAATTTTATTAGTTGTAGGGTCTAAGGATAAGGTTTTGGGCAAATTCAATAAAGCCCTAGTCTATAAAATAGAGTATTGTGAGCAATTAAGAAGCCTAGAGTATAGGGTTTGAAAAAATATCTATGAAGTGGGAATTTTGATGGTAAAATTAGCAAGGGAAAACCTAATTAGGCATGAGTAAAGTGTTGGTTAAGTAAATTTGAATTTGGAGATGGAAGAATCAATAAGCCCTGTTTAAACTAAGCCTAATTAGGGTTGTCAAGAGCCCAGTATAGTTAGTTTTGAGGCTTAAGTTATAAAAAAAATTATACTCCATTTTTGATAAGTTTTAAAGCCCCTTAAAAGGTGTTGAAAAATTCCCTCACAGTCTAGAGTTTGGGTCTGGATCAAGAGTTATGTTTGACAGTTTATGGTTGGGTGGCTACTAGGAAGTTGTTCTTAATAAAGGAATGTTCAATAGGTGAAGGGAAGACTTTGGTAAGTGTTTTTCCTAGTTGAGTTAGTGTTCCTAAGGAGTCTAAAGGTGGTGAGTGACTTGGCTATAGGTCTATGAATTTTTAAAACAAAAGGTGCCTTATGAAGGAAAGTTGTCTTGAAAGACATGATTGCCTTGTAAAGCGAGATGAGTGAAACCCATTGTTGTGAAATATGCCTCATTAGAGTGAGTTGAGTCCTTTGTACCATATCAAAGATGATGAAATCCAAGTGGATTTCCCTACTTAAGGATAATGGTAATTCCCTAAATCAAGGATGATAAACCTCAAGTGATATGGGTGATTAATAGCCAAAGGTTTGATTTCAAGACCTAGGAAGAGTAACCTAAGTGCAAGCTAAATGTTTTTTTTAGCAATACAAGAGTGGAGGATATGCAAGGACTAGGCATAATGCAAGGATTGAAAGATCAGAATTGAAGGATGGTGGCCCCAAGAGATTTAAGTAGTAGGTTCATTTTGGATGCTTTTGCTATTTGACCTTTTAGGTTTTCAAGTTTGAGATGTTGCAAATTACTAGGTTTGATGTTTGGTTGTGATTTATTTTGAACACACACACAAGACACAAGAAAATAGAATATGTTTGAGTTTTATCCTGATGTGAAATGACAAACACTTTTAAAAAGACTTTGCAAAATCTAGGCTTCTAAAAATAAAAGGTATCCAGTGGGGGACTACCATGAACAAAGAGCCTATCTGTAATAGCCTGAGAACTAGGAGTCCCACTCTCACTCTCATCACCAGCAAGTCTTGGCAGACCAAGGGTCTCATGGCTTGGCTTTGAATGATGCTAGCCAATCCTTGGGGTACAAATTTCATTCTACCCCCTTTAATATAGACCATTGGGAAATGTGCGTGAGGTCAAACCCCAGGGTGATGAAATCCCTAGGAAAGCCTCCTATTAAAAATAAAAATGATACTAATGTGTATTTCTTGTCACCTAGGATCATACAAGTGTGCAAGTGGAGAGGATACGTACACACTAGCTTGGGTAACAAATAATGTGCAATTGCACCAAACATGACAAACAAAGTTATTTTTAACCCAACTAATCTAAATATGATATAATCTAAAAAATAAAGACACAATGCTTTAAGATTAGATTCTTTGACAATCAAACTTGCAACACACTAATTAGTAGTTTGATTCACTGGTCTTTGAAAAATGAGAGTTTAGCTTTTTTATTTTTTCAAGTCTTTGACATGCGAACCTAGACAAAAGCCCAGTCAACATGGATTAGCTACCGAATCAAAATTAAAATAAGAAATAAAAATGACATTAATCTAAACCTACCTAAATTAATTCAACTAACCGAAAGTTAATATATATTAGTTAAACTAAATTAAAATTAATTTTAAACTAAAATTAATTTGAATTAACAAAGTTAATTACTAAAATTAATCTAAATTAATCAAAACTAGAACTAATCTAGACTAAATTAATTGCTAAGATTAATCTGAATTAATCAAACTAAAATTAGTATAAATTAATCAAAACTAGAATTAATCTAGACTAAATTAATTGCTAAGATTAATCTAAATTAATCAAACTAAAATTAGTCTAGAAATTAATCAAAACTAGAATTAATCTAAACTAAATTAATTGCTAAGATTAATCTATATTAGTCAAAATAAAATTAGTCTAAATTAATCAAAACTAGAATTAATCTAAAATAGATTAGTTGCTAAGATTAATCTAAATTAGTAAATTAGTTACTAAAAAAATAGTTACTAAAAATTAATCCAAGCTAATACTAAAAATTAGTTATGAAAAATTAATAAAATGTGGTTGTCGCCTTTGTTTTCCAGTAATGATCAACCATTGGCCGAATCACCTTGGCTTAAGGCTTTAAGATTCCACAAGAAAGGTATCCAGACTTTGCAACATGTGATTCATAGACCCACAATGTGTATTATGTCGTGGGAGGATTTATGTGTTCTCTACAATATTCAAAACCAGGGTCATGATACTTATGATGGTTTGGTGAATGTTATTCCTACAAATATGCTTCATAAGGTGGGAATTTGTGGTACCTAGACACCCCTTTCAAAAATTACAAGCCTAGGCTTGGGTATATGTGGCTTTCACTGCACTTTCCTATGATTGAAAGTATGAACTAGAGGTGGAATCTTTAGTCTTCTATGTCTGTTTGGAAACAAATATTCTCTACCACTTGGTTTGCAAGTGTTGAGCCTAAGCTCGCCTACTTTTCTTGGTGTATTCTTTTCTAAGGATTACCAGTGGGGTCTCAACTTCTTCACTTGGGGGTCTAGGACCCTCGATGCCCATTTTGTGGGAAAGATGAATCTTTTAAGCATCTCTTCTGGTTTTGTACTAGAGCCCAAAAGCTTTAGATTTGGATTCATGACTTAATTTGGCCTTTCCAACTAGAACCATTTTCTTGGCATATGGTTCTACTAGGTGATTTTCCCAGGCTTCCCGCTAAGTACACCCAACTTTGGTTCACTTTCAGGGTGGAAATCCTCTTCAATATCTAGAAAGATGGATATTCTTGCATATTTTCTCATACACAAATGGATAAAAATACTTCTTTGTATTCTAAAGCTATTATTTTCTCTAATGTGCTTTTGCAGATTCAAGTTCAAGTGAATAAAGTTGCACTTGAAGTGTCTCAACTTCAGTTTCTTCTGGACCATTGGGGCAATGCCCCACCCACTGTGGCTTGGTTGCCCTCTTCACCCACCTCCTCTTGTGGTCGGTGGCCCTCTCGGGGCTGGTAGTGGAGTGGTTCTACTTGTAGACACCGAAAATTGGTTTAGGCCTACGAGTACTACTTTCGAAGTAATTTTCTAATATCGATGATCATGATTAAATAATGTTAATTATTTAATTACCCTTTATAATACATATTTCCTCTATTAATTAAATACTCCTTTTAATTAATTCACTAATTCATTTATTCAACTTTCATTAATTAAATAAGTCATGTTTATTTAATTATGTCGCTAACTAATTAATTCTTCTTTCTAAATTATAATTAAATATTTATTATTTAATTAAACCCCCTTTATCTATAGTTAAATATTTATTATTTAATTACCCAATTTAACCTTTTCAACTATAATTAAATAATTATTATTTAATTATTCAATTCCACCTTTTCAACAGTCAATTAAATAAATTATCTTTATTTATTTAATTAAATCTTTCATTTTCAAATGTTGAATTAAATTAACATTTAATTCATTATTTAATTATTTATGTCACATTCTCCTATCGTTCAGTTGACTAATTATTCACTCACCATCTAACTCGAGATCTATTTTAAATCCGTCAGTTATCTCTGGATTCAACATCTGATTGTCTTTGCAAGAAGACTTTCTGTCACAACTAGTCAGTTAACTAGTTCTAACTCATATGCATGAATGCATTTATTAATTAAATATCTTTAATTAATTAATTAATTCATGTATGCATTCAAACTCTTTATTCTTCGAGTTCTAACTTTGTCTTTTTCATCCAAAGTCTATTTCTTCTATTTTCAAAGACTCTCAACTGAAGATTAAGATCTTGAACTCTTGTTATTTCTATTTTCGAATAGTCTTGACACAAGATTAAGTTATCCTTCTAATTTAATCTTCATCCTGCAGAATTTTCTAACTCACATTCTATCTAACACATAACTCACATCGCATGACGTTCATCAATCTCATCCATCAATCTCTCTTTGAATCTGAGCCGATCGTTCGAAAACCCAAAATCTCTAAAATGGCCTGTCATTATCATTATTCCTCCTCCCGAAATCAATACACTTTTCAGAAGAAACTTAATCTTCGATATTTTGGTTAGAAATTCAACAAGGTTATGCTTGCATCAATACTGAAAATCTGAGGGCAAGAATACTGAAACAACAAAATGGAGAAGGGCAATTGAGATAATTCAAAGGAGTGGAAGCATATTCAGTGAGATATTTTCAATTGTTTGTTTAGTTTATTTATGTTCATTTACTTAGTTCTTTGTTGTTTTGATTTAGATTATTTGTTAGATCAAACTTGATCATTTTAATCTGTGCAGCTAATAGCATATTAATCTCCAGAAAATCTATGTTACATTTGGTGAACCTGACGTGAACACGCTTCAAATTTTCACAACATCTTTTCGTCGTTCCTTTTTTTATTTTGCAGGAATTGTACGACACACCGCATCTGCTCAAATAAATGGCGCATTCGTATTTGTGAACCGCATCTGATCCATCTTGTGACACATTTACGACTCTGCACCGCATTCGCTTGTCAACATTTCACACCACGTCCAAGTGTTAACATGAACCACATCCTCCTGTCAACAATCGAGCCACATCCATGGCTCGAAAAGCCGCATCTACCTGGTAATAGATTTTTCTCTTTTTATTCACTTTTGTACATTCGCATTTTCATTTTTCATTTTTTGTGTTATTTCATTTTTTCGCTAATGTTTGTTTCCAGCTGTGTTTAGAGGAGTAACTTATTTTTGCATAATGAAGCATAAAAGACCAAATAAAACCAAAAACAATATTTTTTGCAGGACGAAAGCCAAAGACACAAAAATGAACTACTGATTAGTTTGCATGTAGGACCTAATGACTTTGTTAATTTTATTTGAAAAGCTTTTTATTTGGTAGATAAATAATTTTCATTTGGATTAAAAAGAATCAGTGTTTTCTTTGTCTAGTGTGAAAGAACATTTTGTCACCCTTTACGATTCGGTATATCGAAGTATCCTATCCCCTTGTGCAGTCATGCGATCCTGGGTGTAAGAGAAACTGTTACTGACTCTAGAACTTGGGCCTATCTTGGTGGGAAAAAGTACTCACCCCAAGACGACTCAGATCAGTAACACGCTTTAGCCAACGACTTCCACCTAGTATATAAAAATGGATTTCTGGGAGAAACCCCAGAAATCACGCTCACTATTCCAACGAGAAGGGAAGAAATGGTCTCTCGGTGTATTGGATAGTGCCCCACAAACGGAATACTCTTACTAAAAACCATGTTGTAGTTTTCCCAAAATCCTATCTATTTGCTGGTGCAGCAGGTTCGGACTTGTGAAGCCATCTTACATTCTTATGGTTTATGTGTGGAGAAAAGATGTATGCCATGGGAGTTTCATGGGTACAGTAGCTTGGATGCCCCTTATAAGTGAGTGTCATGGAGGGGAGCCAGTGGGGTCAAGCTACTAGTCATCGGCCTTGAATATGCGTAACTAGATTTATCCAAGTAAGAACTCAGTAAATATTGTCCAAAAAGCCTAGGTTGTAAATGTTCTCTGGTTTTAATAGATCTATCACTACAAACTGAAAACACATTGATTTCTATGATTATTTTTGCTGTATCCGTCAAAATACTTGATCAACAAACAGAGTCAGTTGAAACACAATCTTCATAATAAAAAAACCGCAATTGTCAAATTGAATCACAACTATAATTTTTAACACTGCATCTATCTTAGAGAGTCGCAATTGTTAGGTTAAATGCTACATGTGTCTGTCAACAAAGTCCACTTTTACACAGTTTAGATATTATGAGCCGCATTTGTCAATTTTTGAGTCGCATGTGTATATGCAAGCCGCATCTGTCAAATGGAAAACCGCAACTATCTGTCAACAAGTCTAGGTTCACATAATTCATATTTCGAGTCACAACTGTTACTGTGAGTTGCATCTGTCAAAATTTAAACCGCATCTATAATAGGTCAAAATTGCCAGTTGACGTTTGAAACCTATTTTTAGTCAAATCACAGCATCTGCAATTGAAAACGCATCTGTCAAAAATAGAACTGCATCTGATAGGCGAACCGCATTTGACTGTCAACAAAAAACTGAGAAAATTGCAAACTGATTCTGAAAGCATAACTGTCATTTTCGCTTCTATTTCTTAAGATCAACCTTGGACAGAAACTGGAAAAAATTGCTCGAAAACCTTGCATCATTAGCTGGCATATACGTCCTAGTTATAGTCATCCTAAGTTGCATGCATTTAGATACTTCCTAGGAAATTGCATATCATAGAATAGATAACTTTCCTGATCATTGGATACGTTCATGTTCTGGTTCATCACAATCATTGAACCTAGTCACTTTGGTCCTATTTGTGAATCTTTCCAGCTCAACAGTCTAGTTTGGGAAATTCATCTTGTCAACCGTCTTTGTCCTATAATCAGGTTCCTTGGTCAAAATGAATCATTGCATGAATTTATTCCATAGGTGGTAGGTTATACCCTTTTTTAGAATCATTTACTGTCATAGTCTACTCAAGATTTTGCATATTTTTTGTCCTACCATGCATCATCTTAGTATACATCATTTTAGAAATCTTTAGCAACATCCTTTATTGTCAGAAAAAAAAAAAGAAAAAAACATAGACATATCGGTTTTTAGACATAGTTTGCATTACCCCATTTTGAGAAACTTTTCATGGTCGAAACAAGGTCTCAAAAGAAACAAAAGGAAATATTTTTGGGCCCTAAATTTTTTTTCAATCCTTTCGCAAATCAACCAGTTGGGAAAGAAAGAACACACAAACCTTTGCTTGAAAAACACATCACTAGGGACACACAAGTACAAATTTATATTGAAGACATAGACGTCACCGTACAAGATCTTGAATTTGCATCCTTTATGGATGAGTGTTTGGAAAATGATCCCCAATGATATCTAGCAAAGTTGATAGTCAAAGGTGCCACACTACCACCAGGATTTGACATTCATACTTTTAAAACACCGTATATTCAACCAACACAAACTGTGATGTCAAGTGTTTATATTCCCCAAATCATCGCAGCAGTACCAACTGGCATACCAACTCAAGCATCGCCAATTGTGAACCCAACACCTTTCAAAATAACACAAGGTCTACAATTTATTGCAGGAGCAGCTTCATCAAACCCCTTTGGCACCAACATGACTGGTAAGAGATCCAAAGTTGCCAAGAATATTCATATACCAAATGAGAACATTCAGACAGGAAATATTCCCAATCCAAATCAGAACATTGAGATGGGAAATATTCCCAATCCAAATCAGAACATTCAAAGAAGAAATATCCCCAATCGGAATTAGAACATTCTAACAGGAGATATTCCCTCGCCAAATCACAACCCATCACAAAACATGGCATTTCAGAATATCTACATTGATCCAAACAACGCGAACAACATGTCCTTGACACAAGTAGATGTTCTCAAAAACCAAATGAAAATGCTTCAACAACAGATGGATAACATGTCTATGTCAGGCAAACGAACTATCTCAGCTCAAGATCTATGTCCATGTCCATTTGACAAAGAGCTTTATATGACACACTTCCCCCATGGATACATTATATCGAATTTTCCTAAGTATAATGGGAGGAAGAATCCTTTGGAACACATTAGAGAATTCTCAATAGCATGCGTGGACATATCATATGACCCCACATACTTGATGAGACTATTTCTGCAAACCCTTATTGGGATAGCACTAGAATGGTTTTCTAAATTACCATATGGCATACAATCTTGGGGTGAATTAGCTAAGAAGTTTGTCGAACGATTTTCTTTTAACATAGACAATGAAGTTACAATAGCTACCTTGTGCCACACAACACAAGAAGATGGCGAAAATTTCACCACTTTCTTCTAGAGATGGTGAAGTCTAGCTAGCAGATGTCTAGTTGAAATACCAAAAAACTAGGTCCCGATATTCCTTGAAAACATCAATCCAAAATAGAGAGGTGACTTAAGGTTATATTGTTGTACTTCATTCCTAGACTTGGTACAAAAGGGCATTATCCTTGAAAAAGGCCTTATTGACAAAGGCGAAATAAAAGTACTAGGCAGAAACCCAGTGGTTCAACATCAAAATGCACCCAATGATAGAAACAAATTCTGGTCTAGAAACAAAAATATTACAAATGACGACATTGTTGATGCTAAAACCATACATACGGGACTAGTTATCACACTTAGAGGTTACAACCTCAATCAAGACATGATGAATAGTCTAGATCAAATAGCTAATTATGTCCAAAATTCACAACAACAATGACCACAAAGGAGATTTCCTACACGTGAATTTACCCCTTTAGGGCAACCAATCAAGACAATTTTCAAAGAGTTGATTAAACATAATCTCATTAAACCTTTGGAACCAAGAGAGTATGATCTTGGATAGTTTAAACCTTCATGGTGGGATGATAACTCCTATTGTGACTATCATTGAACAAAAGGACACAACCTACAACAATGTCGACAACTAAAGAATATTATACAAGATTTTGTTGAAAATGGAACCATAGAGGTCAATGGGTAGAAAAATACCATGAACAGTGATCATAAGGTCTTCAGAGACCCATTACATGACCACACAAAAGGAAAGGCCTCCAGTTCGGGAACCAAGAATAATCCATTATCCAATTATACCAATACCAAGTATGACTATGGTAAAGGAACGATCATAAATCACCTTTGAGCTACAAATGAAAATGTCAATACCATCGTCATTAAGAAGCATTTGGAATATACTGTAAACACACGCAGAACAAAGATGAATATTCCAAGTCCTTCTAAGCCACCTACACAACCCTCCAAGTTTAAATACAACCTCCTTGATCAACTGAGTAACACCCCCGCACATATATCCATTTTGGAACTATTGACTTTATCACTTGAGCATCGAGCCATTCTTGACAGAGCTTTATAGACATGATTGTTCCTATAGACTTAGATGTCAATCATTTCGAAGAAATGGTGGGATATTTAACCAACTCAAATCATGCCACATTTTCCCAACAAGATTACTCAACTGAAAAGTCTGATCATAATGACCCATTACATCATGAAGCCCTAATCCATCAAACCAAAGTCAGACGAGTCTTGGTAGATAGAGGAGTAGGTTTGAACCTGTGTACCCTAAAATTGGTTAAGGCATTAGGATTCTCAGAAGAATGCATAGACACCTCTAAGAGTATAGTCATCGAGGCTTACGATGATGAGGAAAGATTGTTCAAAGGAGTTGTCACACTCCCTATCAAAATTGGACCAGCAATTATGAACACCAGCTTCCAAGTCTTGGATCTCACCCTTCTATATAACTTGTTAGCTAGACCTTGAATACACGCAATGAAAGCCGTACCTTCAACATATCAGCAATGTCTTAAATTCCCATATAATGGCATTGAGATCATGATTGATGGTGATCTAGATCCTTTTCAATATTGTACAAGCTACCTGAGGGAAATTACAAAACAACATGTACCAGTTAACCAAGAAGCTTCATCATCCACTTTATTCCTATATGTTGATCCATCACATCTTACCAAGTCCATTTCATTCAAACCACCATCATCCAATCCTAAGGTCAAGGTCCAAGACAAGGGCGGTGGAGAATATTACATGAAGGCATCATACTGTGTTAGTTAGCTAGTTCCACCTAAGGCATATGGCTTACCCATGGCAGATAAAAGACAATCAATAGTCAAATTTTATGTTCCCGCTACTATGACATTAACCAAATGGAGGGAGTTAAGTGAAGAAATTATGGATCAAGGTGATATTACCTCCTGGTTATACCAGGAAGACAATGAATACCCCTCGCCATCTATTCAAATAGCTAAGGATCAATATGGAAAAGGCTTTAAGATAATGCAAAACAAAGGCTATGACGGGCATAGTGGGTTAGGACTACATCAAAATAGAAGGATGAAACCGATCACTATCTCACCATGACCAAAATACCTAGGGCTAGGGTTTCAACTACTTAGAATTGGTTTTCCTAGTACTTCATCACCATTTCAAGAGAAAGTGAGTGCTTCTATAGACATCGAGATATCTCACAAACCACCTCCCCCAGTTTATGATGAATCTCCCGACTCAAGCAATTGTGAATGGGATTCCCTTTCCTCTACCAGTACCATGAACATAGACAATCTATTTGGAGAATTGGACCTAATGATAAAACCCCTACCAAAACCATCTAGTCCCCGTCATAGGAAGCACTTGTCTAAAGAAGAATGGCATAAGCACTATTGTTGGGAAACCCTTGAACATGCATCTTGGGCACCTGACAAGCCATCTTCTGACGACTCATCCCTTACAATATTCCCACATCAAAGTTTACCTACCCATAGGAAAAAGAACAAGAAGGAGTTAGTCCAAAACTTCTGTGACCATGTCAACCATTCTATATTCACCTTGTCAACTTCCACCTTTGATAACTTAGATGATGACATGCCTCTCATATATCTTGAACTTATCGACTGGGATCAACAAGGTACACCCATCATAGACACATTCGAGAGTGACAAAGTAATAACTAAGTTCATGGGACTTCAAGAGGGCATACCTAGAGGGGATCATAAACCCGGTTTTACCATAGACTTGGACGATAAGAATATTTTGGGGAGTCTATTTACACCTCTAGTCACAAAAATGAAAATACAAAGAAAAAAGATGAAAATGAGAAAAATGATGAGTCCCTAGTGAAAACTGAAAGGCACCTTTGGATGAAGAAATAGTCAAAATAAAGGACGTATCCTAGGGAAAAAACCTCTTTGAGGCACCCAACGATAGAGGTTTAAATATTCTCCTCATTGAACAAGCAAAGTCACCAATGCTAGCACAAGAGTCTATTGAAGTCAACATAAATACAGAAGAAAACCCTCGACACATATACTTTGCAGCATCATTGACAGAGACAGAACAACCTGAGTTTAAGGACTTCTTCACAAAGAGACAGATAAACTTTGCATGGTCATACGTTGACATGCCTAGGCTAGATCCAAACCTTATATTGCACCATCTACCATTACAACTAGGTATTAAGCCAGTCAAACAAAAGTTAAGGAAACTGCATCCATAGATTGCTCTACTGGTCAAAGCAAAACTTAAGAAAATCTTGGATGTTGGATTTATAGAACTATAGACTATGCAAACTAAATTTCAAATCTTGTACCAGTGACTAAACCGACTGGGGGCATTCGCATTTGCATAGAATTTAGAGACAACAACAAGGCATGTCCTAAAGATGACTTCCCTTTTCCAAACATAGACATGATAGTAGATCTTACAACAGGATACGAGATGCTATCCCTCATGGATGGTTTCTCTAGATATAACCAAATCAAAATCGCAGTTGAAGACCAACACAAGACAACTTTCATGTGTCCATGGGGCACATACTATTGGAATGTTATGCCTTTTGGGCTTAAGAATGTAGGAGCTAACTATCAATAGGCAATAACTATGATTTTACATGACTTTGTACATACTCTCATGGAAGATTATGTCGATGAAATTATAGCTAAATCAAAGACAAGGGAAGATCATTTGAAGGTTCTAGACAAGATATTCCAGAGGCTAGAGAATTACAATGTCAGGCTAAATCCAAAGAAGTGTGTCTTTGGAGTAAGATCAGGGAAACTTCTAGGGTATATCATTTCTAGAAGAGGCATTGAAGTAGATCCATAGAAGGTAAGAGCTATCATAGAAATGCCTCATCCAGTCAACATTGGTCAACTAAGAACACTACAGGGAAGATTACAGTCCATTAGGCATTTCATTGTACAACTGGCAAACAAAATACACCCATTTCAACATTTACTTAAGAAAGGAGTACCATTTGTGTGGAAACCTAAATGTCAGGAAGCTTTCCAAAAAATCAAGGATTATCTACTCACTCCACATATCTTAATGCCACCTATAGATGGAAAACCATTGATACTATACATTTTAGAAACTCAGTCAGCATTAGGAGATCTTCTCACACAAAATGATGATCAAGGTCATGAGAGAGCAGTGTACTACACCAGTTGTACCTTGGTGGGATATGAATTAAATTAAGCAACATAGAATGTGCCTCTCTTGTGGTAGTATTTTCTACTCAAAAAATTCGGCACTATATGCTCAATCGCCAAACAATGTTGGTCGCAAAGATTGATCCCCTTAAATATCTCCTAAGTAAAGCAGAATTAACAGGTCGATTGGCTAAATGGGTTATGATACTTAGCGAGTATGAAATCCAATATGTAAAGAGGAAGGCTATAAAAGGACAAGTGATTGGAGATCAGTTAGTAGATGCACCCATAAAGGCAGACCATCATTTAGTGGTAGATTTTCCTGATAAATTTATCTTCACAGTTGACACTAGAATCGAATGGAAATTATACTTTGACGGGTCACATACAAATCATGGTTCTACAGCAGGTATCCTATTTGTTACACCTTAAGGTGATACCATTCCTAGATCATTCAGGATTGCTTTCCCTTGTACCAACAACATAGCAGAGTATGAAGCCTTAGTGATAGGATTAAGAATGGTAGCCCAGTGGAAGATTAAGAGTCTACATGTTTTTGGCGATTCTCAGCTAGTAGTTCAGCAAGTAAATGATGATTATGAGACTAAGGATGAGAAAATTTCCTCTACAAGCACATGGTTGACAGTTTCAAGCAGTACTTTGATGACATTACCTTTCAAAAAATAACATGTATTCATAACAAAGTTGTAGATGCTATGGCAACTGTGGGTTCCTTATTGGATATTCCAAGCAACGTGCCTAAGTTTGAGTTTTTGGTTGAATAGTTGTTGGTCCCCGCCTATGATGTTCCCAATTCTGTGATGGTGTGTACAATTGTTGGTCCTACTTCCCCTTGGTATAAAGACATATTCGACTATCTAACTGACCAAACCTTACCTTTAGACCTATCAAATAATCAAAGCTGAACCTTTATCTGTAAATCAGCTAAGGAAACCATCATCGAAGATACCCTATATAGACATACCTTAGATAACGCCCTAATGAGATGTCTTGATGCTAAAGAAGTGCAAAAAACTTTCCGAGAGGTGCACAATGGTATATGTGGATCACATTCGAGTGGTCCTACTTTAGCCCATAATATTATGAAATTAGGTTATTATTGGCCTGCAATGGAAAAAAACTCATATATCTTTGTAAAGAAATGTAGACAGTGTCAGATACACGGAGATTTGATAAGAGCACCACTATAGGAGCTTCATCTGATTACATCACCATGGCCTTTTTCCCAATGGGGACTTGACCTCATAGGTAAGATACACCCTCCATCATCCAACGGTCATAAATTCATCATAACTGCCACCAAATACTTCACCAAATGGATCCAAGCTATTCCCATGACCTACATTACTAACACGCAAATATCCAAGTTTATCCTAAACTATATTATTTGTTGGTATGGTGTATGGCCCCAATCCATAATCATAGACAATGGCCACCCATTCAAAAACTAAGAAGTACGCCATCTATGTGAAGAGTTCCATATCAAACATCATTTTTCCACCCCATATTACCCACAAGGTAATGGCCAACCCGAGGCATCTAATAAAACTATTGTTAGAATCATTAAGAAGACTATCAATGACGCTGGTCATGACTGGCACCTACAACTTAATCCTGCCTTATGGGCTTACCACACAAGCATCTGTACTCCCACTGGCGCCAATCCATACTCCCTAGTATTTGGATCTGAAGCTATCTTACCTATTGAGGTTGAAATTCCTTCCTTGAGGGTATCCTTGAAAGGTCACATTGATGATGAAGAATACCGTGTATCCAGATTACAAGAGCTAGAATTATTGGATGAATGAAGACAAAAAGCACTAGACCATTTGAAAGCATATTAGAATCATCTTCGTCGAAGCTATAATAGGAAAGTTCTAAATAGACACTTTGACATTGGTGACCTGGTTTTAATGGAGAATCCCAAGAATCAAGATGAATGAGAAAAGCCAGGTAAGTTTGAACCTAATTGGTTAGGGCCTTATATTGTCACATAAGATTTTGGATCAGGAGCGCACCAACTCTCTACCCCTAAAGGAGAGCCACTTTTGTCACCAATCAATAACCTGCATCTGAAAAGGTTCTATGCATAGCTTCTACGAGTCTTTGTCTTAATAAAAATAGAAAAAAAAACAAAAAAACAAAAAAATGGTTACCTTGATGAAAACCTGGCAAACATGCGTCTTTGTAACACTAAAAAAATTCGAAAATCAACAAAAAAGTAAAGAAAATAAAATCCGTCCAATAGTGAAAACCACTTCGGTGGTGCTATGGATAATTACCATGGTGAAAACTTGGCAAATAGGCACCATGTGTAGTCAAACTGTCTCTTTCGTCTACCATCATTCCAATCAGAATTTTTAACCATCCCTCACAATAAATGGTTGTCCTATCCATTGCTTGGAATGATTGACATCAAGTCTATTCCATCACATTCCCCACTCCATCTCACATGTCATATTCCTGACTGGGGGAAAATCCTTGTTTTGTGCCATGAGGACCTTGTACATAGCATTGCACCATGGAAAATGTCTTGAAAAAAATCGAAAAATAATAGAAAACTTCAAAAACACAAAAAAATCAAAATATGTCAGAAAATCCCAAAAGCAGAGTAAGAATTAGTCATTTTAAGTCAGTCGTAGACATAGTCGAACTACGTTTCCTCTACGACTAGATGTAGGAAAGGCCATTAGTCGATGTGCCCTCAAGGCATTAGGTCTGTCTATCTAGGTTTGTCATGTAATCACACACATTAAAAATCATGACTCTTTATACATTCAAAGTCATTGGTCGTGTCAAACTACGAGGTCTCTGCATGTACAACGTAGGCAAGGCTAATCAATTGATGAGCCCCCGAGACCGCACTAGGTTAGTCCAATAGGGTTTATCACATTCACATTCACTATCACACATGTTCCATATCATCAACTTAAATACATATCTTAAGTCAGTTATGTCAGTTAAAGTTTGATCAAACTACGAGGTCTTTGCATGTACAATGTAGGCAAGGCTAATCAACCGATGAGCCCCCGAGGCCACATTAGGTCAGTCCTTTAGGGTATCATCTCAAGTCATACACAGTCACTAGACACACACACTTTTAATTAGTCAAGGAATAAAAAAAAGTCATGCACCAACAAGGAAAACATATCAAAATAGTCATCAATTCAATATCAATCACATTGTCAAAGTGATCAACCTATGTCTTAAGCAAGATATGTTTTTCTTGTCAACAGACGTCATCAAATTGTCATAGCCTCATGTAGCTTGTCGCATCAATGTCATCCAGCTCCAACATCTTATACGACATGTGTTTTTTTTGAAACCAGGCTTTGTCATGCCTTACACAGATAGTCACCAAGTCAAAACTAGACTCAATATCTTATTGTGGTATGTGTCATCACTCACATTACGCTATGTCAAACATCAAACATCAAACAATCCCACAAGATAAAGTTTTGGCGAATACTTTTATTTGGCTTTATGGCTTTATATCTTATTTTGTCTTATCTTTTTATCGATTTGTGAATTAAGTCCAGTTACTAGCTTTCTCAAGGATGTCCCTTGAAGGATTTAGAGAAGCGAGGATGTCTCAGGACTCTTTTTCTTTGGCTGTTGTCTGTCAACTGTCTTTTTAACTTTGATTTTTGAGTCATGTTATTAGTTTTCTCAAGGATGTCCTATCAAAGATTTAGAGGAGCAATGATCTCTCATGACCCGTCTTTTATTTGTTTGTTTTTTGTGGTTTGTCAAGACAAAACGACTAGGGCAATCTTGTCCTTAGTATGAGTTAAGACACTCCTTGTCTATGACTGTCTATTTTTTTTTTTGCAGATGGATGAATTTGTACACTATGGTCTATCTCATATCATGGTGTGTACTATCCATTTGTTTCATGTCCCGCCCAATGATGATAAAAAAGAAAGCATAGCATATATGGAAAAATATCGAAGATCATATGTTTTTCAATCAACAACCTTCATTATTTCTTACTAACATTCTGAATTCATTTGTGCTAACATTTATTTTTTTGACATAATGATAAAGTCCTATGACACAACAAAAACATTAGATAATCTGCATATCCATATATTCTATAAGAATTTCGTCTAGTTATATTGCATTAACATCTTCATTGCATAATAGGCATTCCATTATCATAAGGTACATAATGGAAACATTACATGTACATTTCACCATCACATATAAATAACATCATATAGAACATTACATTCATTTTCATAAGTAAATAAAGACATCCATCATCATATAGAATCATCATAACATTATAAACTGCATAAACTCAGCATGTAGAAATATCAATTCATAACACATATACATACATCATCTAGGAAACATAATCATATAGAAGAAATGCATCATCATAAAATAGAGCTACATATCATATAGAAGCTGCCAAAATCATATATATATAGCTCAAAATACCATGTCACATGACAATATCAGAATGTATCCATAAATAAAAATGAGCTCATAGGCTCTCTGATCAAAATACAATGTCTACATGTATCACAAGTGTCAACGTATCCCACTATGACTGCTATCACGTGGTGAAGGTGGTGAAAACTGCCTCAGAGGTACTCTCTATGAGGTGGAAGGCCTATCATACGGACCTATCCTCGGTGGTCCTACAACACCCTATGTACTTTGTGTCCTAGTCTGACTCCTGCTCTATGATCTCTGGCTGCAAACCTCTGAAAATCTAGGAGCTCGTCTCTCTGTTGGCACCAGTGACTCATACATATCTCCATAGTATGACGCTCTCTCAACTGATCTGACTAGTTCATGAGAAAAACCATCGCATGAAGTGCCATTGCAAAGGCGCCTGACCTCTGTAAACTGCTGCTCTATCTCCTGTCTCCAAGCTATGGCCCGATCTCTCTCCATAAAAGCATTGTCTATCTCTATCCACATGTAATCAAGCTCTGTTGTGACCAGTCTCAAACTCTCCTCCAAAGCCTCCCTATCACTATCTCTAGGAGCCTCCTCATCCTGTCTCCCCTCAACAATCTGATCTCAGAGCTCTCTCTCCTACTCCTCCATAGGTATCTCCTCCTCAATATCATCCTCCCTATAGCCTGCTAGAATACAAAGAGGATCAATATCCACATCACCATCCTCATCCTCTACAAGGTCCTCTCAACCAATCTCTACCTCTGCATGCTCCTCTGCTACTCCTTCCTTGGCAGCATTCTCATCTCCAACCAGTGCCTCTGCTCGACCTTCGAGGTCCATCATCGGTACATCCTCCACCTCTACCTCTCGAATAATTGAAAGTCCACCTACTTTTCCACCTCTCTAACCTCTTCGTCCTCGCCTACCACCACCCCTACCACCACCTCTCCCTCTATGCCATCCTCTTAGCCCTATGCCTCGTCTCTCAACTGGTGCCGCCTCATCCAGATCTAAATACAGAATTGGATGATGCTCTTCCCACCATGTGTCATAAGCAACTGTAGTCCCAGGATCTGCTACTCCATCTCTCCAAACCCACTATATAGGTTGTAGTGCCTAAATCTCTGCCTCTACAGTAGCAACTAGAATCATAGGCCCCTAGTTTCGAACCTCTCTGGATGAACGAGAAAACTCTACTCTACCTCGAGGCTCGTCCTGAACCTCTCCAAACTATCTCAATACCCAATTTGGCAGGTGTCTCTTAATGATATGAACACTCGAAACAGTCCTCCCAATCAGGCATTATGTCTGCCTACAAAAAGTCAAATGCTCATCCTCATCTAACCATCTTTCAGAGTCCATGTATGGTCTCCAAGTGAACTAATCTAGTATATCCAGTGCATGTCTCCAAAATCTTGTATCTCCCACATGGCTCTAAGTAATGTTTCCTGTGTATTGGAAAACATAAGGTGATCTAGCCTCCCGCTCTATAGTAACCGAAGGATGAAACACAACTATCCTCTCCCACGCCCAAACCATCAGAAGAGTAGTCCCACAACTCATTGACTATGTGTCTCTGTACACTATATCATGTGAGTGGAAGTATAACATGCCCAATAAGCATGATCCCCAGGCATACATAGTGTCTCTCTCCAACATCCCTACTAACATCTCTCCCCACCCGTCAGGAAAACCATGACTGTCGATCTGGAATAACTATCCCCCCTATCAATGTACATAGGATGCAGTCAATCCTATCGTATCTATCAACCAACACTTGCCATCTAATCTCATAATGCTCAATACCTAGACTCCTAATGTCGTCATACACATAGTATCTGGTAAGCTCGCTAAATCCATGCTAGGTATCATACAGTACCCGCTCTCCTCTAATGGGAAGTCTCAAAATCCTGTAGACGTCCTCCAATGTAACCGTAGCCTCCCCAGTCTGCAGATGAAATGATGACATCTCTGAATGCCATCACTCGCACAAAGCAATCAACATGCATCTGTTTGCCCAAATTGTGGGCATAGTCAGCACATGTTGTAAACCTACTCTCCATAATAATCGAGTCTCAGCACTGACCAATCACGATCTCAACTTGAAGGTATCCAGACGTGCCTCCCGAGTATAAATCGGATCTAACACAACCTGCATTTCAACCATGATGTCAAGGTTTTCAAGTTTTTACTTAGAAATTTTTCATAAAACATTACTAGCCAAATGCAACTTACTATAGCACATGCGGTGCATTCATACAAATGCTTTGCACTACAAGCATTTGTGTCACATATTTCATATGCATTGCACAAAATCCAACCATTTTCCAAATAATGCAAATGTGGTGCATTATTTAACTTACCTTTCACAAAGCATATGCGTTTCAAGAAAACAAATGCGTTTTACAAACCTACATGCATTTATTCTAAATATAAATGCATTTCATGCATACATATGTAGTGCATTTTATAACATATGTGCTGCATTCCCAAATGACCTATCCTATCCTAGGCATGATTTAACATATGCATCATTCCGCAAGAAAATGTTTTGCGTACGATCACATATGCGTCGAACGCGAAAGACCGCATTTGCAATTTTAAACTTTAGGTGCCTAAAACTACATGCAAAATGAAATTTCAAAGGCTCATTTTCAGGTACATATTGGTGGTCTTGCATCGGCTGGCCATCTATATGTCCGAATCCAGTATCCATGATACGCAGTGTAGGGAATTGGAGACATCTTCGTCCAAAGCTCAGAGAAACTTTCTCAAATCTTCAACTCTTCCAGATGCAAATGAATTAGTTTTCAACCTAATTCCTATTTTTACCTAGGGTTTGGGTGGCATTTCTTCTGACCTTGTCTATTTTCCGCTTAACCTTCCAACTTCTAATGACCTGTACACATCCATACAACTTCCAAATTCAATTCCGTCAACTCCATAGAATTTTTGACCGTCAAATTGACTTATTGGGAATATTTCCTGATTGTTTTGAAATTTTTCAAAAATTTGTCAATTTTCTCGAGGGGGCATACCCTAACCTGTTTAATGTTGGGGCATGATTGGGGCATATTTTCTTTGACACAATGCATAAACAACATTGTATCAAAGAGGGGTAAATTGTAGACACCAAAAACTGGTCTAGGCCTGCGAGTACTACTTTCGACGTAATTTTCTAATATCCATGGTCATGATTAAATAATGTTAATTATTTAATTACCCTTTCTAATACATATTTCCTCTATTAATTAAATACTCCTTTTAATTAATTCATTAATTCATTTATTCAATTTTGATTAATTAAATAAGTCATGCTTATTTAATTATGTCGCTAACTAATTAATTCTTCTTTCTTTAATTAAATATTTATTATTTAATTAAACCCCCTTTATCTATAATTAAATATTTATTATTTAATTATTCAATTCCACCTTTTCAATAGTCAATTAAATAAATTATCTTTATTTATTTAATTAAATCTTTCATTTTTGAATGTTGAATTAAATTAACATTTAATTCATTATTTAATTATTTATGTCACATTCTTCTATCATTCAGTTGATTAATTATCCACTCACTATCTAACTCGAGATCTATTTTAAATCCATCAGTTATCTTCGGATTCAACATCTGATTGTCTTTGCAAGAAGACTTTCTGTCACAACTAGTCAGATAACTAGTTCTAACTCATATGCATGAATGCGTTTATTAATTAAATATCTTTAATTAATTAATTAATTCATGTATGCATTCAAACTCTTTATTCTTCGATTTCTAACTTTGTATTTTTCATCCAAAGTCTATTTCTTCTATTTTCGAAGACTCTCAATTGAAGATTAAGATCTTGAACTCTTGTTCTTTCTATTTTCGAACAGTCTTGACACAAGATTAAGTTATCGTTCTAATTTAGTCTTTATCTTGCAAAATTTTCTAACTCACGTTCTATCTGACACATAACTCACATCACATGACATTCATCAATCTCATCCATCGATCTCTCTTTGAATCTGAGCAAATTGTTTGAAAACCCAAAATCTATAAAATGGCCTGTCATTATCATTATTCCTCCTCCTGAAATCAATACACTTTTGAGAAGAAACCTTATCTTCGATATTTTGCTTAGAAATTCGACAAGGTTATGCTTGCATCAATACTTACAATCTGAGGGCAAGAATACTGAAACAAAAAAATGGAGAAGGGCAATCGAGATAATTTGAAGGAGTGGACACATATTCGGTGAGATATTTTCAATTGTTTGTTTGGTTTATTTATGTTCATTTACTTCATTCTTTGTTGTTTTGATTTAGATTATTTGTTAGATTAGACTTGATCATTTTAATCTTTGCAGCTAATAGCATATCATTTCCAAAAAATCTATGTTACACTACTCACCCCCATTCTTAGTTTCCTTCTTAATGTGGTTGTCGCTCTCATCAATGGTCGTGTTCTCATCCTTCGTGGGTTGGCCTGGGGTGCCCCTTTTGAGAGGTGGCAGGGAGTAGCAGTGGCACTTCCTAGTGGCCCTCTACTAATACTCCTCATAGTGGCTCTGATTGGTTAGACATTGATAAATGTTTTTCGTGTCTAGCACTTACAATCTCTCCTTGGCATGAGGAAAAGGAAGAAGATAAAGAAAAATAAAATGATGATGGTTGGGGTCCTCTTGACGTCACTCCAGACCTCGGTGACATATGGGGGAAAAAAATGTATGATAGAGTCCCTTCTAGCTCTACTAGCATTGCTCTAGCCACATAATAACCTTTTTTATTATATGTTTGTAATTATGGACTTCTGGGCTATGCCCAAGTGACTCTAATTTTTTCATTTTTTGGGCACTTCCCATGTGACTCTCGGGGTGTACCTTCTTACCACCTGCCCTTTTTTTGTGAATACGCATCTTTATCTTTATTAATAATCTAGATAGTTTCCTATTCATAAAAAAAGATAGTTATTAAAAATTAATAGCTAAAAATGAGTTGCTAAAAATTAGTTACTAAAAATTAACTACTAAAAATTAGTGCATATTGTGGAATTATAAACAATTATGGTATCATGATATTAACATTGTGTAAGAGATCTAGAACAAGGGATAATATTCAAATCATTCCAATAGACATGCGTGCACGATGTCAAACCATAGAAAGCTTGATGGTAGACTCCTCAAATGAATGAAATATTATTCTTCACATTTACCAACAAAATAAACTATGAGGAAATACTCATCCAAATTTCTTGCAACCACTGCATAACAATGCATGGAAAAGATGAAAAATCTAATAAAATGTTAGCTTCAAACTCATATTATCATCCAAATATTCAATCATATAGTAGACTATCAATTAAACCATAATAGGAAAATATTTAAATATTACATAACATTAGGATTCAACATAATTTTGTCTACAATATTGTTGAAAAATAATTCTAAAATAAGCATGGAACCATATACTAATTTCACATCAGCTTCACCATTATGTATACACTGAAAATGAAATACTAATTGAAACTATAACTAGATTCAAAACATTTTCAACATTACATCAGTGAAGCTTTTCCAAATGAACACAAATACAAAAATGTAAACTATGCAAAACCAAAACACATACATTCAAAATAAAACTAACCCCATTGTTCTCCTATCATCAAGATCTTTATTTACGCATTTGGTGCTCTTAGATTTTCACAAGCACAAATGCAACAAGAAGCTATGATGAACAAAAGAAAGGATTTTATGATCAAAAGTGAATTTACAAAGATCAGATAGAATATTGAAATTGAATATGATTTTTGGTGAAAAGAGAGAGGGTTTATATAGATGTCCTCATGGGTAGACTCAAGTTGTGGGAGAGATGTGGGATTAAATAGTGAAGCGGAGAAATGAATGTTTATCCCATATTCTTTAATCCAATGAAATTGATCAAAATGAGAGAGATAAATAAGCGACTTTATGATATGATGAAGGTTAAGAAGTTTAGAATAAAGATGGATTTTTGAATTAATGGATGATTTAATGGATTTATGTATTTAAATGATTTAATGAAATATTTAAATGGATAAAGATTAATGTGAATTGAATGCATAGATAGTTTAATAATTAAATCAAATGGAGTAATATGAAATGGATAAATTATTTATTATGCAAATGGATAAATACTTATAATGTTTTCATGATTAATGAATGAATAGAAGTATCAAATGAATCAATTAAACAAATAATAATATCCGGTTAACTAATAGATGAAAAATAGGATGATTGTGAGGATAAATTTTGAGTGTCTACACATTGGATCACACAAACACGAAAATCAGGCAATAGAATTTGATTATCTTCCATTTGGGATACATTTTTAGTATAAGAGATGACTTGACCTTTTAGAACCCGTTAGTTTCTTCCTCTACTATCTATTTATTATCTACTATTTTTCAATGTCTTCATATTCGGAGAGTAATCGAACTGCTTCTCTTTATTGCTATGTATCTTCTTCATTTTCCCTTGTTGTCTCTACAACTTCTCAATCATCTTATGCATATGAGATTTCATTTTATCTAATTCATCTTTCCCTCCATTCACTATTGAAGGATAGATTTGAATGTAAAATTCATTGCATAATTTTCTTAGTTATATTTTCCCTCTCCATAAGATTATGCCATTAATTGTATTTAATTTCTTTTTTGGCTCTCCCTTGCCAAGGATATACTTTGTACTTGACATCCTTTAGTTAATAATTTAATGTATGAAAAAGGGTGTATGCTCTGCTATAGTTTTACTTTTAGTATTTTTTTACTAAAGAAAAAATAAGAATAGCTTCAGGTGTTTGTTTTATGATAACATATATTGATTTGAAATAGATGAAATAGATGAAATATAAAATATCTTAGTTTAAATCTCTATTTTATTTATGTTTTTTTATCTATGTTCCATTTTTTTCTTTCTCAATCTTTGTTTCTCTCCTCTTCCTCTTCCTTCACCTAGTATCGGAGTTGAAGATTATTAGAGCTAAAAGTGTACAAGAAAAGTTTTCAAGGAGTTACAGATTTTCAAACACAATGTTTCATAGTAAAAAATGGCAACCTCAAGCACAAGCTTGACAAATCCATAAATTCATCAGTTCAATGAAAAATTGAGTATTGGTCAGTCACAATGAAGGCATTATTAAGTTCTCAAGAAGTGTGGAGTCTTCTAATAAACGATTCTTTAGAACCACCTAATGCAACATCATACAATGATCTAACTCAAGAAAAGAAGGAATTACTAGTCCAAGATAGTAGAAAGAAAGTCTACAAATCTTTCTTGTACATTTTTGAAGCAATGCATGAGAGTACTTTTATAAGGGTTGCACCAAAAACAAAGTCAAAACAAGAATGGGATATCCTCCAAACATCATATCAAGGAATGTCCATGGTGAAAACAAATAAATTAAAATTGTTAAGAAGATACTTTGAGACCATATACATGAAGGATTTTGAATCATAGATTTATTCTTTACTCAAATTATTGAATCGATCAATCAATTAGATCTCATGGTGACCCTTGAAAATAGGAGAGTAGTTGGAAATATTTTAAGAATTAAACCTACAAGGTTTGAACCCATTGTAGTCGCCATGAAGAGACAAAAAATCTCTTCAAAATTTTCAATAGATGAGCTTCATCCATCTCTCATTTCACATGAGCATAGGTTAATTAGGTAAACAAATTCATCATTGGAGAATGCCTTAAACAAAAATATCTAATTAGTCATGGTAGTTCTAAGTAGAGAAAGATCGTATTTTAGAGGAAGAGGAGGAGGAAGAAATTCATATCTTAGGTGGAAGAACTAACTGAATAAATTTAGGTAGAAGAGGCAACAACAATTTTTTTTGTTAAAATCAACAAGGAAAAAGGTATGAGAAAAATCAAATGCAATATCTTTACTATAATAAATATGGACATTATTCAAATGAATGTAGAAAGAAATAATATGATTCTAGGAAACAAAATACAAATTTAACTATAGAAAATAAAAACCAAGGCAATATGTTCTTATCTTGTAACATTGTACAAGATAACCAAAAGGATGCATGGGTTCTAGACACATATTCCAGCAATCACATGACAAGGAACCTATATATGTTTCCTAGTTTGGATTAAAATATAAAATTGGATGTCACATTGAGAAATGACAAAAATGTATCAGTTATGGGAAATGAAACATCAATATTCTAACTGAAAAGGGGAAGAATTTTTTTATCTTTTATGTCTATTTCATTCTTGGCTTAAAACGTAATTTGATGAGTACTAAACAACTCATTCAAAAGGGGTAGAGAATATTTTTCAAAAAAAGAGAATGAATAATTTTAGATAAATTTCTAAGTAATCATTTTATTGCATAAGTTTAAGGAAAATAGAAAGATTATATAGGAGGTCTAAACATACTATACAGGAAAATCATGGTAAAGGTTTTTCCACTTATAAAAAAACTAGAAAGAGTATGTGAAGGGAAAATTTTGAGTAGGAAATATACATAATCATTTCCAATCTATAGGAAAATTAAAAAGGATGAAGGTGCCATTACAAATTCTCCATTCATATTTGTGTGGACCAATGCAAGCACCTTCAATTGGTGGAAGATATTACTTCTTAACATTCATTGGTGACTACACAAGAAAAATATGGGTCTACTTTCTAAGACTTAAGAATGATGTATTTGATTTTTTCATCAACTCAAGTCTTTTGTCGACAACCAAAGTGGAAACTATATCAAATAATTGGGAATAGAGAGAGGTCGTGAATACATCTCAAATGACTTCATATGGTTTACAAGGATCATATAATTCACAAGAATTTTAGTACTAGGTACACACCTCAATAAAATAGTGTAGTTAAAATGAAATAGAACAATCATGGTGGCTAGGAGCATATTAAAAGAAAACAATTTTTCAAATGAGTATTGAGCCAAAGTCGTAGCATGTGAAACCTACATAATAAATATATGTCTAGCGGAAAGTGTAAATAATATAATTTTAGGAGAAGCATGGAGGGGAAGAAAAACATAGTGTTGCTCATGTGAGAGTGTTTGGATGTGTAGCATACGCAAATATTTTGAATGAATTGAGAAATAAATTAGACAACAAGGGATAAAAATACATATTTGTGGCATCTAGTGACAAATCAAAGGCTTATAAGTTACACAATCCATTAATCAAAAAATTTATAGTCAAAAGAGATGTGTAATTCATAGAAGAGGAATCATGGACTGAAATTTAGGAAAAATAATGAATGTAGCAAAACATTTACTACAAGAGGATTGTTGGAAAAATGTGTCTCAATATTGAAATTATATATGATTTATTGATACAATGTATGTTGCTATGTGGAAAGTGATCACACAAATATTGTACACTTGTAACAAGATGTGGTGTTCACGACAACACCCTGATTTTTTTTACTGGCACGTCAAGGTTTTTTCCCATTGACACGTCAAAGTTTTTTCTCATTGACACATCAATGTTTTTTCTTGCTAACACATCAAGGTTTTTTCTCTTTGACACGTCAAGGTTTTTTCCCACTGACACGTCAAGGTTTTTTCATTAACACATCAAATGAAAAACAACCTTGTAAAACCCTAATTTTAGAAGGTTCCAAAAGCTTGTTATAAATGGGTGGGATGTATATAGAGGGTTTTTATTAAGAGATTCTGGTAGTGGTCATGGTGTCTCTTGATCTCTAGTGGTGATACTCTTGTGAGAAGATTTCTCTTCAAGTATATTGTAATCTTTTGATTTCTGAATAATATATTAGGTGGCTTTTGCAGTGTGGGGTTTTTCTCCTAAAATGACTTTCCCCACGTAAATCATTGTGTTGTGGTATGCATGATACTTGTGTTTATTTTTGTTTATGTTTTTATAATTGTTAAAGATCTATAAATTTTTTTCATTATTCTCCTCTCAAGGTTAGTTTAGAAAGTTGTTCCCCTACCTTAGCTTCCTTACAAGTGGTATAAGATCTTGATCACCTTTGGTTTTAGTTGTGGGTTGTTGGGTTTTTTGAACTAATCTAGATTTGAGTGGGAGATTGTGTAAACGACACTTTGTAATCTTGTTGCAAGAATTTTCAAATGGAAAGTTCACCAGGGAGAATAGAGGTGGAGTGTTAGGATTTAGGTTCCATCAACCTTGTAAATCCTTTAATTAATTATTCTCCTAAATTATTTTATACATTTACCCATAAGAGGTGAAACCGTTTGACCAACGCTGGTGAAAGAGACAATGTAAATGTAGTGTTACCATTATCGTTTGTCCTTTTGGAAAAGGACAAAATAGCTAAGCGTCCCACTTTGAAATCTTCTAGAATGAGGTTGTTGGGTCAAAATAGGGTGTTGTAAGAGCATCTATGACATGTATGATAGTTGTCATAAGATTCTATGAGAGTATCACATATTCCCTATGATAGAATGTGCTAATTTTTGACCTCAGGCTCTCATGCATGACATATGCATTATGATAGTTGTAAGAGCATATGTAAGAGGCTATTTTTGGTATTTTTTTACCATTTCGAGGGAGGCATGGAGTTTTTAAGGTGGTATTACTGCCTATTGTTTGGTGAAAATATGGCGGTTTTCATCCTCACAAATCTCTTTAAATTGGGGCCTTGAACTAGAGTTATTTGGTTTAGTTTTGTAGGATTGCAAGGTAACAGGGTGCTACTAGATTTTATAGTGATTTCTAAGATAATTCTATTGCTGCATGTAATATTTCAGATTACTAGTAATATACTTGCCTCTCTTTCGGTGGTGGAGTTTTTTCCCTTCAGGGTTTCTCCATAAAAATCTGTTATTGCATGTGTTATGATCCTTCTATCTCTCTCTCTCTCATCCCTTCTTCACACTAAGGCTAAAGGTTAATCTAGCTATTTAAGATTTGCATACACTTATTAAGTTCATATTGCAAGATTTCTTCACCTTGATAATCAACATGGAGAAATTTTCTTAAAATAATTTTGAGATGTGGAAGCTTTCTTAGATTTTTTGGTTGTGAGGCATATGCACATGTGCCAAAGGAGAAGTGAATAAATTTGGAGAACAAGGCTCTCAAATGTGTCTTCATTGGATATAGTTATATTTTGAAACGATACAAGGTTTGGGATCTTGTTGCAAAAAGGTAATACATAGTAGAAGTGTTATTTTTAGAGAAATTATTAAACCTTCATATGTTACATTGTAGCCAGAACAAAGTAAACAGGAAGATGTGATTCAATTTCCTTCCACTCCTAAGAAATTTGAGTCCTGCCCCAAGGATAGACAAGAAGTTGGGGAGAGCTCATCTAGCTCTAGGTGTTTATAAGAGGAGGAAGAACCTCCAAATCAGCTTGTTCATTGGTCTATAAGGCATAGACAACCACTTGAAAGGTATTCACCTCATGATTGGAGATGTATTTTTCCTTTGAATACTAACATGGATGAACCAAGATCTATAGAAGAGGCACTAGATATGAATGATGTATAATCCTAGAAGATTCTTATGGAAGAAGAAATTGCATCTTTGAAAAATAATGATACATGGGATCTTGTACCATTTCCTGAAGGATGAAAACTTGTTGGTTGTAAATGGGTGTTCAAGAAAAAGATTGGTTCAGATGTAAGTATTGAGAAATACAAAGGAGGGTTGGTTACAAAATGTTACTCTAAAGTTGAGGGTGTTGATTATGGTGAGATATTTTCTCCTATTGCAAGAAGAACATCCATTAGATTTTTTCTTTCTATTGCTGCTACTTATGATTTAGAGGTTGAGAAAATGGATGTGAAAACTGATTTCCTTTAGGGTGATTTGGAGGAGGATATTTATATGACACATCCATAGCACTACATGGTGAAAGTTAAAAGTAATTCGGTTTACAAATTGAAGAAATCTGTGTATGTATTAGAATAGAGTCCTAGGATGTGGTATCATAAATTTGATACACGTGTTGAGTTTGGGATTTGAGTATTCTAAATCAAATCATTGTATCTATTATAAAACTGATGGTGATCATTTCCTATTTATTGCATTATATATTGATGATATGTTATTTATTGGTAGAGGGAAAGGTATGATTTCTGAACTAAAATCTCAACTTGCTGCTAAATTTTAAATCAAAGATCTTGTTGTAGCTAAACACATTCTTGGGATGGAAATTAAAAGAGAAAGGATGAACAAAAAGCTATGGCTTGGAAAAAGCATGTATGTCAACTAAATTTTATGAAGGTTTGATATGCGGGATTGTAGACCATTGTGTGCTCCTATTCTAGTTGGAACAAAGCTATCTTTTTTAGATTGTCCAAAATCTCCATCAGAGATGGAAGACATGAGAAGAGTGCCTTACCAGAGTGTTGTTGGAAGTTTAATGTATGATATGGTTTTTATTAGAGCAAAAATTTCCCAAGCAATGGGAGGTCTTTCCAAATATATTTATAATCCTGGTAGAGTTCATTAGGATCTAGTTAAAAGGGTCTTCAAATATTTTTAGGGTACCTTAGATTATTCCTTATGTTATCATAGTAATATGACTGAAGATGAGATTTCCCTTGATATTCAATATTATGTGGATTCATATTGGGTAGGTGATGTTGATAGAAGAAGATCCACCAGTGTTTATGTGTTTACTTTATTTGGTGGTGCAATTAGTTGGATGAGTAAGCGACAGGATGTGGTTGCTTTGTCCACTATTGAAGTAGAGTATATGGCAGCTAATCATGCTTGTAAAGAAGCTATTTGGATTAAGAGATTATGTCTAGATATTGAAATAAAACAAGCTGCAATGATAATTTATTGTGACACTCAGAGTGTGATATGTCTAGCTAAGAACATAATGTTTCATGCCAAGACCAAGCACATTGATGTACAATATAATTTTGTTAGATATATGGTTGAAGATGGCAGGATGAAGTTGGTGAAGGTAGAGAATTTTATGAATGTTAATGATTCTTTAACTAAGCCTTTTAGCACAAAGAAGTTCAGATAGTGTTTAGAGACTATGGGCCTTTCGTCCCCTAGCAATTAGATATGACGATGAAACCATTCTATTGTCCTTGCAAGGTGTTCGACAAGTGGGATATTTATTGGAAAAATGTGTCTCAACCTTGCAATTATATATGATTTATTGATAGGATATATATTGGTATGTGGCGATTGATCATGCAAATATTGTACACTTGCAAAGACCTAGGCTTTGGGACAACACCCCAAATAATTTTTTTCACTAACATGTCAAGGTTTTTTCCCGTTGACACATCAAGGTTTCTTCTCACTAACGCGTCAAGGTTTTTTCCCCATGACACATCAAGGTTTTTTTCCATTGACACGCTAAGTTTTTTTCGTTAAAATGTCAAATGAAAAATGACCTTGTAAAACCCTAATTCTAGAAGGTTCCAAAAATCTTGTTATAAGAGGGTGGGATGTATGTAGATGGTATGTTTTCTGAAAGTCTCATAGTGGTCATGGTTGTTGGTTTTTTTTTACAATAAATAGGTTGATCTCCTAATCTACCTATGGAATTTCCAATTCCAATCAAGGGTAGCTCGAAGGAACTGGACCAACTGATGAGGATTTTAAAGACCTCCTAGACTTTGGGCTCTGCAAGACACGGGAGGGTTAAACCTTAATGTGTTTATAACCTCTACACAATAATTATAAACAACATTAACCATAGTAGATAATCTCACTCAATAGCTCAACAGAATGGGATAAAGCTGAATAGAATTGGTTGTTCATCAATAATATCAACCATTTGGAGTGTGAGATAATTACAACAATACTTCAAAGTAAAAGATATTCATTAATTTTCAATTTGTAGCAAGCTCTAGGTGAACACAAACAAATACTGAACCACAAAGAACAAATGCAACTTAGATTAGTGCCTTACTTCCATTGGAGGAGTCAAATTCACAAACACCTAAGGGTTTATAACAGATTCAACACATAGCATATAGGAGCTCTGACAACATTTCCTTACAATATCACCAATATGTACCTTAACTCAATACTACTTACCAAATCCTTGTACATAAGATATCAACATACAATCTCATTTAAGCATTTTAATTAATTCCTTGAATTAAAGCTAAAAGAAAAATTGCACACACCACAATAGTGAGATGAACAAAATAACCCCTGATCACTTTATTCAAAATTCAAATATGCTTGTACATAGGAGAGACATGAGTTTGAATTTATCAGTTTAATTCAGATGCAAGTACTATCATTAAATATTATACCTCCATGAATTCAAAACCTACAACAAAATGACTCAAAACCTAACTTGCATTTTCTTTGTAACTGCAAGATTTTACAATGTGCTCTACAAGTTCACCTAGAATCGACCTAAAACTTTCTAACTTGCTAACCCCTTTACAATGAGAGAAGAAGAAAATATATAGAAGAATGGAATGTTCCAGAAGAAGCCCTAAAACTAATCTGTTGATGACATCTAGAAAATTCTCTCCCGTTAATCAGTAATTTGCAAAGCCTATCTCCTCTCTCTGCAACACTTATTCTACCTCCAAAACTTCCTTTTCCCAAGTTGCTCTCTAATAGAAAATTTCACTTCTCCGTGAAGAATCTGCATCATTTTACTTACAATGTAAAAAATATCTTTGCCCTTCTTGCCGTGGAAACTCATATCTATTTCTACCCTTGCTGTAGCGACACATTACATTTTACTCCACTTTATTTTATTTCCCACAACATATAATACATTTCACTATAAAGTGAATAATAAATTCACTTCACAAAATTTCCCTATTCACATGCATTTTTCCTAGCAAATTGATAATATTAGTGAACACATATTCACCTTACCCGTGCACATCCTTCACATTTTATTTTCACTTGAAATATTTACTCACATAGGAAAAAACACTTTACCCTCAAGAATTTTAATAAGGGCCTTCTTGATCTTACATTGCCCAATGAATATTTTAATTTCACTTTACAAAAGTGAGAATTAAAATACTTTTCCTTTCAAAATAAAATTTATATTACCTTTGTGGAAAAATTTAGAAAACATTCACCCACATTTTAAAACTTAACATTATTTTATCAGGCAATTTTTTTCATCTATTGCACCAAATATAACCTTCTTCTATGTCAACTCCGTGCTCCCATAAGAATTAAAAGTTGGCCATTTTTCTCCCGTGAGACGAGGAGTGGTGGAGATTTCCCCATATCTCAATGCCTTGTTAAATTATCATGGGAAATTTTTTTAACTTTAAATGTTTTACACATTACATTTAAAACAATATGTTTTAAAAAGGAAAACACCATCGAGCATATTTAATATTTTAATATTTTGCAATGCCAATTGAGTCTTCATTGGGTCCACCATTTTAAATTTTCATGGGCACATTCTAATCTTTCAAATGTCTTTCCTTATTAAAAAATTCAAAACCCCATCACACTTACCCCGCTATCCCACAATAATTAAAGAGTGGGAAATTTGGGATCACTATTTGGTGGGGAATGACCTAGATCGTGTTACATCCACACCTCTTTTTCTCTACCGTAGATCATTTTCCTACTTCTTTCAGCTTGTTTCTATCCTAATTTTTGTTTTTGTTTTTTATTTAGCCATGGTAGAAAGTTTTACCCTAACTTCACTTTTCTTGGCCGTCTACTCAAATCTCCTCCATTTGTGGTGATTGCATTTGCAAGTTGCATCTGCCTCAATGTTTCTTAAAGTTTTCATTCAAACCAACATATCTTTTATGCATTTATGGCATCCATTTCATTGGGTTCGATGGTACTAAATGAACTAAGAAAACATCCTTCTAACTGCACAGAGAGTCCTCTAGTGGATCACTCCATTTGTAGCACATCCTCCCAATTGCATTTGAAAGTCTCTATAGCCTCATTTCAATGATCTCAGTTTGATGTGTGTGCTGCCTCTTGGTGTCTTTCTTTGCATCCCTATTTTTAGACATCATTTGATTCACTCCCGGTAGCCTGTGTGTTGATGGATTTCCATACCTTAATCCATCATTCATATCAGTGTTCAAGCCTCCTTCATATTAAATAGCCCTAGAGTTCCTTCTTTTCGCAATATGAAGAAAAGCTCCCTTGTATTTGCAATAAAATAATTGCACTAACAAGAAACCTCCTCTTGGAAATCATCAATATTCTCACACATTTCTAAGTAGAAATGAGATTTATGTCTAAATTATTTGACCACTTTTTATTGAAATGAATTTTATTTGAAAAGAAACAAAAATAGTGGTTCTCTCTACCAATGTACTAGGAGATAGCTTATTGGTTCCATGCTCCAACACTTCCAATTAGACCAAGAAATTTTGAACAACACTAATCTTTAAAGAGAATTTCCCTTTCATATAGCTATTCAAACAATCTAGTGAGATTTAAAAGTGTTGTGACTTTACCCTGTAGTGACTTGAGTGAACTTATTGTCAATGTAACCCTTTGTCACTCTATCTTATATTAGGTGCACCCTTAACATCATTTAGATTTAAAACCTCACAAAATAGTATCCTCAATGTTGGTGTCTAATGCACCTTCCTCTTTCAAATCCAGTGTTGAAAACTTGTTGACAACTTTTTCTTTGCATCATTGTGTGACTCATATAGGGCCATTAGAAAATGTGATCAACAACATGAAGACCACCATTTTTGTCATTATACTTAGGAGCATTTTATACCATGTCCATTCCACCAAAATAATTTATTTTGAAGTTGTTGCAGCATTGCAAACACTTGCATTCTCATAACTCTGTAAAGCATGTTGGGTCCCCATGTGGGCCTGGCTAAAAAAAAATCATTTGCAAACAAATTTTCTCCTTGAATTGGTCTAGGACAACTTCTAAGTGCTTCTAGAGTGAAAATAAAGATTGGGTTTTCATTAAAACTTGCTTTCTGACATATTTGAAAAATGAGAAAAACTGACCAAGTGGGGTTTGGAATCGACCATAAAAACTAGGCAAATGACCTCTTGAAGCTATGAAAACTTGTACGCACGTAGTCATTTGGCTCAAGAATGCAATGAAATAAATTTTTTCGAAAAAAAATTCATCAGATGAAATATATTAATCTACAAACTGGATCAGTCAGACTTTCCACGACAACTCATTCTAAACCAATTAAAACTGAAGAGATCACCTTGTTGTAAAAATACCAAATGAACTCCTAATGAGCTGCCACTAGACACAACAGATCATTTAGGTAACCTGAGCATGCGTGCAAAATTAAATTGCTTGAACCATCACTAATCAAAAGATATTGATGGTCAAAGTTGGCCTCAAAAAGGTTTCTAAAAATACAGGTGCAAAATAGGAGAAATTGCATTTTGTTTCGATCTATTAAAAATAAAAAAACAGATCATAAGACTCTGAAAACTGGCACATGAGCTCATTTAGGTATAGAGAATGTAGAACAACAATCATTCTGGTATGATGATCAACCAATTTCAAAATGCAAGCTCAAACATGAGGCCACATTGCAAAATTGAAAGCTTGCAAATAGCAGAAAAGTGTCAAAACCCTCCAGCTTCGCTTTTTGAAACCTTGACAAAACTCATTGTGGGAAGCTAAAAATTGACATGCACACTCACATATGTCAACCAAGGGGTTTTGCATGAAAATCACTTGGCTTCAAATTCTGACTGTCCAAAGTAGGTCATTCAAGCAGATTCTTTAGGTGCACTTCTGAAAGTGCAAAGGATTTTTTTTGAAAGGGGAACCTCAAATTTGCAAAATTTGAGAATGCCATTAGTGGCTCCGACTGGGGATGTATGCCCCCTATGGGCATAGCAATATTCTAGATCTCTGGGAAGTAGACCAAATTATGAGTCCATCAGGTGTCCTCAAACTGCTCTTTTATTCATTTTTTTTTTTTCTGACTTCATTTGGTGACCCGAGGTCACCAAATGAAAAATGGGAGTCAAATTTTACCTCTGTCAAACATAATTCTATAATAAGAGTTGATCTCCCTCAACTCATGCTCACACTTATCAAACCATGACAACATGAATAATTGCATCTTTGCAAACATAAGCATCATGTTGCCTTTATGCAAGTGAAAGCTCACTCTTTGTTTAGCTTCATTACATGGCAACCAAATCAAATAAGTCACATCATTGTCACTTTCTTCATTTTTTGATTTCATATCAAGTGACATGATTTGAAGATAATGATCAAGACCATATGAAAACATAGTCTGATCACAACCATTTGCCTGATTAAACATGATGACCTCTCCTAAAATTCAATCATTCACAACATTATCAACATGTTCATAACCATTGTGCATTTAAAAGGAAAATATACTTTCAAAATGGTGACTATTATGTGGCAACAACTTATCACATTCATCATATGAATCATTGTTAGACTGAAAACAACTTGCCTCAGTGTTTTTCACATTGCCACACTTTGTGAAAACCTCTCCCAACTGACAAAAATAGGACTCACATTCTGCCTTGTGGCTGGAACTATTGGGCTCAATTTGATCATTAGTTTGCATGTCAAAATTTAAACCATCACAAGAGCTTACCAGAAGATCTGGCTCATCATGCAAACTATCTTCAAGCGTATTCAAAGAAATACAATCATACATTGACACACTCTGCAACTATTCTTCATCATGCTAGTACAAAGAGTCATCAGAGATTTCTGACTCATCATCATCTATAGTCATATTGTCATCTTTTGAACATAATATATCAACCTTTTCAATATCACAAGCTTTCTAAAAAATGAGCAATTCTAGTTCAGAAACATAATATGATTTCTGATCGAAATCCAACATCTACATCCACATTCAAAGACTCATGAGTAGGATCCATCAAGTCAACAGACAAAGACTTGTTCAAATCTGCATTACAATCTTCAATACTTAGCTCATTGGATATGCAATCCTCGTGATCATCTACTATGTCAAACTCATCAAAATAGATATCTGAGTTTGCATCAGCATGCTCATTGTCATACCCATCATACATTGCATCATTACCATCAAATGGCTTCTTATCTTCATCCACTTCATCATGATCAGCTGGTTTATTATTGAAAAGAGAATCAAATTCACTTGCATCATACCTTGCATCTTGAAGGCCATCACCACTATCAAAGTCAATAGGGGCTTCACAGAACAATTGAGAGTTGTCCTCATCTACACATTTTTGATATTTTATGGTCAATAGATCTAAAATTTGTTCACAACTTTGTAGATCATTTATTTGATCTATCCTTTCATCCACTTCCTCTTCTTGACCTTCACTTGAATTGAATGCATAATCAAATTGAAAATTAGGATATCCCAAGGTGTCTCCATCATCAAAATGTAAAATATCAATGGGCTGATCATAAACAGGATATCCCCAATCATAAGAGATTGGACTACTGACAACCTTATCAAAAAAATGGTCACAATCCATCATAAAGAGTAGATTATCCATTTGTTCATTCTTACTCACTTTTGGGCTGTCATAACAACAATTCACATCACTTTGCATTTCAACATCAGATTGGGTGTCTTCACTGAGCTTGTCACTTGCATCCTCTTGAGGGTAGACATAAACATCTTCTTTATCAAACTGAAAACCATTAGTGGTTTCCTGATTGCAGCTTCTTGTGGCTTGTCTTTCAAACTAAAATTCATCACATACCTCTTCATTTGCAGTTGAAATACTGATGTTCTCAAGAGAGATCTCTAAATCAGAAAATTCCTTTGTCTCATCATGGAGACTTGCCTCAAGACTACACTCATCATATGTAGAATTGACACAATCAATTGTACCATTACCTTGCTAATCACATTTCTCTTCTTCAAAGAGTAAATCCAATTGATATTCTTCATCATGCTCCTGGCTCGAAAGATTTGAAATCTCATTGTTCTTCATAGCCTCACTTTCATTTCTTCAAGGGAAGGTCTCATTAGCATGTCTTGGACTGAGAGAATCATCCAGGAAGTTATCTTCATGCTTGTAGCCTTCAATTGCTACAGGGGATGTACTCTCTGTTTTTGCCTCTTTAGGAGGAATAAGAGAAACTTCAAATGTTTCATTCCTCTCATCATGTCTTTCATAATCATGGCTGTAATTTTTGGCTGGTTAAAATTCTCTTGTAGCTTGTTCAAATACAACTTCCTCATTATCTAACGATGCATCATTCTCATCTTTTACCTTTTCAAGTGTGCACTTATTTGAAGACCTCTGATCATTCACATTCACATAGCTATTGATTTTATCAGCATGTTTTCCCATAATTGAAGACAACAAACTTACCACATATTTAGTTCTTTGTTTCTCCAAACCAAATAAAAATGTATAAGCCATCTGCATATTCAATATTTTGAAATATTTTAACAATGCACTAGATCCTTCTTCATAAGCTTCAAAATACATATGAATACAATTAGGAGTGCTAGGTTTGAAATTCTCTGGGATTAGTGACAAGGCAACAACAAATCTATGACTGAAATCAACACTTGACTCTTCATCTTGCTTCTTGATCTGCTTTAACCCCATGACAAGGTCAAAGGGCTTTATTACAAATTCTTCTCTATAAGCATTCACTAATTTATCCTAGCAAGCAAATGACTTCTCAGGAAATCTTAAATACTAATCTCGAGCTCTAGCTTCAAGAGATCTGACAAAAAATCTCATCCACATATCTTGATCTCCAAATGAATGTTTCTCCATGAAGTTGGAAAAACCTTGAACCTGTGCAACTCCTTCACAAATATTGTATCCATCAAATCTAGGCATCTTCTTATAGAATTTATTTGGAAGACATTCCACTTTGTAATCAACCCATGACAAATGGTGCAATGAATTAACAAGTAGACATAGTATGGTTGTCTCTTGATTGGGCTTGTTGAAACAACTGGTGTCTTTCATACATGTCTTTAAGACTTCTTTCAAATATATCATTCCATTCAATAATGATCCTAGGGTTATTAACTCTTGGGTTCTTACACTTTGGGGTATTAGATGCTTGAGTATTATTAGACTCTTGACACTTCTTGACAAGTCTACTCAAGGTTTTCACTCGTATAGTTACTTTACCCAAATGATCCATGGATATTACAAATTAAGGCTCAATAATTGTGCATAATTACAAGCATGACCAAATGAAGGATCACTATGACAATGGCTGACATAATGACAACCTAGGCTTGAATCATATGACCATACAAATGGATGGAAACCCCTAAGATACACAAATGCATTCTAACCATCCACATAATAAAATATTTGAGAACTAGACAAAATTATTTCAATGGAACTGAAATTATATTCAACAAATCCAACAAATGGAAGTGTACAAAATTAAATTTACTATCCTTTCCCTCTGGTAGTGCTAAATCACTAAGTAGGGAACCAAAAAATTTCCTAAGAAGTTGAAATATGGTTTTCATACAAGAGTTTCTTGAAAACCAAGAGTGAAAAATAACTGGAATTGTTGCAGCAACTGTAAATTGTTCTTCTGATTGGAAATATTTGTAGATCTGGAACCATATTTATCTCTTCATTAGGTTATTTGGTAGAGTCACCACCTCTCTGTAGAGGACAAAAACTTGATCAACTGGAATTTCTTCATGGGTCAAATTTGTTCAAGAACCAACATAAGCACTACAACACCTCCTTATCCAATAATATGACATCATATGGATTCCTTCCTCAAAATTTTAAGGGTACTTCATCACAAGAGCTCAAATTTGCTTCATCTCTACTACAAATCCTTCAGTTCTTTCTCAGTTCGTCTCAAACAATGCACAGTGGTGCATAGTTCTTAGAGTCGCCACTCATAGTTTGTGAGGTATTATGAAATAATCATGAAATATGGACAAATCTAGATAGAAATTACATTGAATGATGAATTATAATAGATTCTCTGACAAAATTTATGAGAATTGACTCACGTGACAAGGATATTGAACTTATCATAACAAGCTCATGACTCAATAAGGAAAAATGATATTCAATAATGTCCCCAGTAGAGTCGTCATTTTGTTGGTTTGTTTTTACTGTAACCGGGTTGATCTCCTAATCTACCTATGGAATTCCTAATTGTAATCAAGAGAAACTCGAAGGACTTGGACCAACTAACGAGGATTTTAAAGACCTCCTACACTTTGGGCTTTGCAAGACACGAGAGGGTGATCCTTTAATGTGTTTAAAACCTCTGCACCATAACTATAAATAACATTAACCATAACAAATAATCTCACTCAATAGCTCAACTGAATGGGATAAAATTGAATAGAACCGGTTGTTCATCAATAATATCAACCATTTGGAGCATGCGATAATTACAACAATACTTCAAAGTAAAATATATTCATTAATTTTCAATTTGTAGCAAGCTCCAAGTGAACACAAACAAATACTGAACCACAAAGAATAGATGCAACTTAGATCAATGCCTTACTTCCATTGGAGGAGTCAAATTCACAAACACCTAAGGGTTTATAATAGATTCAACTCATAGCATATAAGATCTTTGACAAAATTACCTTACAATATCACTAATATGTACCCTAACTCAATACTACTTACCAAATCCTTGTATAGAACATATCAACCTACAATCTCATTTAAGCATTTTAATTAATTCGTTGAATTAAAGCTAAAATAAGAACTGCACACACCACAATAGTGGGATGAAAAAAATAACCCTTGATCACTTTATTCAAAATTCAAATATTCTTGTACACAGGAGAGGCATGAGCTCAAATTTATTAGTTCAATTCAAATGCCATTACTGTCATAAAATATTATATCTCCATGAATTCAAAACCTACAACAAAATTACCCAAAACCTAAATTGTATTTTCTCTGTAACTACCATATTTTACAATGTGCTTTGCAACTTCACCTAGACCTGACCCAAAACTTTCTAGCTTACTAACCCCTTTACAATGAGAGAAGAAGAAAAGATATAAAAGAATGGAATGTTCCCGAAGAAGCCCTAAAACTGATATGTTGATGACATTTGGGAAATTCTCTCTCATTGATCAGCAATTTGCAAAGCCTCTCTCCTCTCTCTGCAACAAACTTATTCTACCTCCAAAATTTCCTTCTCCCAAGTTGCCCTCCAACAAAAAATTTTACTCCTCGATGAAAAATCTGCATCATTTTACTTGCAATGTGAAAAATATCTCTGCCCTCCTTGCCGTGAAAACTCATATCTATTTTTACCCTTGTTGTAGCTGCACATTATATTTTACTCCACTTTATTTTATTGCTAACAACATATAATAGATTTCACTATAAAGTGAATATTAAATTCACTTCACCAAATTTCCCTATTCACATGCATTTTTCCAAGCAAATGATAATATTAGTGAACACATATTCACCTTACCTGTGCACATCCTTTAAATTTTATTTTCACCTAAAATATTTACTCACATAGGCAAAAACACTTTACGCTCAAGAAATTTAATAAGGGCCTTCTTGATCTTACATTGCCCCGTGAATATTTTAATTTCACTTTACAAAAGTGAGAATTAAAATAATTTTCCTTTTAAAATAAAATTTATATTACCTTCGTGGAAAAATTAAAAAAACATTCACTCGCATTTTAAAACTTAACATTATTTTATCGGGCAATGTTTTCCATCTGTTGGGCCCACCATAACCTTCTTTTATCTCAACCCTGCGCTTCCACAAGAATTAAAAGCTAGGCATTTTTCTCCCATGAGACAGCGGGAAGTGGTGAAGATTTCCCCATATCTCAAGGCCTTGTTAAATTATCAGAAGAAATTTTTTTAACTTTAAATGCTTTTTACATTACATTTAAAATGATGTGTTTTCAAAAGTAAAACACCATTGGGCATATTTAATATTTTAATATTTTGCAATGCCCCTTTAGTCTTCATCAGGCCCACCATTTTAAATTTTCACAGGCACATTCTAACCTTTCGAATGTCTTTCCTTATAAAAAATCAAAACCCCATCACACTTACTCGCTATCCGACAATAATTAAAGAGTGGGCAGTTTGGGATCACGATTTGGAAGGGAACGACCTAGATCATTCTACATCCACACCTCCATTTCTCTACCGTAGATCATTTTCCTACTTCTTTCAGCTTGTTTGTGACCTAACTCTTCTTTGTTTTCTCTTTCTGGCCATGGTAGCAATTTTTACCCTAACTTCACTTTGCTTAGCATTCTGCTCAAAGCTCCTCCATTTTTTGTGATTGCATCTGCAAGTTGCATTTGCCTCAATTTTTCTAAAAGTTTTCATTGAAACAAACATATCTTTTTTGCATTTATGGAATCCATGTCACTGGGTTCGATGGTGCTTCAGAAAGCTTCCTCTGGTTTGTTACTCTATCCATCCATAATGTTGGCTCATTCTTTCCCCAACTAGCAGGGCACCCTTGTTTCTTGTTTTATCATCTCCCTCAATTTTTACGCTCTTCGAAATCTCCTTACTCTATGCCCATGGTAGTTCTTTTTCTAAAGCACTCTCAACACATACATGCTTTTGATGGCATCTCCTTTTAGCTTCTTCCAATGTTGGTTGGCCCCACCTCTTCCAATTCTATCGTCTATGTTTTGATGGGTGTGTGTACTCCATTACAAGTCGCACCATGCTGATTGCATTTGCTTGAAAGTTATTAAACTCTTGTCAATAAACCCATAATCCCCAACCCAAAATAAGAAATGAATGCCTTATATCTGCATGTAACATTTTCTTACAAGTTTTTGCAGCCTTTGGCAATCAAGTCCTAAATGAAGTCAAAAAACCTCCTTCTGACTATGTAGAGAGTGCTCTAGTGGATCGCTCCATTTATAGCACGTCCTCTCAATTGCATTTGAAAGTCTCTATAGCCTCATTTCAATGATCTCAGTTTGATGTGTGTGTTGCCTCTTGGCGTCTTTCTTTGCATCCCTATTTTTAGACATCATTTGATTCACTCCCAATAGCCAGTGTGTTCATGGATTTCCATACCTTAATCCATCATTCATATCAGTGTTCAAGCCTCCTCCATATTACATAGCCCTAGAGTTCCTTGTTTTCACAATATTAAGAAAAGATCCCCTGTATTTTCAATCAGATCATTGCAATGACAAGAAACCTCCTAATGGAAATCATCAATATTCTCACACATTTCTAAGTAGAAATGGGATTTATGTCTAAATTATTTGACCACTTTTGATTGAAATGATTTTTATTCCAAAATAAACAAAAATAGTGGTTCTCTTTACCAATGTACTAGGAGATAGATTATTGGTTCCATGCCCCAACACTTCCAATCAGAGCAAGAAATTTTGAACAACACTAATCTTTTAAGAGAATCGCCCTTTCATATAGCTATTCAAACAATCTAGTGAGATTTAAAAGTGTTGTGACTTTACCCTGTAGTGACTTGAGTGAACTTATTGTCAATGTAACCCTTTGTCACTCTATCTTATATCAGGTGCACCCTTAACAATATTTACATTTAAAACCTCATAAAAATTATGCTCAATGTTGGTCTATAATACATCTTCCTCTTTCAAATCCAGTGTTGAAAACTTGTTGACAACTTTTTCTTTGCATCACTGTGTGATTCATATAGGGACACTAGAAAACATGATCAACAACATGTAGACCACCATTTTTGTCATCATACTTAGGAGAATTTTATACCATGTCTATTCCACCAAAACAATTTATTTTGAAGCAGCTGCAACATTGCAAAAACTTCCATTCTCATAACTCTACAAAGCATGCTAGGTCCCCATGTGGGCTCAGCTAAAAAAAAATCATTTACAAACAAATTTTCTGCCTGAATTGGTTTGGGACAACTTCTGAGTGCTTCTAGAGTGAAAACGAAGACTGGGTTTTCATTAAAACTTGCTTTCTGACATATTTAAAAAATGAGCAAAACTGACCAAGTGGGCTCTTGAATCGATCGTGAAAACTAGGAAAACGACCTCCCGAAGCTATGAAAACTTGTAGGAACATAGTCATTTGACCCGAGAATGTAGTGTAATAAACGGATTAGAAAAAAATGTCATGAGATGAAATATATTAATCTACAAAGTTGCTCAGTCATACTTTCTGCAACAACTCATTCTGAACCAATTAAAACTGAAGAGATCACCTCACTGCAAAAATACCAAATCAACTCCTGATGAGCTTCCACTGGACATAGTAGATCATTTAGGTACCCTGAGCATGTGTGCAAAAGGAAATTTCTTGAACCATCACTGATCGAAAGATATTGATGCTCAAAGTTGGCCTCTCAGAAAGGTTTCTAACAATACAGGTGCAAAAAAAGGAGAAATTGCATTTGGTTTCGATCTATTAAAAATAGAAAAAATAGACCATGAGACTATGAAACTAACACACTATCTCATTTAGGTATGGAGAATGCAGAACAACAATCATTTTGGCATGATGATCAACCATTTGCAAAATGCAAGCTCAAACGGGAGGCCACTATGCAAAACTAAAAGCTTGCAAACAACAGAAAAGTGTCAAAACCCTCCAGCTTTTCTTTTTGAAACCCCAACAAAACTCATTGTGGGAAGCTGAAAATTGACATGCACGTTCACATATGTAAATTGAATATTTCGACCAAGGGTTTTTGCATGAAAATCACCTATCTTCAAATTCTGACCCTCCAAAGTAGGTCATTCAAGTAAATTCTTCAGGTGCACTTCTGAAAGTGCATAGGATTCTTTTTTAAAAGGGCACCTCAAATTTGCAAAACTTGAGAGTTCCATCAATGGTGTCTCTTGATATTTGGTGGTGATACTCTTGTGAGAAGCTTTCTCTATAAGAATATTATAATCTTTTTATTTTTGAATAATATATTGTTAAGATTTTGGAGTGGGGTTTTTCTCTCGAAAGGGTTTTCCCCACGTAAATCATTATGTTGTGGTTTTTTGGACTAACCGTCAAAATCTCCCTTCGGGCTCATGACATGGTTTAACTACCTCCCGTGGATCTCAACTGATGCTTGTATCAAGCATTGGAAGGTCAATCTTTTGGTGCAACGACAAGACCAAAATTGGTATCAGATCCGGCCATGGGTTCGAACCCCTCAGGTGATTCTAAGGGGGGGGGATTATTGGAATAACCACTAGCATCTCCCTTCAGGTTCACAACATGGTTTAACTGCCTCTCATGGATCTTAACTGATGCTTGTATCGGGCATTGACAAGTCGATCTTTTGGTGCAACGACAAGGCCAACATGTTATGCATGATACTTGTGTTTATTTCTATTTAAATTTTTGTGTGTAATTTTATCCCTATGTTGTTTTGTTTGATGTATCTCTTTCTTTATAACATTCCTTTATTTTTACCTACATTCTTCTTTATGTTGTAAATATTTTATCTTTTCATTTTTCTTATGTTTTCCTTTTAGGGATGATGCAAGGCCTTGAAAAATTCATGTCTCTTCCATGTTGACCCAAATGATTTTCCTTGATCTTTTCATTTTTCTTGTGTTTTCCTTTTGGGGATGACGCAAGGCATAGAGACATTCATGTCTCTTCCATGTTGACCCAAATATTTTCCTTTATCTTTTCATTTGTCTTGTTTTTTTCATTTTGGGGATGATGCAAGGCATTGAGACATTCATGTCTCTTCCATATTGACCCAAAATAATTTTCTTTGTTTTCGATCTATTTGTGTCTTTCTTCTAGTTACATGAGTATTTCAGGAATGATGACAATTTTGGGCTATCTAAAAATATTGTAGCAAGAACATACTGACCTTAAATCCATGGATCCCTCATGTGTTTGGAGTTTCATTTTGGGGGTAACCCCTCTTTTCCCTTTTCATGACCTAGCTTCATTTGCAAACATATTACTTCGCATAGGGCTTTCCAAATTAGCTCTTGTGTCTTCATTATTGTTAGCATTTATCATTTTCTACTTTAAAGTAATTGCTCACAGTATGGTGTTTAACAATTTATTTAAAGTGGGGGCATATATTGGCATTATTCTTTTACATTTTCGACTTATGTTTCATTATGTGGACTTCTTACTTCATGCTATGTATCTTTCACTTTGTGGTGGCATTGGGTGTGATGTCTCGTAGGATATTATATTCCTCTTAATGGATTAATGTGACACATTGCATCCCCTAAGTTCCAAATCTTCTATTCTTTGATTCGTCTTCTCTTGGAGACATTAGGTAGAATGTTCCCTAAGTTAAAGACCTTACATGAACTAAGAAAGACTCCATAGAATGTTCCTTACACTACTTTACATTTCCAATTTTGGTTTAATGGCCACCATGCATAATACACTTTGCATTCCTATGGATACATCCTACGCGTTCATGAGTTTCAAGCATACAAAGTTTTTCTTGCCTCATGAAGCTCATATTTCATTGTTGTATGGCATCTTATCAAAGTTATCAGGAGGTATAGCTTTGGTCTGGTTGAACGGGAAGTTGAACTTAGGCATGACTTTCCTATAGCCACTTGCTTGTGTGTATGAGTGCATACTAACTGAGTGTGTATGTGTCTCACCTCTTTGGATACCCACCTAGCAGACAACATAGAGTTCCATTTCCTCAAAGTGAGCATGCATTTTTGGACAAACACTTAGATTTGATCCACATTGCGATGGACAAACGTTTAAACCTTGATCGACCCCTTTTGTTTTTATTTTCTCTTTGTCTTTGGTAGTGTATGCTTGTGCCTTGTTGTTTCCTCTTTTGTTGTTGTTTTTCATGGGATCTTGACCCTAGGGCCTTGATGATCCCTCTTGATCATTTTCATCCTATCTTACCAGCATTGGTAAACTTGGACCCCTCTTGATATAATTTTGTCTACTTTAGTGTTATTTTGAAGTAAGTTCATCCTCTCACTGAAGTGAGGGCTAAATGTAGTGTCAAAAAATGTTGTTTATGAGATTTTCACACTAGTTTGGGTGCTCCTTGTAAAATTGAGCTTAACAATGCCTTGATTTAGTGTTGTAAGTGTGCTTAACACATTCACATTAGGTCTTGGGTCCTGCTAAAATAAATGGTCCTAGTTGTATCTTATTTAAGGTGTTGTAAAGTGTTGTACCACACTTTCACACTTAACTAGGATTTTCATTATTAATTGGGCTTCTTTATGCCTTATTTGGCCTTAGTTTGCATCCACAAGCCTTGATTAATGCATCTTTTTGAGGATAATCTCAACATAAACCAACATCTAATCATAATTTAGGTATTTTGGGATCATATGGCAAATATCTAGTGATCTAGAGCTCATATGCCACCTTGGGCATATGGGTCCCACCTAAGTTTTAGGGCCTCGATCCCGATTTCACATGAATCTAAGTATTTCTTGAAATGTGTGTACCATATCCTATCCTAATGGGACTCATAAGCCACTTTTGGCATATGAGTCTTCTACATGGCTTATAATTAAATTTAATTCAAATTCTTGGTAGGATTTTATTCTCCTAAATCTGATGTCAGCTTGTAATATTGTAATTTCAGGTAATTTGGCATAAACAAGTATAAATAGAAGGTTATTTCACTTATTTTACACCTAGCAGGTTGAATAAGCATCCTCATAGAAAATTTGAGTACACAAGAGAATTCAATATTATACAAGAGCATTCTAAAGCATTCAAGGGCTGATTATCAAGCATTTGGGAGCATTATTCAAGCATCAAGCATCATGTTTGTTTTTAAGCTAACAATTATGATGTAGGGTTTCATGATTCAAGCTAGCATTCAATTCAAGACATATAAAATTCAAGCAAGAGTAAAGATCTAAATCCATTGGAGCCATTTCATACATGTTTGTTGCACTTTATTGCTAAGGTTTGGTGAGTTGCAACATTACATTTTGTTGATTCATCCCCTTTATCTCATTTGATTTTGTTACAAGGTTTGATTACCCAAATGGGGTTTGACCAAGGAAATCCCCTTTCCACTAACAAAACAACATTTTTCCCTCTCTTTAGTTTATGATATTCAGATCTATGTTGAAGACATATTGAAGAGTTCTAATATTGGAAAGAAGTTGTGAAGTGTTCAAAGTCATTCAACTAGTCACCTTATTTGGACGATCATTGGAATAAATCAACAGAGTAGAATAAAGCAATTCAAATCTAGAGATCAACTTGAGAAAGCGAATAAAAGATTGAAGAGTGGATTCAGATCCTGATCCTCCAAAAAATACATATTGGACTGATATGCCACTTTTGGATTATGAGTCCCAATATAGAGAAATTTGCAGTTTTTAGGTGTTCCTGAATTGTCTTTTCAAGATTTATGTTTCTGCCCAAAAACCGTAATTTAGGACTAAATTTCCCAATCTAGCATATGAGTGCCAGTCTACATTAATTTCAGTATTTCCAACATTTAAGGACTTGATTCAAGTTGTTACATCTTTCCAAGTTCCCCTATGTACTTTTCTAGTTTTATATTCCATTTTGCATTAATTTCTAGGCCATTAGTAAATCTTTGCATATCATTAGGTTTCATATTTGATCTTGCATGTCATTTTTATTTCCAAGCCCTAGCTTGGTATTGAACCCTCTTTTATTATCTAATCATACTATAGGACACCTTATTGTAAGATCTCTTTCCCTTACTTAATCCTTGGACCAAGATCTTTAGGGTTTCCTTGAATGAGAGTGTAGAAGACTATTGTTTTGTGTCCCTAAACCATAAGCAACAACAATTTTCCTCATTTCATTTTGGTGAACATGCATTTATAACATCTTAATTCTTATTTGGAGTGCATCATCATCCTAGATCTAGCTTGCATTAACTTTGCATTAGGTTTTGCATTAGTTAATTAGCATCTATGTTTTCTAAATATTACATTAGTGAAAGTGCATATAGGTTGCATTTTTTCATCGTGTTTCATTTGAATTCATCTAAAATCTACATTTTTACTTAGCTAGCAATCATCCAAACCAGATAGCATAGAAATCACTCAAAATTTCCTAAAATTTATTTAAAAACCCTAGATTGGGACTCATACACCCCTTTCGGTGATTTAGTCCCAATACAGGTGTTTTTTCTTGATTTCTAAGTATCTTGTGGTGACTTTTATTCACTGTTCAAACCAATGAAGAAACCTGTTTGGGAATTATACGCCCCTCTTGGAAATTGAGTCCTATTTCATATTTTAAACTACAGTTTCTAGTAGTAAACTCTTTATTTCTGTGGTTCTATTTTTTGATGTTAGTTACGTGTTTTAGTTTGCATAGTTTCTATTTTCTTTATTTCATTTCATCTAGCTTCATTTGGTTCATTTTTTGCATTGCCTTATTTCATTTTAGGTTATTGTATTCCATTTCATCATGGATATGTAATTTGGTAAGCTTTGGATGTCCTTAAAATCTTTAGTGGATGTATCAAGTTGTGCTTAAGAAATGACCGTAATGAAATTGAAATTACTCATGCTCACTCAACTCCTAATGCATGTCCTCCTCATGATGTTGACATCATTGGAGAAGATGATGATAGCATGAATAAATTCCTAAATGATTTCCTTAAAAACCTTGAGAACAATGCATCATTTAATACCTCTATGAAACAACTTAACACCCCTATAATACCACCACTTGAGGTGTTTGGTTACCTAAATCATGAAATTGAAACACAAGTTGAGCCTGAGTTCCTTAGAATAGGTGAACCTAGTTCCTTTAATCAAGAAAATATTCAACCATTCTCTATTAACAAAGTGACAAACACATCCATCAATCTAGAAGAGATATGGAAAAGGATTCACGATCTTAAGCAAACAAGGATGTGATACAACAAGTGAACATGAAGTTCATCAACTCTTAGAGAAAATTCCAACTGAACATACTAAAGGGTTAGGATATCAAGATCCCCCTCTTGAAATGAGTACCCTCCTTCCTCAAAAATAACCAATGTCTCCTAAGGATGACAAGGATGATAGGATTGTCTTAGGTCCTCCTCCTCCACATTCAACTAGAGAAGTCAATGAATCTAGCAAATGAATAAGGAATTAAAAACTAAAGAAACTAAAATTTCATTATCCACCAACTACAACTGAAATAACTTTACAAATACTTTTAAAGAAAGGAATGATTACATTACCACCAATAAGAGAAGACCGATCTCCAAATCCTAAGAATACAAACACATCATATTTTCAATACCATAGAGTTCTTGGACACAATACTGATGAGTTTCATGCTTTAAAACAAATATTTAAAAAGTTTGATATCATAGAAATAGTCTCTTAAAGAGGGACCCTTTCTCTCCTTTCCATGTAATAGTTTTATAATCATCATATTCTCACTATTACATGCTTTACATCCATGAAAAATCATTTCAAAACTCAAGGAGCTCTTTCCCATCACCTACCTTGGCTCATTCTTTTCTTGCACTCAGTGGGGACAAGAATTAGAGAGGCTTGTGCTAGTAGTGCATTTTTCATTGTCCCTTTGGCTAGTTGTCTGCCTTCTATATACGATGAACATGATTGGGATGTAGACGACCTGCTAATAGGTTGGCTTGCATGTGCCTTACTAGTATTTTGAATTATTCTCCATTCATATTTTGTGTGTGATTGCATGTGCGTAATGTGATCCCATGTGTTATTCTATTTGATGTATCTCTCTCTTTGTGGCATTCCTCTATTTGTACCTGCATTCTTCTTTATGTCTTAAATATTTTATCTTTTCATTTATATTTTCATTTTTCTTGTGTTTTCCTTTCGAGGGTGACAAAATGCATTAAAACATTCATGTCTCTCCATGTTAACCCAAAATATTTTCCTTTATCTTTTCATTTGTCTTTTGTTTTTCTTTTGGGCATGATGCAAGGTATCGATAAATTTATGTCTCTTCCATGTTGACCCAAAATATTTTCCTTTATCTTTTCATTTGTTTTGTTTTTTCCTTTTGGGGATGATGCAAGGCTTTGAGATATTCATGTCTCGTCCATGTTGACCTGAAAGAATTTTCTTTATTTTCGTTCTATTTGTGTCATTCTTCTAGTTTCATGAGTATTTGGGGAATGATGACAGTTTGAGGTTCTCTATAAACATTGTAGCAAGAACATACTGAACCCAAATCCAAGGATCCCTCATGTGTTTGGAGTTTCATTTTTGGTCAATCCCTCTTTTCTCTTTTCATGACCTAGCTTCATTTCGAAACATATGACTTGGCATAGGGATTTCAAAATTAGATCTTGTGTCTTCCTTATTCTTAGAATTTATCATTTTCTACTTTAAAGTAATTGCTCACAATATGGTGTTTAGCAATTTATTTAAAGTGGAGGCATACATTGGCATTATTCTTTTACATTTTTAACTTATGTTTCATTGTGTAGACTTCTTACTTCATGTGATGCATCTTTCACTTTCTGGTGACATTGGGCATGATTTCCCTCAAGAGAATGATCTCTCATAGCATATTATTTTCCTCTTAGTCGCTTTATGTGATACATTGAATCCCCTAAGATACAAATCTTCTATTGTTTGATTGGTCCTCTCTTGGAGACATTAGGCAGAATGTTCCCTAACTTAAAGACCTTACACAAACTAAGACTTTGTTGAATGTCGCTTCAACTACTTTACATTTTCAATTTTGGTTATATGGTCACCTTGCATAATACACTTTGCATTCCTGTGGAGCCATCCTGTTTGTTCATGTGTTTCAAGTATACAAAGTTTTTCTTGCCTCATGAAGCTCAAAGTTCATTTTTGTGTGGCTCCTTATCAAAGTTATCAAGAGGTATAGCTTTGGCTTGGTTGAATGGGAAGGAAAACTTAGGCATGACTTTACCATAGCCATTTGCTTGTGTGTGTGAGTGCATACTAATCGAGTGTGTATGTGTCTCACCTCTTTGGATACTCACCCAAATGACAACCTAGAGTTACATTGCCTCAAAGTGAGCATGATTTTTTGGAAAAATAGCTTAGATTTGATCCACATTACGATGGACAAGCAATCAAACCTTGATCCACCCATTTTGGTTTTATTTTCTATTTGTATTTGGTAGTGTATGCTTGTGCCTTGTTCTTTCTCCTTATATCATTTTCATGTTTGTTCTTTCATGCCTATATTGGTTTTTCATGGGATATTTGTTAGAAACCAAGATCAAACATGCAAACCAAAAGGCCTTCCACAAAAGAGAAAAACAATAAAAAAGAAGAGCTTTGCATGAAGATGTACAAATTGATATATTTAGAATTTAGAAATTACATGAGATGATTTGCTTTATAAAAGCAATGTATGAAACCTTAATGTTGACCTAAATATAGCTCAACTAAATAAAGCTTACTTATTAATTAAGTAAACTAATTATTACCTAATAAAAACTTAAGTAAACTTAATAAAGTGAAATTAAACAATTAATTACAGCAACAATACTGACCCTGGGACCTTGATCATCCCTCTCAATCCTTGTCATCCTATCTTACCGGCGTTGGTGCACTTGGACCCCTCTTTATATGAGTTTCTCTACTTTAGTGTGAGTTTGAAGTTCATCTTCTCACTAAAGTGGGGGCTAAATGTAGTGTCAAAAATATCATCCATGACATTTTCACACTTATTTGGGTTATCCTTATTAAATTAAGCTTAATGATGCTTTGATTTAGTGTTGTAACGTGCTTAACACATTCACATTAGGTATTGGGTCCTTGTAAACTAAATGGACTTAGTTGTACCTTATTTAAGGTGTTATAAAGTTTTGTACCACATTTTAACACTTATCTAAGGTTTTCATTATTAATTGGGCTTCTTTATGCATTATTTGGCCTTATTTTGCATCCACAAGCCTTAATTAATACATTTTCCAAGGATAATATTGACATAAACCAAAATCCAATCATAATTCAAGTATTTTTGGATTGTATGACCCATATTTAGTGATCTGGGACTCATACACCACCTTGAGTGTATGGGTCCCACCTAAGTTTTGAGGCCCCAATCCTAATTTCACATGAATCTAAGCATTTCTTGAAATGTGTGTCCCATAGCCTAGCCTAATGGGACTCATATACCACTTATGACATATGAGTTCTGTGTGGCTTAAAATTAAATTAAATTTAAATTCTTGGTGGCATTTTATCCTCCTAGATCTAATGTTGGCTTGTAATGTTGTAATTTCAGCTAGTTTGGCATAAATAAGTATAAATAAAAGGTTATTTCACTCATTTTACACCTAGCAGGTTGAGGAAGCATCCTTATAGAAATTTGAGTTCACAAGAGCATTCAAGAGCATGTGAGGGTTGATTATCAAGAATTTTCAAGGATTATTCAAGCATCATGTTTTTTTTGAGCTAAGAATTGTGATGTAGGGTTTCATGATTCAAGCTAGCATTCAATTCAACATCTATCACATTCAATAAAGATTCAATATATACATCCATTGGAGCCATTTCATACATGTTTACAACACACTACTAGGGTTTGGTGAGTTGCAACATTACATTTGGTTGATTCATCATTCCTTTAACTCATTTGATTCCATTACAAGGTTTTACTACCAAAATGGTGTTTGACCAAGGCAAACCCCTTTCCAGTAATGAAACGACATTTTTCCCTCTTTAGTGTGTGATTTGCAAATCTAGGTTGAAGAAATATTGAAGAGCAAGATTGGAAAGAAGTTGTCAGGTGTTCAAAGTTATTCAAGTGGTCACCTTATTTAGAAGATCATTGGAAGACATCTACCAAGCACAATTAAGCAGTTTAGACCTGGAGATCAAGTTTGGAAGACAAAGCAAAGATTGAAGAGCAGATTGAGATTGTGATCCTCCAAAAAATCAAAATTGGATTGATACACAACTTTCGGCATATGATTCCCAAAACACTGAAATTTCCAATTTTCAGGTGTTCTGGACTTGTCTTTGCCATATTTCAATTCCTTCCAAGAAACCCTAATCTGGTACTAAGTCACCAAGTATTTGCAAGATCATGATGGGTCAAAAAGTGGTGATATGTAAGTGATATGATGGCCCATGTGGCTGACGACATTTTTCTTACCCAAAATTGATGAAATGAAAAGGGTTTTTTAAGGATATTCTCAGCTTTCCACCAATGTAAATTATACTTTACTTTGAATTTAATACATAATTATTATTCATTTTCTATTTAAATTGTATGACTAAAGTCCTTATTGATAGGATGATTGAAAAACATCTATAGCTTTCAAACAGTATCGCATTTTTTGAATCAAAAACATGCATCACATTCTATGCTTTGCATTTTATAGGATTAAGAGAGAAAAAAATTAAATTTCATGAAGTTTTGACCAAGTTAAGGTGCTTGCAATGATTTCTAGTTTTGATTGTGTGATATTTTCTGCAAGAAATCATTGCAAGAACATTATGGATTGTGGAAACTTGATATCTTTAATCAAGTTAAGGTGGTCAGACATACGAGTTTCTATATTTGTAAAAGTTGTAATAAAAAAATCATAGGTAATTATTTACTTGGAAAAAAATTACCAAAACAATATGCATCACATCGGGATATGAGTCCTCTACTTATATCTAAAATATTATAAAAAAATATTATCATTTTATTATTGTTAGGGTGGTCAGACAGACACCCAGTTCTTATTTTTTCTTTGAAATTTAAGTACTACTGCATTGAAATTTAAAATTTTCACCAAATAGATTTTTTTTGTTTTCAAATAAACCTAGTAGCTTAAAAACTTCATTCAATTTGATAAATATTCTATTCTTACATATTTTTGAAATAATATAGATAACTTATTCAAATTTTTACGTCAAATTGCTTAACTCTGATTTTCTGAATTTTTATTGCCACTTAAGGGCCTATTTTTTCCATGATGATCCTACACATACCCCACCCAGTCTGGTGTATGAGTCCCATTTGGAATTAATTTCATTATTTCGAGCATTTTAGGACTTCATTCAAGTTGTTACAGCTTTCGAAGTGCTCGTCTATACTTTTCCAATTTTATATTTTGTTTTGCATTGATTTCTAGGTCATTTAGTGAAGCTTTACATATCATTAGGTTTCATATTTGATCTTGCATGTCATTTATCTTTACAAGCCCTAGCTTGGTGTTGAGCCCTCTTTTAGTCTGTAATCATACCCTAGGACACCCTATTACAAGATCTATTTCCCTTACTTCATCCTTGGATCGAGATCTCTAGGGTTTCCTTGAATGAGAGTGTAGAAGATTGTTTTTCTATGTCTTAAATCGTAAGCAACGATAATTTTCTTCCTTTCAAGCTATAAAAAATAATAATACATGGGAGTTAGTGAGTCTTCCACAAAGAAAGCATATTGTAGGAGTAAAATATGTCTATAAGATCAAAAGTAATATGGAAGGAACAATTGAAAGGTATAAAGAAGGACTAGTTGTTAAGGGATACAAACAAATATCTTGAAGAGATTATGATAAAACATATCCTCCAATTGCAAGAATGGAAATAATTAGATAAAAATCTCTAGAATAACAACCCAACACAAGTTGATAGAATATAAAATGGGTATGAATTCAAACTTATTAAATAGATTATTGAAGGAGGAATTATATGTGGAGTATCCACTTAGATATGAGGTTTTGGGGCAAGAAGGAAAATTGTATATGTTGAAGAAAGATCTTTATGAGTTTAAGAAAGCACCATGGGCATGGTATAGAAAAATAGACTCATATTTTTTTGAGCAAGGACTTTTATAAAAGTGGCTGTGAGACCACTTTCTACATTAAGGTAAGTGAAGGTAATATTTTAATTATTTATTTTTTATAGATCACTTAATTTTTATGAGGAATAATGATTCATTATTTCTGATTTCAAGGATGCTATAAAAAATGAGATTGAAATGACAAATTTAAGGTTATTAATGTATTTTCTCTAGGAATATCAGTTAAGAAAGGAAAGGTGGCATATTTACCTCTCAAGAAAGTATGCAATAGTGATTTTGAAGAGGTTAAAACTGCAAAACAAGAAGCTTGCAACAACACCAACAACCATAGGTCTGAAATCAAGTAAAGAATATTATAGTAGCAATGTTGATCAAACCCTATTCAATAGCATGGTAGGAAGTTTAATATATTTGAAAACAACCACACTTGATATAATATATGTAGTGAGTCTGAGTTTCAAGATTTATGGAGACTCCAAAGGAGACACTTTGGCAAGGAGCTAATAGAATCCTAATATATGTTAATGGAACGAAGGGATATGCTATTTTTATAGTGTGAAAAATGAGTTTAAGTTGATCGGATATATTGATAGTGACTAGGAAAGAACTACAGATGACAAGAAAAGAATATTAATATATTTATTCCATTTGGGTTTGAGAGTCATTTTGTAAGCTTCCAGGGAACAAACCATTGGAAACCCTATCAAAGACCCATTTGTGTTTAAGAGTACTTTTAGAAGCCCTATAAAAGACCCATTCACCAAGGGACAAACCAGTACCTCTTCACAGACCAAAATCAACTTTTAGTGATAGCTACATGCCCTCTAATATCTCCCAAATATTCCTAGAAAGTGTTGTTATAGTATGTTTATCTTAGGGAATCTAAATTTTACTTATTAGGTTATATAACTCGTTTGGTTTTATTAATTTAAATTATTCATAATCATGTCAAGGCCCTAAAGAATTACAAACCCAATTCTAATTGACTCACCATTGAGGTTGAAATTCAATATCTTAGCTTTGTGGTTGGTATTCTCGTGAAATATGAGAAAATTCCCGATTAATCATAGGTTCTTTTCATTTAGGACCTAGGACCCCCCACTTTACCTTTGAAGGGGACAAGTTTGAAATTCCATGGTTATCAAATCAACTATATACTAATTCTCAAATTAGATAATGGTTAGATCTAGATAACAAATGCCAAAATTGAAGGTGTATAACTACATGCGATAAATAGAAGAGAGGTAAGTTTATAAGAGTTGGTATGTAAATGATTGATGTAGAGCTAGTTGTATAAAAATATGTACATGTTTAGAAGGATGAAAATTTGATAATGAACCTTTGTACAAATTTGTTTCACTTGTCACTAATAAAAATGAACATGTATTAAGATATTTATTCAAAATAATCAATAAAACTATATTAAATATTTTATAAATAAACATATTATATCATTACAATTTTTTTAAATCCAAAGATGTATATATGTATATATCAATTTTATTTAAAATAAGAAAAATAATTAATAAATTTTAATAATATAAATGTATTAAATATTAAACTAAATTATTATTTTAAACATAATATAAAAATAAAAAATGATCCCTTATAATGCTTGTACAATACTATTCAATACTCTATAATGACATACCCTCCAATCACCCACTCCTGTCTATCTTCCCATTCAAATACATGCCAATATTTCTATAGTGTAGGTGTGTGAAGAAAAACATATTGATATATTTCTTTTTAAATATATATACATATGGGAAATCTACATTTTTCATTACTCTAATGAGTAGTGGTATTACTATTTCACCATGCCCTTTTTGTTTTTGTTTGGGAAGCTACACACTTTTGTAAGGTGTTAGACTTATACTACATACTTTCAATTGGAGGGGTATATTTAATGTTTTGAATAACTTCATTTGGAGGGACATATTCAATGCTATTGATATGAAGATCCTTAAGCCAGCTTCGACAAATAGTATGATGGCTGTGAAAATAATTTCTTATTGACATAGCCACCCTAGCAAAAGGAACTATATACCAAGGCCTTCACTTTTTTTCTAGATCAAAAGAAAATATTTACTTCATATTATCATAGAGAAAATGAAATTTATATCTATATACCCATTAACACCTCAAAATAGTGAAGGTAAGTTTGAAAAATGGGATCATTTTGATTCACATAAGGGTGGTCTCACAATACTGGTTTACAAATTTTGGCCAAACTGGACACCAAATTGATTTTTTCTAACTAAATCTTCACTTTTGGGCACCTATAGTGGCTAAAATTTGAGGAATTTGAATATGATCCAAACTAGCGATTTGTGACATTTTTTTTGTAGATTCTAAATATATTTTTTTCAAAATTTGTGGAATCAAATTGAACTTTTTTTCCATCTCCTTCGAAAACTATTTTTTTTCAATAAACACCATTTTAATGGTGTGATACCCACCGTATACAACATAATTTTTTTTTCCATGAAGGATGAAATTCTATTTTTTTCAAATTTAGACCTGTAACTACGATATCTAGTGCTTTCATTTACTTTGATATTGTTTTATTGAATATTTTTTCCTTAATCAAGTTTTGAAGTCAAACCAATTACAATTTCGACATAGGTGGACTGTATACAACATAATGTTTTTTGTATGTATTGAAATTTTTATTTTTTTGTTGGACCAATGATTTCAATATTTAGTGAAGTGATATTTTTCAAAAAAAATAATCACAATTATCTATTTTTCCACATGTGTAGAACAAAGACCTTGATTTTCGGTGAAAACCTACATTCAAAAAAAAAAAAAATTATTATAATAAAATTAAATTTATTTAAAATTATAATTTTTGGGAAGCTTATAATAAGGACTACATACTTACAAAAAATAAATTTTAAATGAATTCATTTGATCCCCCAAAAGGTAAATCAAACGTGGTTTTTTATCATCATTTTAATAAGTGTAAAGGAGACTATGTTATAGGTATGGTTTAAAACTAGTGGGGTTCTATCCAAGGGGGTTTGATCTAAGGTGGTTTGATCAAAACCTCTTAAATTGGAATCCTTCAAATGAAAATTTTTAAGGCTTAAATCATTACATTTCCTAAAAAATATGTGATTTCAACAAAAATCAGAATCTCTAAGAAATTGTAAACCAACATTGTGGTATCACCCATAAATAGTGGGTATCCAATTTCTAACATCAAGGAACTTTCCATACAACAAAATATTGTGCTTTCCTCTCAACCGAATGCTCAACTCTTAAATAATTCCACTCTTTTCAATTACTTTCAATTGCATGGAACTATAGGAGAAATAAAAAAAGGATTGAGAAAATGTGCTTCAAATTTTTAACATTCTTCACTCTCTAGGTTCATTACTATTCCCAATGCAATAAAATCCCCCAATGAATGTCCCACAAGAAAATTTTTATTGTCCATTCTTACAAAAGGCTCATTCTTGGGTACTGTAAGCCTCTTTTGACCTTGCATATGGAGTCATATTGTCCAATGGCTACCATCAATTCTTCAACCAGGTCATGTAAACTATTATTTGGTTGAAGAATAGTACCTATAAATGCATCCAATTAAGAGGGAGTCCCACTAAGTTTTTCTTACATTCTTCCATGCCACTAACAAATAGCTCCAAATATAGATCCATCATCTTCATCAAAAAAAAATTCCTTTATATCAAATTGAAGTAAGAAACACAATTCCTAAGCCTTGTTTTTGTTGGTTTCCTCTATAGAAAATGTCATAGGCCTTTGACCAAATAAAAGAGAAGTAAATAAGAGACCAATTCTATCAGTTCATGATCTAGAAGACCACTTTTTTTTTTATCATTGATGCATTGGAAAAAGATTAGGAAAGATCCCTATGCAAGAAGGGAAAGTTATCACCTATGAGTTTAGGAAATTGAAGCCATATGAAAATAACTATGCTCCACATGATTTTGAGCTGGAAAAAATTGTTCATGATTTGTAAATATGGAGGTGTTAAATGCTTGGGAAAATTTTGAGTTTAAGATAGACCATCATGGTATAAAGTATTATCTTACCCAACCAAATCTAAATTCTCACCAAAGTTGATGGCTTGAGTTAATATATGACTATGATTATGAAATCAATTATATATTTAGGAAAAACAAAACCGATTTTTAGAAGTCCTAAGTCAAATGAGGCATATCTCCTTGATAATATTTATTCATTTTTATTTCAAGGATTGAGTGTTGAAAAATTCCAATGAAGATGAGAACTATGAGAAATTTAAACTAGCTCTCATTGATGATCCTCAGGAATTTAGGTATGATGGATTCCATTTTGAACTAGATGGACTAATAAGATTTAGTGGAAGGATGTATGTACTAGACTCTGAGGAGTTAAGGAATACTACATGGAAGGAAGTTCATTCTACATCATATTTAGGACATCTTAGAGTAGAAAAACTCTTGGTTGAAGTAAAACCACTATATTTATGGAAAGGAATGAAGAGATATGTTGCAAGGTTTGTAGCAAGTTGTCTAGAGTGCGAGAGGGTGAAGGCACAACATCATCATCCAAAAATACTTTTATATCCTCATGAAGTTCCAAAGAGGAGATGGAAAATCATTAGTATGGATTTTATACAAGGTATTACTATGTCAAATAATAGACATAATTCTATTTAAGTAGTGATGAATAAGCTCACCAAGGTAGCCCATTTCATGATAGGAAATTTGACATGTGGGGCACCAATCACAACTTGCAAAATTTGTTTGAAGAAGTGTTTTGGTTGCATGGTGTTCTTGAGAAGGTTATCTTAGATAGGAGCAAACATGTGATGCTAAGGTTTTGATAAACCACGTTCACTTTATTAAAAAGACTCAATTGAATATAAGCTCAATTTATCACCTTGGGATACATGGTTAGATGAAATGGGTAAATTGAGTCTTGGTGGATTTGTAGAATTTTCTTATTGGAAAAATTTCTATCATTCCACAATAAAACTAGATCCATTTGAAACATTACATGGAAGGAAGTGTCAAATTCATATTTAAGCTTGGATAAGCTAGGAAATAAGATTAGCCTTAGTCGAGAAATGTTGTTAGAAATGGAAGAGTAGATTAGATTGATCGAAAAAGAAATAAGTACGAAAGAATGAAAGGAAAAAAAATGTGGTGATGCTAAGCATACACTGAGATAGTTCTCAGAAGAGAAATATTTATTCAATCACACAATTTTTTCCTGTGTAATAGAAAGGTTAGTCAGTGTAGGGTCTAGTAGGACCAGTTTGTAGAGGACAATGCTATGAGGTAAGATTATAACAAATTTAAATGGGAATTTCCCACCTCTTACATAATTTTTGAAAAGTGAAAGTAAAACTTTTATTTGATTTAATATATATCATGATACTTTAAATCATTTGGGACGATGATTCTTAAGAGGGGGTGATATATTACACCCTGATTTTAGTTTAACAAACACTTTAACCTTTATGGGTAAATATGGTTTTAATAAATGACTATGTCTTGATGATATTTAATGGCTAAACAAAATGTATGAATATGAAATATGATGAAATTACTATTATTTTTAAATTCTTAATGATGCTTAAGTTATATTGTAAATATGATATATATCTTATCAACTAACTATGAAAATATTGCTCTAAGTTAGATGCAAGAAAGTCTTAACCCTCTAGTAGGGTAGGGAGAGTATCACCCAAGAGAAGAGATTGGTATTGGAACGTTTGGTATTTCTATCCGAGTAGACACACACACTCACTTACATGGGTTAGTGGAACCTTGTTGAGTTAGTTTGAGTTTTGTATTGGTATGTGCTAAACCAAATTTGAAATGATTTTTGGTCATTAGGGAAAGTTATGTTCTGGTTGCCTTTGATCCTCCTTGACAATTTACTTAAATTAAATTAAAATGCTAAAACTCTTGTAAATAGTAAGTATTACATGTAATGTATATTTGAATATATATGAATATATAATAAATATACCTATATATATACATACATATATATACGTATATATACATATATACATGTATATATATTAATATATATTATTATATTTAAATTGATTTTGGTAGCCATGTTAAGTGGTTGATATGCCATGTGAATGCAAGGTAAATGGTAGTCATAAATAAGTAAAGAGGTCACCCAATTTTGGTGCCACACTATCCATATATCAACTTGTTACTGCTACAGCATGGTGCTTGGAAATGGACATTTTAAAATTGTTATAATAGCCATGTGAAAGTGGTGACTTGAAAGCCATTTTGTATGTGTTAGTATAAAGATGGAAGCCCATGACTTGAGAAAGAGGTTGATTAAAGTGTTTGGAAGGATTTTGACTTCTAACATGTTAAGTTAAGAGACTTTATTTGTAATCAACAAGGTATTAAGTTGCCTAGCCTAGCTGTGGCAAGAAGAAGAGGTATTCGACTTGGTTTTGAAGTCTATTTTTAATTGAAGTATGCACTTTTTAATTTTTGTATCTCAATATATAAATGAGTTACAATCTCAAATTATTCTAAATGCCAATTGTGGAATTCCGAAAGGAATATTTGACTAGTTTAAATCTCATGCCTAAAATATTTTTTGAGTGGTGGCAATATTAGAACTGCTTTTAATCTTCCCATTGAAAATTGACTTCTATTATTATCAAACCAATTTTAACATAAACAGAGAGAAATTGCTCATTGTTTTGTTGTTCACTAGTTTTGAAATCTTGGGATAGTTGCATACATGATTTTGAGAGAAGAATCATGTTTTTTGAGAAGACCAATTGAAATATGTATTTGAATATGCCAAAGAGTAAGATTAGTTTCTTCAATAGATGTAGACTAATAGTTAAGAAGCAAGAAAGAGGTGCAAGAACAAAGCTAAGTGTTGGAAGTTGAGAAGATAGGAAGTTTAAAGTTGAGTTAACAATGCAAATTTGAAACAAGGATTACCAAGAATCAAAGCTAGGCTATTTTATTCCAAGAATCATTAAACTGAATCTCTTTCCTTATCTTTCAAATGCGGATTAAAATTATTTTATTTGTTTGAGTTTTCTTTATCCATTGCTATGTGCAAAGTGAGGCTATTTTTAAAAGAATATGAATGCATGCAAAAAAATCTTAGTTATTTATGCATAATTTGAATTAAAAATGCAAAGAACTATTGAGAACTAGTGAAACTAGTTGGTTTTAGCAAAGTAGTTTTCTTTTAAAATATATTGTTAAAATCATATTTGATTTACATAATGTTAGATTAATATATATATATATGCAAGAGATCTTTAATGAATAAAGAAGATTCTCTCTAAAGTTGTGTTTAACCAAAACAACCGGCTTGTTAAACCAAATTAGTGAAGAAAAGCTAAGTATGGGAATATGATATTTATCCCAAAGATACAGTTTCTTATGTATTGTTATAAACAAGTTTATATATTATGTTTCAGAGTTAAGGTTTGAAAATGTAATAAAAACGATAATGTCTTTATTATATTTTGAAAGTTATAGAATTATGTAATAGACCAAGACTCATTATTATTACTTGTAGATTGAAAGTAACATATCTTGGCTAGAGGACCTTTTTCTCTTGTTGTTAATCAAAATCCTTAGTGTTAGTAGATTTTAATGTGCAGGAACATAGATAACTCTCAAGTAGAAAATATTCTCCAGTATGGCTATAAACTTATCACACATTTATATATGAGAGTATATGTGTCAATATTATCTATATACAAATAAATGTAGGTACCTTGCATAATTGTGAAAAGCATAACTTGGAAGAAATGTGTGAGGAATCTGGAGATTAGTCAGATGGTTCTCAATTAAATTATCAAAAGTTTAATAACTTAATATGCTAAATTATTAAAGAATATTACTATGAAAATAAGATTTTATATTGAATCAAATTGAATGATATTTAATACCATGATCAACCAAATCGATTATGGTGTTCAAGAAGAACGTAACCATACTTGTTATATCAATGAAGATGATGATTGTCTATTTACATTCACTCTAGGAATAACCATATTCAATATGGATTTATTTAAGAATGGAGCCAAAAAAAAATGTTAGACAACTAAAAATTTAATAATAAGAAGAAATATTCAATTCAAGTTTAATACTAGATTATTATACATAATGACATATTGTCAATTCTTTTATTTTATGACCAGGTGTGTCTAGTTGGTGACATTGTTTCATCAGTATCAACTAATTATGAAAGAAAAATAGGGGAGCATTTACTCCCATGGTTAAGAACTAAGGACTTGAGTAAAAGTATGTTGCAAAGTTCCAAGATGTCACATGAATCGAACTAGAAAGACTTAGTAAGAAAATTAGAACTATTCAAGTCATTTATCAACTTAGTCAGAAAGGAATTGAATATGAGGCAGTTCCCTAGACCAAGGAGAATGTATCACAGGCATTCGAGTCAAAAGTTTTAAACAAACTTTGTCGAATAATCGAAACTAGTGAAGTCATCACTATTGAAAGAGATTCTATATGAGTTAGTTAACCTTTGGGTCAAACAAAAAGTAGAGTTAACCATAGATCAAGCAAGATTTCCAAGTCGAGTTAGAGGTGGGTGAACTTAGGACATCACTTCCCTAGAAAGTGGATTGATTATATCTATCAAAACTTTGGCCAAAGTTAGTGTAAAAGTCACTACTTGCACTTTGTTGGTTCATTGTACTCTAGGTTCACATAAATTTTTAGTAGTGTCATGCATAGTTGGAAGGTATCCATATTTGTGTGGCCATACATGTTATGTAGGACACAACGCTAGATATTAGATGGTAATTGTCGAGGTTACATAACAAACTCTTCATTCAAGGTAGGGCCACTTATAGTTACGAAGGTGTGTAGGGGGCCATTGGTCAATGGTTGGAGGTAAAGCACCTGGGTGATGCTCTCCCTCTTGTAAACAACATTTTGAGACTTGTGAAATAAAAGAAATAATCCAAATAAGGATACCTTGACCTTATTCTCTCATCAATTATCGAATTGTTTATAGAATCATAAATTTCTATTTGTAAACTATAATTGAAAAGATGAGTTTCATTATATTAAGTTTATGTTATGTTATATTGATTATGAAATGTTATATAAAATTCTTTATGCAGCATGCAAACTATATTATTGGAGAAGTAAAAAAAATAAAATTGTATCTTTGGAAACATTGAATTATTCACTTCATGCGTTAAAAATTAGATAAAAAATATAGAATAAGAATTGGGCATGTTACAAAGAAACTATATATACATATTTTTTAATCCTTTCATTACACCGAATTAAAATGTGTTGGTATAAATATCTCCAATTCACTAGTATGAAATAGAGAACATGTGTCTACTTGATGATGATAATGAGACATATGAATATATTTAAGTATTATAGCATCTCACTAAATTATACCAAAATATATGTCTAGTTTTGTCAAAATAAAATGGTTAAGAAAGTCAATATACTAAATTTTGAATTTGAATTTTAAGTTGGAAGGGGACAAGTTCAGAATTACATGGCTATCAACTCAACCATAGACTTATTCCAAAATGAGATATGATTAGATATAGGTAACAAATGAGACAATTAAATGAGGTGTATAACTGCATGTGGTAAAGAGAAGAGGTAAGTTTATGAGATTTGGTATGTCAATGTATGATGTAGAGTTGGTTTTATAAAAGAATGTACATGTTTGGAAGGATATACCAATTTATAATGAACCTTTATACAAATTTGTTTCACTTATCACTAATAATTATGTAAATATATTAAGATATTTATCTAAAATAATCACAAAATTATATAAATTTTTTAATAAAGAAACATATTATATCATTACATTTTTTTAAAATTCAAAAATATATATATATATATTATAAAAAAAAACAATTTATAAATTTTAATAATATCAATATATTAAAAATTAAACTAAATTAGTTTTTTTGACATAATATAAAAATAAAAATGATTCCTTATAGATGCTTGTACAAAGTATTGAATACTCTATGATGACAAACCCTGCAATCACTCACTGTTCTCTCTATCTCTCCATTCAAATATGTCTCAATATTTCTATAATATAGGCGTGTGAGGAAAAAGACATCGATACATTGCTATTTAAATACATACATATTGGAAACATACATTTTCATCACTCTAATGAGTAGTGATATTACTATTTTACCATGCTCTCCTTTTTTGTTTGGGAAGCTGCACACTTTTGTAAAGTGTTAGAACTCTACTGCATAATTTCAATTGGAGGGGGTATCTTTAATGTTTTGAATAACTTCATCTGGAGGGATATATTCAATACTATTGATATGAAGATCCTTAAGCCACCATTGATGAATAGTATGATGGTTGTGAAACAAATGTCTGGTTGACACAACAACCCTAGCGGAAGGAACTATATGCCAAGGGCTTTGCCTTTTCATCAGATCAAAGGAAATAGATACTTCAGACTGTCATAAAGCAAATGACTTTTAAATCTATATATACCCATTAACACCTCAAAATAGTGAAGGTAAGTTAGACAAATGGGATCCTTCTAATTCACATAAATGTTGGGTATCCAATCGCTAACGTCAACGAACTTACCATAAAACTCCTGCAATTTGCTGTCGTCTCTCAACGGCATGTTCAACCCTGGAAGAATTCCACTGTTTTCAACTACTTTCAACTGTGGAAGTGTAGGACAAATAAACGGAGGATTGAAAAGATGTGCTTCAAGTTTTTTAAGTTCTTCTCTCTCCAGGTTAATTGCGGTTCCCAATGCAATAGAAGCCCCCAGTGAATGCCCTGCAAGCCAAATGTTATCGTATCCATTCTTATAAAGGCTCGTTCTTAGGTATTGTAACCCCCTTTCAACCCTGTGCATGGAGTCATAGTGTCCAATGGCTACCTTCAAATCTTCAACCACATCGTGCAAGATGTTCTTTGGTCGAAGAAGAGTACCTCGGAATGCAGCCACTTGAGAGGGAGGCCCGTCCGGAACTGCTTTCGTTCTTCCATGCCACTGAAAAACAGCCCCAAATATAGATTCATCTTCTTCGTCTACAACAGTTTCCTCTATATCAAATTGAAGTAAGCAACATAATTCCTCAACTTGGTTTTTGTTTGTTTCAAGCAGGTATACAACATTCACTAGGCTTGCAGCGATGCATCTCCTGTGCACTGGGTCTTCCCTGCCATCACCCATTACATCATATCAATGTATATAACAGCAGTTGCATCCCAAGGCCTTGTGGGATGATATAAATTCCTAAAGTATAAATAATCAGGTGCTGATAGTAGAAGAGTATAATTACTCTAAATAGTAGATAATATCAGTCTTTGATCTACTATGGATCATTGAGTGTGATTTAAGAATGTTGAAAGAAAAATATATAAGTTTAATCAAAAAATACATTTTCTCATACCAACTAGAATAAAATCAACCCAAAAATATAAATACTTCATTTAACATTGATAAGCGATATTGCTATCAAGATTCAATCATGTAGTTTTACGATTCAAACTCATTGATCCATGTTTCATGAGTAGTGGTTCACAAGAACCCATCTCCCATGTAGTTTTACTATTCAAACTCATTGATCCATGTTTCATCAGTAGTGGCTCACAAGAACCCATCTCCCATAATAATGAATAGTCTACTTAGCACTCATTGCATCTAGGTGATGCGCATAGAGATGAAGCACTGGGCCTTCCTGGGAGGTCACCCATCCCAGTACTACTCCAGCTTAAATGTGTTGAACCACAGAGTTTTCTTAAGGTTAAGCCCACTTAGCTTGCAACTCCATTTGCAAAACCTTCAACAAGTATTGTACCTTATCAACCATTCATTATAGAACTCCTTTAACTCATCAATTGATAAACAAGTAGATTTTGTAGAAATCCCATAATAGACGACTCAATAATACAATTGAGAAAACAGACAAACAGACAAACATCATTCAAAACAAAGAGCAAAATCAAATTGCATAGAAGCTGAATTTGAACAAGATAAAAAATCCTACCAGTCGGGATTTGCAATATGAGCGAACTCTGTTACATCTATGCCATTTTTGTTAGCCATTGCACTTCTGATACTCACAATGCTGAGACCAATTGCATTATCTACTTCCTTTCGACGTGTAACTTAAATAGACAGCAAAATTGTCCATCTACAATGGATGTGCTTACAAAACATAGGTTCCTCACGTATATTATGAAATCTTATCTCACCAGAGAAATAAAGGCTAACTGGAACATTCCTTAGTCAAACCTGAGATAGCATATGACGTGTTCCCTGCCAATCATAGAAAAAGGAAGATTCCTAATTCTTTCTCTTGAAGATAAGAGGCCCTGGGCGGCTCCTGTTTTACCAATAGTTTTTCACTGTATTTAGAAATATTTTTCACAAAACTTTGAAAGTGACAGAAGTAGCTTGTCTACTTAATATTGAGGACGGAGTAGATTATTCAGACTGTTTGAAGTGAATCAGAACCGTCGGCGTCCACTGGTTATTTAAGGCCTTAGAATAACAGGAATCCTTTTTAGGCATTTTCACGAGCTCCTTTTGCGAGGCTGTTAGAAAAAATTTCAGCGTAAATTTTAAGCACCTACATACATACGCATTACGTTATTGGAATTACGTCACCCTATATTCTTTTCTTTAAAATAATATCTATAATGGAATGAGATCTCTTTTTTTTTCTATAATGAATCACACCTCCTTATTCCTTTTATTGCTTATGGGAAAATTGTGCTTCCTATTGTTCTTCCTTTAGATATTACTTTAAAATTTATCTTGTTTGGCCCCACCATTTTAATTCTTTTCTTTCCATTAGACTTTTCATGGATGACCACCTCAGCTTGAAAAATAATTTTAAAAGAAAAATAATTAATACGATCACATTTATATTTTTTTGTGAGATTTTTTTGTAAATTAAAGTATTTTTTGAAATATTAAATATTATTTTTTTGTCAAAATTAATTTTAGTATCTTTATAGAAGGATACTTTTATTTAATTAAATAAGATTTATTTTGAATTATGAGTGTATACTCAAATTATATTATTCTTATTGACAAGATTTTTCTTTCTTGATGATAATATTTTATAAAGATGGTATTTTTTTCTAATATCCTTAAGCCATATTATGGATGCTCAATATCCCTACTCTATCCTAGATTTAATCATGATAAAATTTCACTTGAACAAACTAGGAGTCAAACTTAGAATTATCCATTCACTACTAAGGCGTTATACCGCTAAATTATTGTCCCTAATTGATGACCAATCCCTTTACCCTTTAAGTAAATCGTTTTCTTATTTTCTCTCTCTAATGAATATATCATTTCAATAAAACCCTTCATTAACATTTCCAAACCAAATTTATAAGTCATTTTAATTACTTTTGTCTTATCAATTACAAATATAAGATGAAATAAGTGGACTCTTTATATAATGATGTAGATATATTTTTTATATGAAAAAAACATTGTTTCCTCTATTTTTAATAAATCAAACATTAGCTACCAAATATATAATATATTTATATTGACAATGAGAACCTATTAAATAATATCTCTTAGAGATCAAGATAAAGAATACATCACTCAAATGTTGAATTTTCCTTTTTTATTAATTTGTGTTTTTATATATATTGTAGATTTATTTATTTTTGTGGAGGGGCTGATTGATTATGATTTATTATTAATTTCTATAAATTATAGAAATGGAAAAAAAAAAAAAATCTCTTTAAGTAATTTTCTTAATTTAATATATTTTACTAATAGTTTTTTTTAGATATTTTTAAATTAATAAAAAATGAAATTATAAATTTAATTAAAATTTATTAAGCATATCTTAATTATATCTTATATATGTAACAAATTTATAAGAATTTGGTTTTTAAATTTATATTTAGGAAATAATATATTAAGGGAATTGGCTTAACTAACTTGATTACCTACAATATTTTTGTACATTTATAATAATTGATTCTCAATGTATACCAATAATATTATATCATAAACTCGTCCATTTTTCACCTTTTTTTCCTTTGATTGTATGGATCTCCTATATGAGATAAAATACTTGTAATACATTGGTTAACTCACAAATTGATTTCAAATTTGATTATGCTTTGTGAGATGTGTTAATATAATGTCTTTAATTGATCATCAATAAAGATGGAGCTCAACATAATTACCCTAATTTATATTATATTTTCCTTTATAAATTACCTATATTAAAAAATTGAATCAATTCTTGTCTAGATGGTTTAGTGCCATTTTTTTAATAGGTGGAATCATACTAATTTCTACTTAATCATAATCATTACCCTTGTCCTTTATTAATTTTACATGTTGTTTGAAGATAATTTTTGAAAGAAACATAATAGTGAAAAAATTCCTACACTAATTAATGGGGACAAAATACATGTAAAATATGATCTATAAAATTTTAAGGAAACAAAAACTAAAAAAATGTCACACCATATTGACAATATTTACATTAGGAAAATAATTTTAGATTTTAAAAAGGAACCTCGAAATCTCAAAAAATATATTCATAGTACCTATTTTGTTATAATAGATACATAGGTCATTGCTTTCATAAGAGAAGGCTTCTCACAAGTCTAGATAATTCTTGGTCTCATAAACACATATATAATCACATTATTTTGCATCTCCATCCTAGGCACATATATCTATGAGATAAAAATAACAGAAAACATAAATTATAGTAGAATATCACTTCTAAAAATGACACCCAAATACCTATGATTAATTCCAATGTAGAAGCATCTCAAGTGTTAAGAAATAAACATCAACTAAAATTAAAAAAATAGTTACAATTTTTTATGTTATGGTCTAACCTTGTGTATATACATGAAGGAAAATTTTATTATTCAAATAATTTAAATCTCAATATTTTCCTCACTTGTATGTTCAAATATATTTTGTATCTTTAGAAACTTCACTTGACACTTGTTTGTAAGCTCATGGTCTATAGTGGAGGTTGGAAAGTCGCAATAATCTCATTTATTCATTGAAAGAATTCAAATAATTAATTTTAGTGTTATTTGTGTTGTACCACTTGGTGGGTAATCTTTGATATCCTTTCTGACACATTTTTCTAATTTTATAACATTTTATGAGAGCATCATTAACCAAGAGTTACAAATTACATATGTGATAGTACATTATAATATATATGATGCATGATAGAGTACTTAGTTATCATCTCTTAAATTTGCATTTTAATATTTTGGTAAATGAAATAGCACATTTGCATATGGATATATGCTAAAAAAGACCTTATCATTTTATTATGCATTTTGATGGATATTCCACTAAGCTATTTTTAGCTAGTTATGGGTTGTGTTTAACAAAAACATTGACTATTACAAGATTTGAGTGCCATAATAAGAATAATTATTTATTAATAAGTTACAATATTTTTTTTGGTGAAAGGCATTAAGTCAATAAATATTAATATATAATAATAAAAGGTTACAAAAGAAAATTTACAAAGGTAACATTATTGCTTTCATTAGGAAAAAATTACTAATCCCCCATGTATGCACTATATTGTAGCTACCTATTAGAAAAATAATTCCCCAAACTAAATACCCTATAGAACTATGAGATTCATATGCAAAGTTTTACTATATTAGCCATTTAAAAAATATGAACTCTTTCTTATTCTTCCATTTCTTCAAACTCGATTTCATTTTCTCCCTAGTTCTCTTGATAGTCAGCCACTGAAGCTTGCATTGACAAAGGAATATTGAGATTAGGTACAACCGATTGGCACAGAGGAGTTGAGGAACTAGCATGATCTCGAACATTCACCACAGGAACCGCTTGCATCACCTGCACATTAGGAGCTGGAGGTACAGGAGCATGAAGAATGCCAAGAATGACAGGAGCAGACACAATAATAGGTTCATCATTTACATCTGCAAGAAGGGTCAATAGAGCATTGGTTCTTCTCCTGATATTATCCACTAAATCTTCACCAACCATTGCCATGTGCCTCTCCAACACCATTTGTAGATAGCGAAAGCTCTGCATCTCCAAAGTGTTCTTGATACCATCTAAGATAGACATAGACATTGCCGTTGAGTAGGAAATGGCGAGGAAAACTCTCACCCACTCATTTTTGGCCTTCCCAAAATTCATAGACTTGCACTCCCTTATAAAGTTTGGTGTCTTTCATAAAAACCTTCTTTACCACTTTGCTAGCGATTAATTGAAGGTCAGACAAAGATTGGAGCAGATCATAAGCATTGGAGAGAAAAATTGAAACTAGCTACGAGGGAAAAATGACCCTTTGAGTCTATGGATAAAGAACCTCTTCTCCTATAATTCTTATTACACTCTTCTTATAGTGATGAGAGTGAAGTTTGAATACCTGAGCAAGCTTTATGTCCCCAATTGTACTAGAAAAAGGTGATTCCCAATCAGATATCTAATTTCCTCTTCTTCTTCTAAAAAGAGTTGATATTGCATTCCCAAAGCCTTGAAACCCTTCTACCCTTCTACTCATGAACACAAATGTATCTTGAAATGTCATCAAAATCAAGGAGAGATATAAAATTCCATTCGCACACTTGTAGGAAGGTGTCACCATCAAGTAGAAAACATCATGACCTTGGATGACGTATTACTCTTTCAATTCTTGCGCTCCTGAAAGTGGTCACCTATCGTCAAGTAGGAGCAATTTCATCATTATAGAGAATTTTGCGTATGGGCAGGCACTTGCAAAAATCCAACAAAGGTTAGCAATTAAAGAATACCACCTTCGCTCGCTTGAACAATTCCTTTCCCAACTTCTTTCAGGCATGAAAATATGTTTCCCATATGAGCTGCAAGCCAAACAAATACCATTTCCCCTCGATTGAGATGAAATTTCTGATAATTCAACTTAATAACAATGCACGAAGGCTCCTTAAGAGATTCCCCAAATCTTTAGATGAACTGTTATCATTCACCATTTAGATGATTAGCCTCGACATGCACTACCTTAAATATGATATAAAATTGTCAATTAATACTTGACAAGATACCGTTATGATTAGCAATTAACTCCCATAACTTATTGAATGCCAATTAGGAAAGAATCAATCCCATAGGTATTCTAATGCAATCACTTTATCCCAATATTTTTTCGAGAGCCAACAAGCAAACTTTTCTGCAGCCTTAACATCAACCCCATACTCCCCAAACTTCAATAAATTTGTCTATACTTTCTTGTTTTATTATTTCTTCTAAATCAGGGAAGGTTTTTAGTTTATGATCATTTTCCATTATGATTACCTCTTTTTTTTGGCACCCCATATTTGTTAGATGATCTGCAAGAATGTTTCCTTCATAATACATATGTAGAATATGGTAGAATTCAATTGTGTCCATTAATTTCCATACATTTTGCAGTATATACCTTAGATGCCAATTATGACACTGCCTTTCCATACACATGTTTACAATTACTAATGAATCTACTTCAATATGTATCTTGTTGATTTGGGTGTGTCTTGCTAGTTGCAGACCATAAAGAATAACCATTGATTCTACCATATTATTTTTTCCAAGTGGTATAGCAATTGATCTAGCTACCTTCAATTTTCTCCAAGAGTCTCTAATGCAAATCCCTGCCCCTAAAGTACCTGGGTTACCTCTTGATGCACCATCAAAATTGAGTTTATAAAATTTTGTTATTGCTTGTTTCCATTTGACTAAACTTTTGTCCACCTTCAAAATAAGTTATAATATTGAAAACTAATAACCCACAAATTTATTTCAACATCCCATGTTGAGAAAATGATGTAAATATTCTATGTTGGAAAAAAAACTTAAAAAGTGACAATAGATCATAAGAGTAAGACAATGACTCTATTTTTCATGGAACTATTGTGGCTAGGGAAAATCCTTATAAGAATGGTACTTGTTTCATAAAAAACGGTACCCTTTTAGAAATGGGATCTTGAACCAAAACTCCTATCTATATGAAATGGGTACTTATTTTTATTTTTAGAATGGGTATGCATTTTAAAAAGAAATAGGTTCCCATTTTACAATATGCATGCATTTTAAAATGAAATAGGTATATTTTAAAAATGTGTAATAATTTCTATTTATACCATATACCTATTCCCTTTTAGAATGGGTACATATTTTTGAGCGAGTAGGTGTTTCATAATTTTTTAAATTTGAAACCCATTCTTTTTATTTTTGAAGGCTTGAAAGCCTAACCCTCAACTTTGGACCTAGTAGTATAATTTCATGTGTTTGATTAAAGGAAAATAGGTTTTTAAGGGTCTCAAAACCCTTAACAATGAGAACAAGTTGCAAAAAATAAACACAATGAGAAAATACAACCACAAAAACAAAAATAGATATTAAAGAATCAACATTTCCAGACCAACGACTAAACCATCAACAAAACAACAGCCAAAAAGGCCACTAGTATCATAGACTACTAAACTTATCAAAAATCCTAGTAGCTTATAAATTACTAGAGATGAAATTCTCATGCATCTCCACATCATCTAGCTCTTGAACAGGAATGGGATCCCTCTTCTTGGTCTTGATTCTAGTTCTAACACACATCTCCACATCCTTTTTCTTCTTCATTAGATTTTTCTAGCCCTTTTCAACAAACTCTTGCACTTTCTCACCAATATCATGTGGTTTTGTAGTCCACATTTGGGATTTTTTTATTAAGAATAGTGAGCCCCTGGACACTAGTATGGAGAGGCAGAATACTAACCTACACAATGGTAATCATGTTTTCATGGATTTTATTGACTTTTTTCTCAAGGGAAACCATCCTAAACTCATGATTCCTACCCAATTTAGCAGCATCAATCACCACCTTGTCAAGAACAATATTCATAGTTTTAACCCTATTGTACATAGACAATTTTTTTTTGCAATTTGAAAGGATGAAAAATTGATGTGGAGCCCAACACACCCTTTCTTACAAACCCTCAGAATAAATAAATAAAATATAATAATAATAATAATAATTAATTAAGAATGATACACAAGGCTTGAGCTGCAAAAAATCAAGAATAAAAAATGGAATTCACTATTAATTTCAAACTTCCTTGCAACTTGCAAATTATGAAGAAAACTGGAGTTACAATGTTATACAACCTTATGGCTAATGCAAACCACAAAAAATTTGATTTATATTAGATTTAAATAAGCAAGGTAGAACAAGTAAAATATTTGCAAACCAATCACCACATCTCTAGTTTAAAAACACAAAGCTATGTCACACTTTTTAAAGGAAATGGCCAACATTGATCCAACTTTTAAATTTGAATCACTAAAAAGTGACATATATGTTTTGAATTTTGAAATAATGTAAACCAATGAAATATATATTTTTTACTATATTTTATGCTTCTATTTAAAAAAAATAAAAAATAAAATATTTGAATATAGCTTTTATAAATTGACACTATAATTTATTGTTGAAAAAATGCTTAAAAATGAAGTGAGATGAGATGTCAACCTTTATATAGTATTTTTTACTTTCTCTCCTTCAATTTATTTTTTGCATATTTATAACTTGAAACTTTAGTGCATGGATATATTTTTTTCAAATTTTGATAAATATATATTTTTAAATAAATATTAAAATTTGTGTGTATTAAAATATAGTTGTTTCCATCAGACGTCAACTTTCATATTATCTATTTATCCAAAATGGAAAAAAAATTACCCTCTTGATATAGATTCTTTTATTTAGTGCATCATTTTTTTTCAATTTTTTATAATTAGTTTTACTAATTTTCCTTTTCATGGTAATCAACCTAATATTTTGTGTTGATAACCTAATTTAGTAAAATAAAATAAAAATATAATTAATAATTAATTTTTAATAATATCTTTTTTAGAACTAGACTTATGGATCTACAAAAGGGTATTTTTAGAGTATTTTTAATACATGAGTAAAAATTGTTAAAACATCCATTTTTTCAAATAAATCTATATTTTTGATAAATTAGCCTCAAAGTGGTGCTACATATGCATCAAGGAAAACTTTAAGAAACCCCGCCCTCGGCGAAGGTGTAAAATCCTAGCAAATCCTATATACTTCCCGATAAAAAATATTGATTTTATTGGCAAGTTTTTTCATTTTTCAGGAAAAAAAGTAATCCCAATTGGCGAATCTTTTATAATCCCTGGAAGTCTATGGAAAATCTTGGCGAATTGCAATTTTTTTTTATCATATAAAATATTTTTCTTTGGCAATTAAAACCGTTTTTCAGAGCAGAATTTTTTTGCCATTGGCAAATTAATCTTGTTTTCGAAATAGATAAAAAAAAATTGTTGGTAATTAAAACCTTTTTTCAAAGAAAATTTTTTTTTTCATTAGAAAATTAAAAGAATCTCAAAATAATAAAAAAATCTAGTGGCAAAATAAATAGACATGCCAACGAAAAATCATAGGGACTACTCGATGAATGTTTGATGGATGACTATAGTTGCATTTCAGAAGTAAATCTCTAAAGCATTAGACTTGCAAATTGAAACCTCTGGAATAACACTAGAACCATTAGATGCGTACATGTGGCGAGGTAAAGGCCCATCGCTCATCACTCGTTCTGTCTTTTCAATGCCTCAACATTGTACATTTTATTTAATTGAAATTCTCAATCTTTTTGAAGAAAGTGTGGTTGGCATACTGCTAGTGCTGGCAGTGGTGGCGATTAATGCCATATGTGATATGAACATCCGAAGAAATTTCTTGGACAAATCATAGCTTTAATGAAATAATATTTGTAATGATTTCATATCGTTTGAACTTTGAGTGGAACTGGTGATTTTGACAGCTTATTAGCTTGAGGCACAGTTGGCATGTAGCCAGATGTCAATCAAATTAAAAAATTTAATTATGCAGGCTGGTAGCGGCACTGGTGACCCATAAATAGGGATACTGATTGAGTGAATAGTGGATAGTGTCATAAGGGTTTTTATTTTCGAGGGTTAATAAGGATTCATGAAGAAGATGATGTGGTATTGGGGATACTATAAAATCTCCTGCGTACAGTTATGTAGTTATAGAGTAATCAGTAAAAGATTAATTTCCTTCAAGTTTAGAATGGGTGGAATTGGAAAGAAGTTGATTTGGTTAAGCTGACTTCTCAGATAGGTTTTGAACCAGGATGAGGATATCTGATGGAGGTAAGTGCTATACCAGTGCATGGAAGTTGCATGCAAAAGATGGGAGTAGATTTGCTTCTCCTCTTGTATTTTAACAGCTCCCATTTCCCTAGCATGGCTGGTTGGGCAAGCCCCATGCATTTATTTTCAAAGAGACATTTGTATTACATCTTCTGCATGACTATGGTTCTCAAAGGGGATAAGTAGATTGTATATCTTTACGACTTCCATTTCCCCATATTGATTTGAACCCCCTTTCCCCAGCGTGGTTAGAAAATCCACCAGAAAAAGCTTGGAATCATGCATTTATTTTGAGAGCCGCATTTGTATTAAATTTTCACTAGCAGAAGCTTGGAATCATGCATTTATTTTGAGAGTTACATTTGTAGTAATTTTTTAGCAGCAAAAGCTTGGAAATTGGAAGGAATTTGTAATCCATTGTAACAAGCAACAACTTGGAATAAATCATTAAATTGTGTCGATGTAAAGTACTAAAGTGACACATTGACATATGTTATTTATACAAAATAGGAGCTTTCTTGATCTACAACTACTCGTCTTTAAAAATATATGTAATAACGTGACATTTAAATTCATTTTCAATAAAATAAATGGCTGTGTTGTGCTATTCTTCGTTATTCATTTACTCTTACAATAAAGAGTTGTTTTCTGAGTTCGAAACTTCAGTGTCTATTAATATATTCAAATCAGTTTTTTTCCTTTGAGAACCTAAGTAATATACTTTATGCAATATGCACTTGATAGTTCATGGTTATATCGGGCTATCGGGGGAATGTAATAATTCATTCCATTGATGTTTATGTGTTACATTGATGTGCTTAATTTTGTTGATTCTATCGGTATATCGGGGAGCGCAACTTATGAGTCTATAGGCCATTAGCAAGGTCGTCATGAGGGTTCCTTTGATAAAGCATTGTTAGGCCAATGCCTATGGTATTGATTTATGTTATGAATGGGGGAAGAACTACGAGTACGGGATTTCAAATCTGTTTATGGATGCAATGTAATTATGTAGGCTATAATATGGATCTTGTCACACAAATTTCTACAATTTGCATTATGTAGGCTATAATATGGATCTTCTCACACAAATTTCTACAATTTTCATTCATCAGAACTGGCCATTCGGCTCTGCACTGAAAACTATCGACAGAAAAAGAAACTACACTCTGACTCTTCACACAAAAAGCATTTCATAATGAAATCAAAATGTATAGAGTGATAGGCTTGCGAACTTAAACCTCTGGAATCACCCTATAACCGTTAGATTTATAAATATCAATGGTTAATAATATGCAACTTGTAGACCAACGGTTCCAATTTCAAATTTTTCAGAAAAAAAAACATTTAAAGAACTTTGTACTGCTAAGTGTCAAGTGATTTATTTTAAAGTGAGACACTAAGAGGGTCAGCACAGAGGGATTATTTTTTAATTCCTTTGCAATGTTAAGTTATTGGCTCCTTCGCCTTGATGCCAATCCTAGCACCAAAAAGTTGAAAACAACTTTAATACACATGTGTCATGTTTATTTTTTTAAGTTAATATCATAAATTACTCAAGTTTCAACCATTGGATGAACATCTGATGTATGGTTGTAGTTGCATTCTGTAATGAAATGCACAAAGTGATGAGCTTGCCCACTTAAACCTCCATAATCACCCTATAACCATTAGATTTAGAAAGATCAACAATTAAGATTAAGAATTTCGAACTTGTAGACCTAAGACGTTTCATTCATTTTAATGTTTAAATTACGAGAAACAAAGCATTTAAAGCATTTTGTACTACTAAGTCACAACTATGAAGTGATTATTGATTTTTTTAAAGTGATAGGGTCAACATACGGTGAGATTTTTTCAAGTCCTTTGCATTGTTAATTTACCAACCCCTTGGCCTTGAAACCAATCCTAGTGCACAAAAGTTTAAAGCAACTTTAAAACACATGTGTCATGTTTATTTTTTTAAGTTAATATCATAAATTACTCAAGTTTCAACTGTTGGATGAATATCTGATATATGCTTGTAGTTGCATTTTGTAATGAAATGCACAGAGCAATGGGCTTCCCAACTTAAACCTCCAGAATCACCCCATAACCACTAGATTTAGAAAGATCAATGGTTAAGATTAGGAATTTTCAACTTGTAGACCTAAGACGTTTCATTCACTTTAATGTTCCAATTTCGAGAAACAAAGCATTTAAAGCACTTTGTACTGCTAAGTGTCAACTGTCAAGTGATTACTAAATTTTTTAAGTTAGAAGGTCAGCACACGGTGAGATTTTTTCAAGTCCTTTGCAACGTTAATTTACTGGCCCCTTGGCCTTGTTGCCAATCCTAGTGCACAAAAGTTTAAAACAACTTTAAAACACATGTGTCACATTTTTTTAAAAAGTTAATATCATAAATTAATCAAGTTTCAACCATTGGATGAACATTTGATGTATGGTTGTAGTTGCATTCCATAATGAAATGCACAGAGCGATGGGCTTCCCAACTTAAACCTCTAGAATCACCCTATAACCATTAGATTTAGAAAGATCAATGGTTAAGATTAGGAATTTGCAACTTGTAGACCTAAGACGTTTCATTCACTTTAATATTCCAATTTCGAGAAACAAACCATTTAAAGCACTTTGTACTACTAAGTGTCAACTGTCAAGTGATTACTGACTTTTTTTAAGTGAGAGGATCAGCACATGGTGATATTTTTTCAAGTCCTTTGCAACGTTAATTTACTGGCCCCTTGGCCTTGATTCCAATCCTAGTGCACACAAGTTTAAAACAACTTTAAAACACATGTGTTATGTTTTTTTTTTAAGTTAATATCATAAATTACTCAAGTTTCAACCGTTGGATGAACATTTGATGTATGGTTGTAGTCACATTCCGTAATGAAATGCATAGAGTGATGGGCTTTCCAACTTAAACCTCCAGAATCACCCTATAACCATTAGATTTAGAAAGATGAATGGTTAAGAATTTGCAACTTGTAGTCTTGTAGACCTAAGATATTTCATTCACTTTAATGTTCTAATTACGAGAAAAAAAAGAATTTAAAGCACTTTGCACTTTGAAATTGTACAGTGATGTTTTTTAAGTTAGAGGGTCAGCACACGGGGATATTTCAGTTTTCACTCTTTAGATTGTTCATTGCAGTGCACCACCCTATTTTGGATTCCACAGTTCCACTTCCAACAAAGCCATTCGAGTTTTTAAGAGTTGTGACTCAGAATCTGGGTCAGTGTTAGAATTCCTATGGCTACATTTCATCGTTTGACATTTCTTAAAATCTTATTTTGTCAAATTTTGAAGTTTGGGTTTAGAGACTTAAGAATTAATTAAAATTAAGGAGGACTAATAGGTATTATGGAATTTAAATTTCACAACTTCACATTGTATAAGCATCTCTACCACTTGTACCACTATAGCAGTGTCCGATAAAAAAATACATTATGCAGAACTACTTAAAACCCCAGGTTTCACTGATGGGTACCATGATATTTATGATCCTAAAATATGTGGTAGACGTACCTCAAAACTTAGATTTTCATCTCAGAATAAGGATGCAAAGAAAACACAATTTAATAGTATCAGTGGACCGTGGGTAACTGGATTAGGGTGCATGATGTTACATGAGGTTTCCCTTGCCCAGAATTTATCATGGTATGTGCCAAAAATTATGATGATAAGAAAACAAAAATTGTTAATAAAGATAGCTGAGAAGAATTTTTATCCATTAATTTAGAATAAATTGGAAAAGTGTTGGGGTTTACAACCGAAAAATTTGGAAATGACCACATTGACCTAGAAAAGCATGCTAGTGATTATGAAGCAGTGGAAGAAAAAGAAAAAATTGCTCTGTTAAATAAAATAGTTCAGGATGGAAACAAATTGAAAGGTGATCATAAGAATTCTTATAATTTGGATATTTTGAAACCATGGGTTCATGATACTATTTTCATGCTAGCATTTTGCCTCAGTTTAGATAGAAATTTAGAAGTGGGTGCAAGCCTCCTTGAAATGGTATTTAATATCAATTATGGTGTTGAACATGTCAAATATAATTATATTCAACACATTGTAGAATCCATGCATAAACAATTTTTAATGATTTAAGTAGGTTCCACTAAGACATTTAGGTTCACAACCTACTTGTGCTATATTTTTCTATTCAAAATTAGAGGAAAGTTTCAGACTAACAAGCTTTAGATTCAGCCCTATAGTAATGCAGAGGAAAAGAAAATGGCTCCAGTATATGAATGTACCACTGAGATAAGGATGAATGATTCTCGCAGGAACTACAATCATTTTTTAGACTAATTTTTGGCTCTATTGCATCAAGCAATTACAAATACTCCAATTCTTAGATTTCCTATGCCATGTAGAAACTGCAGTCAACTAGGAAAATAAATACAATTGGCTGATTGGTACTTAATGCAAGAATATATTGTGCTAAGATTTTATGGATTGGGAGTACAACCATACAAACTTCCAATACATTTGACATAAAGGATTTTTGCATTGAAATATGTAAGGCAAGTGAAAAGTGTTGATGAACTACACTTTCTCAATCAGAAAAAGAAGACCTTATTTCCTTCTTTACCTTTTTCATGTGGAGGGTTCACATTCGAGAGAAAAGCATTTAGTGTGGCACATAATCTTTTGAATTTTTTTGACTTTGATGTTATCTATCATTGGCAGTATGATCCATGTGACATCATTAAATCAATGATTGTGGCCAATAGGAATGTTGCAAGTAGAATTCAACATAAAAGTAAACCCTTGCTTGAAAACTTGAGAAACAAGGATTCTTGGGATGAGGTCAAAATAGCAATGGTGAGAAGTGCTACTAAGAATGGTGTTTATTTTGAACAATTATAAGCAGAAATTATGGCATTGCACTGAAAGACAATTAGGACATACAACATTTTTTATGAAAAAAGTGATAAAACATTTAGTACAGTAAAAATTTGAGGTTCTCTAGAGAAGGAATTTATAGATCAAAATTGGTCATGATAAAAAATTGTTGCCTTTTGGTCTATGAGGAAGGACCTAGGTGATCCAAGAGTTGTTGCAGAGTATGGAGCTAATGAAGAAGATAAAGATTTTACCAAGTTGTGGAATATAAAGCATCCTTATGAACATGGAAACAAAGAAAGTGATGATGAATCTAATGATGATAGGGAAGAAGTAGAATAAAGCCATTCCAATTACAAAATTGGTTTAAGTGAGGCCTCAAAAGAAGCATATGCTTCAACATATACTTCAAGAGCAGTCATACTTTAAAAAAATGGTTATGAAGGTGGTCCTTTGGGGTCCCAAAGACAAGGCCCTTGGATGGTAACATATGTTGAGCATAGAAAACCAGTTGATAAATCTATCCTTGGGCTTGGAGGTGAAAAAATTGACCAAGGGCATACAAGTCAAACTCAATTTGTTAGAGCCTTTGATCCTCATCCTCATGGTCAGATACAATCACAACTAGGACATGCCCATGGTGGAGAGCTTAGTGCAACTAGGAGTTCCATTGGTGGTGATGGTATGGGTAGTAGTACTAGTAGTGGTCAACATGTGCTACAACAAAAAATTACACACAAGAGGAAAACAATACAAGATACCACAAAAAAACCAAGTGATCAAGGAAATCAAAAGAGGCAAAGGATATTGACAGGTCCAAGTCACGCTATTAGTGGATCCACCACAGAGGATTTATTTCCAAGCACTCCCCCAATTCCAGTTAGTGTTTCTTTGACATCATTAGCAACTGAAAGTACTCCTATTCCTTTTCCATTCAGGAATTACATTGTTCCTACCTTCCGAGGTTATGATTTCATTAAAGAGTTTAAAAAAAAATCAGACTTGAATAAAAAATAAAAGAAGCAACTAATGGAGAGTGTGTCTGTTGTAACTTCAGAGCCTGCAACAACCATGGTATTACCCACATTTGACAAAAATAAAGAAATCATGGAGTACACAATTGTTGTTCCCAGAGTTCAAAACAAACCAACAAATCAGATGGATCGATCTGAATACCAGGTAACCAATTTTCAATTGGATTTTTCTGCCTAAAAAATACTGACAAAATTAATGTATCAAAGAAGAAAAATGAATTGGTGTACACATCATTGTTAAAGAAAGATAGAGAGAAGAAAAGGTTGTAGACCCAAATAGAAAAGTTACAAGAAGACCTAGCAAATGAGAAAGAAAAGAGGAAAGCAACAAATAACAAGAGCAATGAATTAGAAAAAAGAATAAAAAATTTTGCCTCTACATCAACAAGCAAAGAGGATAAACCAAATGAAAGAGAAGTGAATGACCTAAAGCGAAGAGTAGATGAGAGCAACAAAAAATATGATGAGGAAAAATCCACTTCAAAAAAAATAAGACTAAGCATTGTGAATGGAAATGCACAGTGGGAATTTGTTTTGTGGAAATAGAGAAAAAAAGAATGAAAGATTTGAGACAGAGCTGATAGAAGCAAAAGAAGAAATTAAGTCTAGTCAAAATAAGTTATCTGCATTTTGTAGAGATATAGTGAGGCATATGAAACAAAATATCTAGGATGAAATAATGCAGAGATTTGATAATTTTTGTGACATGTTTCCATTGATTGATGCTATCAGACAACATTATAAGAAGCTCAACAAATATTTAGTGGACAACAAAAATGTGTTGGAATTAGAGAAATCTGCAAATCAAGTTCTACAAACAGTGTACAAAGCCAATGACAATGATTTGAAATAAAAAGGGATTACTAATCAGATTGAAACCTCAATTAAGTTGTCATCTATCATTGAAAAGTGTTCTAGAATGTGTGGAACAAAGGAATATTTGCATTTGGTTGCAGAAAAGATGAAGGTGGTGGATGAAAAGGTAAGGAACTTCATAGATCTTGGTTCTCTAGAGGCTTTTGACAAAAATAACCGATTCATTGGAAAGGATGGTTTAAGAAAGAAGATGGACAGTGCAAGGAAGATTGATTTGGACTAGTCTCCTCAGAACCTAGATGCAAACTATTTGGATTCCATTAGAACACTGATAACCTTGAATGAAAAATTGATTGAAGAATTCAAGACAAGATCCACTTCCAATTACAATCATGAAATGTTAACAAAACTTCAAGTTAAACAACATTAGTTAGAACAAATGGAAATTCCACCACCTAAAGAGTGGAAGTTTCTAGAAAAAGTGATACAGTGACTTGATTTTTTAATTTTCATCTTTTGATAATATGAGTTTCCAAGTTCCAACTCAGCTCTGTGCAGACTTTTCTTTGGGCATTAGCAAGATTTTGCATTGCCAATGCTAATATGTACTCCTTCATGTGAAAATCAATTAAAAAGATCAAATTTAGACTTCATTAATGTGATGATGTTCAATTATCTGTACTATTTATTTTATCATTTGAACTATAAGGTGATGAATTGTTAGCTCATTATATTTACTTCTTGGTAGAGCTTCCAAGTTATGGATGTTGAACTGTTAGCTCATTATATTTAATTCTTGGTAGATCTTCTAAGTTATGGATGTTGAACTATTAGCTTCTGTTATGTTGGGACTAAAAATCCTAATTAGTATCCACCAACTTACACCTCACCCACATCCCACATACTGCAAAAATACACTACATTTGATTTTATGATTAACACAAATTGTAGAGATTTGTGTGATAAGATCAATTTTGTAGCCCACATTACTACTTGATCATGTCCATAAATAAATCTAAAACCCCTTGGTCACAACCCCTGTTCCTAAAGAATTCAAATTCAATGTATTGACAAATTAGATGTACTTCCACACACTCAATTTGAATAACATAAACAAACACTTTGGAGACAACCAAATAAGTTAATAACATATAAGCATATGAATCCACAACAGTTGAACACTCGAAAGAAAATAAGTAATTATGTGTAACCTTCTCCATTGTATTGATCTTCAAAGTTGAAATGATATGCATTATAAAAATAATTTATGATATGATATGGATGGGTGAATTGGTGCAATCTATTATCTATCTTCTTACTATTTTATACTCTAAATTCTAATTAAAAATGATGTGATGATCTCCTATTCAGGTATTGATCTCTCTTATATATTAGAGGAAACAAGCTACAAACACCTCACAAAAATTCATGATGTTTGACAACTAAACATAACTCAAATTATAAATAAAATAATGTCGCAGGTGAATGCACCGATCCGTTAATCTCCAAGAAAAAGCTCGTGACCACCTAAGATTTGTTCAAAGCTTCTACTCCATGATAGGGAACTCATCATGCTGTGGATTGGCATTCTTACTCTGAATCTGATGGTTGTCCCATTGATCATGATTTTGACACATCTACAGTTTGGCTAATAAACATATTGACTACAGAGAGGTGATGGATGTACTCCTTTTTAGCATAGATGACCATGTTAGAGATCACCTCTTTCATATCATATTCCATAGACATTATTTTTTTGAGTTTCTTATGAGTGTTCTGTAAAACCATATCCTCGTCATTTATTTCTGGCAACGCAGCAGTTAGAAGCCCAACAAGCTCTTCCTTCCAATCATCATATTCTTGTGGATTTCCAATGCCATTATGAACTATCAGGACTACATCAAAGCAACTGAAATCTTCCCTAATCTTGTTATGATATCCGTTATGTGATTCTACCAGCTTGTTATATGTCAGCAATATTTGTCCTTTCATGACATTCTTATCTATAAGCTCCTTTTTTTTCTCCATCATTCTAGGCTGCAATCGTTCATTCTCCACCAATGCAATGTGTTTTTGTTTGAATACTTTCCAATATTCATCAGCACACTTCATCATTTTGTTGAATCTTTGTTCTATAATTTTAGATACAGTGTTAGATTTGATGGTTTTCACTTCTTTCTCCAATTCTTTGTATTTCCCCTAGGATTTCAGATGGCAAATCTTCCAATAGGCTACATCAGCCAATGCATTAAGCACTCTCTTATCTTTTTCAAGCCATGGGGAGTACAACTCTAATGTGGAGGAGGAAGATGTTCTTTCTCTCTTTCTAGATCCTTCTTCAATTTGTCATTTTCCTTAATCAATTTTTTGATCTATTCTTTGGTAAATTTTGCCACATTTATGTTCAATTTTGTTGTCTTGATAGGGTTTGTATCCCCTACTCATTGAACCAAGAGATTTCCAAACACTTGGTTTGGATTAATAATTATAGCAGGTCTTTTATCATGGGGATACAATGACAAAATAAGCAAGGTGGCTTTGTTTGGGTTGTACCTAGATCCTGAATACATTTTGTCACTTGATTCTTCTATTAAGTTCATTGTCTTATCCCCTCTTTTTTTGAAGCTATCAAATACAATTGAAGAGCTAATATCCCACCCTAGCAGGAGCAACACTCCAGCTTCTTAAAGAAATTCCCTTCCTCTTTCAAGAGTGATGGACTCTATTTCCTTATCTACCTCCCTTTTCAATTCCTCCAAAGCGGTTGCCTCTTGTTCAGGAGTGATATCCTCTATCTTTTGTCTCATTTTTATGCCTTAATATTCATAAAAGAATTATTTAAATTCAGAAGATTTAAAAAAATCACAATCATAAATAAACTGTTGTCTAGCGCTAACCCTCACATCATCAGATAGTTCATTTGATGCCTCAAATCTTACAATATTCTACTCTTGAGGGGGCTCGTACTGTGCAATCACAAGAGAACTTATTTTTTTGACCTGACCACCCTCTTCATCACCTTTCTCTTCTTCAATTATATCATTATCTATAGAAAAACATACCTCGGGAGTAAGTTGTGAAGGTATGTAATCCAAGGGCTCTATGTCTTTAGCTTGTACTCTTGAATAGGTTGCATGAGGTGCATCAAAAACAACTGGGGGAACTTCCTTTACCAGTTCATTGACATGAGTGATGAGTTGCTCAATTCTTGTTAAAGGATCTTGTATCTCACCAAATGACTTTGAATAAGATGGGTCATTTTTTCTCTACCATTTCTCGATAAGCATAATCTTGATATAGGTGGCCATTCTATCCTTGGTGGAAGCCTCATCATGGTTTCTTATGACATCTTCAATTGAGAACAAATGTTCATACCCTGATAGCCCCTGTGATAATCTTGCCTAGTGAATAAACCCTTTTGCATCAAATTATTTCCTTACATCACCTAGAGGTAGGTTGTACTATGCTAATTTACCATCAATTTCTCCATATCCTTCATTTGCAACCACTGTAAGTCTCTAAAACATAAGGTGTTGGGCATAACTGATTGCTTGCTATGTCCTTTGAGGTGTTTCGAATAAGATTTTTCCAATTGCCTCATAATTTCTAAAAAATAAATTCGGTCAGGAACTACTTGTGGCATCAAGTGTGGAGCCCCTTTGAACCCAAAAACCCTTATCACTGTATAGTCAGGGAAAGCATACTAGTCTCCCTAGTTATGATTCACTTTATTTCTTCGATCATTTCCCTTTGGTCTTAGAAATCTTTGTACTTCTGGGGATAGGTTATAATTGCACAAATATCCTAGCAACTTAATCAATGGTTTTACAATAAATTCTTCAAAATAAAGGTAATGAGACCTACCAAATCGGATGTCCCACAATTAAGTCCACATTTGTATAGGTTTAAAATCTCCATTTTCATTTGTATCTGTATTCTTAATTCTTCACTCCAGACCCCTCTGACTTGTCCCTCGTACAAAAGAAAATGCATATGTAAGCAAAGAATAGTGTTCAAAATTGATATTATCACTATTATTCTTAATATTTACAAGCCCTCGATGTAGGGCATTGGCCAAGTAGCTAGCATAATCAAATAGCCTATAACCCTTGTTCAGTATGTCAGCAGCTAAGACCATTGGGGCAATCGACATGAGAGGTGGAACCTCTACTCCAAAAACCTGACTAGCTGAATAATAGGTGTATCAAAAATACTCTTCAAACAAATCTTCATGGAAAGGAGGGTTTTCACTTCTAGAGAACCTCCTAAGTTGGTGTCCTTTATCCTTGGGCCTATGCAAAGGTAATTTCCATCTCTTATAGTTGCTATCCATTTGGCGATACTCTGTCAAGATATCTTTGACCGTGAATGATAAATTCAGTGAACACTCTAATTGAAATACATTAGAAATGAGATCGCTAGAAATAACAAGCATGTCACCCCCGCCATGTGACTAAATAGTTCTTTTCTTGGGGTCATATCTGATAGCAAGAGCTTTAATTATCTCTTCATTCACAAACACATGGGGCACCACAAGTCTTCCTAGGTTCAGCCTCCATGGATTGTAGACTGGTTGAAACCTAAATTCTTTTTTGTAATGGTACATGAAGAGGTCATACCCTCATTGTGGTGTCCAAATATCCCCTAAGCCCTTATGTTTGTCCCATAGTTGATCCATGGAAGGATTCATTTGAGCACTCCTCTTGGGTCTCGGCCTCGACCCAAGGCATTGATCTATCGGGTCTTCATTTAGGATTCTCTTAGGATTTTTAATGTCCAGTTGATCCAAAGTCTTAGTCTTTTTGATTTTCTATTTTTTAGATTTGGGTTTGTCTGTACTCTCTTCCATTATTTAAATATTAAGATTTGGATGAAAATAGCTTCTCAGCTGGGTCTAAAGTACTTATGCGAGTCTCGTCGAGTCACCTCCACAGTCCATCAGTCTTTGTTGTGTTAGAACCCCAAGTTTTTGCCTTTCTTCTTTTTCCCTAATCGAAATCTTCCAAGACTTTGTAACAACGATGCGATCAACTTCTGATATGATTCACTTTAATTTTGGTTCATAAATGCACCATCTGTGGACCATCTTTCAGTCTTGTCATTGAAGAAGAATATTTATTTCAAATATCTCAAAGTCGACGATGGCCCAGGATGTCACATCAGTCTTTCACCGATAGCCACCCTCTCCACTGATGTACACCTATCCTTCGTTCTACTAGTGGGACGCGAGATAATGTTTCCCCGATGCACCATAGTTCCCCCAATATAATTTATGCATTCGATAATTCATGCCCATGGTTATAATTCAAGGTTACTTTTGTTGAGAACTTGACTCTATCGGTATATTGAGGGAGAACCTTAGGAGTCGGCCCTATAGAGTATTATTACACCGATACTAGATTGTGAGCTATTTCCATCCAGCCATCAACGGGACTATGATGGGGGTTCCACTAATGAAGCATTCATAGGCTGATGGTATTGAATTTTGTTAGGAATGGGGGAAGGACTACATCACTGCATAATTTCATTTTTTTTTTATGGATGCAATGTAGGCTATAATATGGATCTTGTCACACAAATTTCTATAATTTTTATTGTTCATAATTTATGAATCATAAAATCAAAGTGTGTATATTTTTGTGATTATTGATATGTGGAAGATAAGTGGGGTGGACTCGGTGGAGGCTAGTTTCTTTGTAAAGAAAAATTAAATTTCCTTTTAAGAGATCAAATTTTAATTTTAATATCACAATTTAATGGATGATGGAATACAATATAAAATATCATCAACTACAGTTTGAATTTGGCATATGATTCATGAAGTGCAATATAATATAAAATATCATGAAGTAAAATATAAAATAAAATATCCTGAAGTGCAATGATTCACAAGTTATTTGAATACAATATTAAAAATCATCAACTAAATTTTGGAATATGATTCATGTAGTGCTTGAGTTGAGTATAAAATAAGATATCATGAAGTGCAATGATTCACAATTTCAATGTTCATTGAATACAACATAAAATATCATCAACTATAGTTTAGACTTTGGAATAATGGAAACTGATTCATGAAGTGCAGTAAAAATACCCAAAACCTGCTAATTCTCTTCCATTTCCCAAACGGAGTCAAGGTCCTCAAACCAATGCTTATCTTGAGATAAAGTAAAAGAGTCATCTTTATTCTGAGTCTTCTCTTCACTTTCTTTGACTTGTGTCTCAAATTCAATATTCATTATGTGATTTGTGTCAATTTCAATAACATTGTCATCTCTCTTAGGCCCACTGCCACTGCCACTTCCACCAGTACCGACGACGCTTGGAATTGGAGAGCTTGTGTTGCACAACTCGGTCCCTCTTCTTTCACATGTGGACCTCCAGATTGTGAGTGCCCTTTCAAAAGTAAATTTTTGATATTATATGCAGTTCCTTTCATCCTCAAGCAATTTTCTAAATTCTTATCCAGTTTGTTTCTTTACTTTGATTTCAAAAACCCCAATGTACTGAAAACTCTCCCATCCTCCACCAACCCCAATATCAATTTTTGACATAAATCGACAAGTTTGAAATATTTTGACATCGAACCATGTAATATTTCACTCTGGCCTAAGCTTGTCCAAACCATTTTTATTGATCTTGGTTCAAAGGCCTTCTCCTTGCCCATGGATTTACACTGGTCCCTTATAACTTTTGCAAAACTCCTACATTGCTTTCTAAGCTTATTTTCATTTAAAATTCCTTATGTTGTCTGCTCAGTGTATGTTACCTCTTTCAAAAACTATTCGATCAATATTTTTACTTGATCATGAAAATATATTGGGTTATCGCAGTTTACACAAAATTGAGGATACACAATACCCATGGCTTCAAGTATTTCATGTCGAGGGAATCTTTCATGAATCTCTGAGGAAAGAGATTTTACAATTTACTTCAAATTATAACTAACAAATTTAACAATGTATTGTTAAAATCTCCCTCGTTAATAGGTACTTCTCTACTAGAACACCTACTTGTCTTACAATGGTACATTGGTATCTCATATCCATGTACACAAATGCATAAGTGCTCGCTTGCATTAAACTGTAAATAATTATCAGGATTATTCTAATGAGTAATTTTTTGCCACATCAAAAAAAAAAATTGCCTTCTTGTGTTAGATCTAGATATAGATGATCGAGGTCCAAGCATGTAAGTTTACGTAGATTGACATATTCATAAATATACACAGTTTTGTCTTGGGCTTTCTTCACAAGATTGTTCATCCATCTAGCATGGGGAGAAGACTAGCTAAAATCAAGAGTGTCTCCATATTGCTTAGCCTATGTAAGAGGTTAGGAGCTTTGTCTACTATGTTTTCATGTGGGTACATCACTCCAATCAAGGATTGATATTCTAAAAGAAATCGTTGTGCTGGTCCATGCAGGGAAATCCATCTGGTATCGACATCCTTGAGAAGCTTGTTTCTAGGTGTTATTCCCTCAGCAAAATGTTGAAATTCAAGGAAACATTTGGGACTTCGGCAGAAGTATGCGTGGATCTTACGAACTAGATTTTCAACTTTTGATACTGTAGGAAACTTGCTTACAATTTTGAATGCTAAATTCATTTTGTGGGCCATGCAGTGAATACCAAGCATGTATGGTGCACAAGTAGTTTGTAACTTTGTGCAAAAACCACTCCTTTGACCTTGCATCACTATAAATCTATCAAATCCTACACACACCAACTTTTTGGCAATTGTCAACTCATCCATACCTGCAATTTCATTCAAATATTTCTTGACTAGATCAAATAGATTTTGCGATGTTGAATTGTCCTTCATTTTATGAACACAAAGAAGATGATCTTGGCAAACATGTTGTTTTAAAATATACAAATGAATACAAACCCAATAGTATTGTCTACCATAGTAACTTCATCTAAAGATAATGCAATGAAATTTGACTCTTTTACTTTCTCCTGTAAATCTTGTTTTTCCACTATAGCAAGATAGTTCACCCATTCCCATCTAGTGTTTACTGACCAATGTGGGAAGGGAAAGTGGGGAACACTCAAAAAAGATAATAAATCAAAATATTTTGGGTAGTCTATCATAGGATGCCCCCTGGATAAAATATGAAAAACAACACTCATTTGAACAGTTTTTGATAGATTTGTTGCTGCCATGGCTTTTCCAAAATGAGCCTCAAGTGTACCTTCACATTTTTTAATCTTCAACATTCTATGGTTATGCTCTCCATAATATGCGACATACTTAACATGAATACATTCTTCCTTTGATTTACATTGTGCGACTAATTGTTCCTTTCCATCTATTATTTTTTTTTTGCAAACTTTACCGATATGCTTTTCTATAGTGTCAAGCTTTAGCTGCATTGTCTTGTTTCTTCCACATTTCCAACTAAAAATCTTACAATTGAAATTTGTTGCCCTTTCAATATTGTTTTCATTTGATACCCCCACTGGTTCAAGGAATGGGTACTTCAACAACCAACCAAGTTGAAAATTTCTTGTCATTTCTTAATCACACCCCAATTTTAATTTTCCTTTTCTTTTCTTGCTACCAACATCATCCTCATCCAAGTCAATTATCTCATTTTGGCTAACCAGGGTATCCCTTGGAACATATTAGGTTGTATTTCCATCTTCATTTGATACATTTTGATTTAACTCAATGACAATCTCACCTTGATCTTCCTGTGGTGGTGAGGTATTATCAATGGCATCTTCAATAATATTTGGTGGAAGATTTGATGATGTATTTCCACCTTGATCTAATGGATTAGAAGCTTTTCCAATTCCAAAGTAAGACGGTATGGTACCTCCAAGTTTTGGTAATTTTGATGGCCTCCCAGTCTCTTCATTACCCTCAGGAATCTTACCCTTGCTGCTCGACATATTGATATCTCACTTCGAATAAAAGCTGGAAAAGAATGCCTTCTTGTTTAAGAAGGATAGGCCGATAGAGAATATAGATCCCATTCCCTAGTCAAAATCATGTTTAAGACTGAAGCAAGAATAGAAAAAAGATAAAGAAATCTTATTATTATAACTAATAACTAATAACAATATGAAGAAACGATCACTCACATTTGAGTCTACGTTTTTCATCTTTCACTGGCTTCTGAATTGAGAAGTAGAACCTCAGAACCGAAAAAAATGTGTAAGAATAAATAAAAACTTCAATTGTATTTATATCAATCCATATTTGGTGAATTCCGCGGGATTTTTAAATGGTATGTTAAAAATTTGGCTAATCTCGCGTGCTTATACAATGATACTTTGTAATTTTCAAGGTGAAATGTGTCCTCAAATATCTTTAAATATTATTGGTGAAATAGGTCCTCATAAGCATCTATTTATAAATTTTAATTGGCGAAATGGGTCTTCACAAGCAACTATTTGTAAATTTTAATTGGCAAAATGGGTCCTCATATAATGTTGTTTTAATAGTATTGGAGAATATGTTGGTTTTTATGACATGTTCCCCGAGATTCTAGTCAAAAATATTAATCGGTCCATTGGAAACATGCAGTCTGTTATGGAGAATTTATTGCCTAAACATGCCTCGTAAAAAAACACTGTTGGCAAATGGACATGCATTGGACCGATAGTTTGAAAAATCTAAGCGATTTGAACACCCTGTTGGGTACGGTAAATTTTCCAATTTTGAATTGTCCGATTCCTAGAATTTGCTAATTGGCAAAGATTCGCCACTAAATTTTTCCCTGATATGCATCTAGCCAACAATTTTAGTTAGAAAAGTTGTGAATATATCTAACTTAGCTAGAATGAATCTTACAAGATCATATATTTGACCAAAATATATTTTTAGTTAGAAATAATTAAATTCACTTGTGTTGTTAAGTTGGCTCAAAGTGTGACATGGCTTTGTAATTTTACCCTCTAGTCTTCTTCACAAAAATCTTGCCTACAAAACTCCACTATGTTGAAGACCTCTCTCTAATTATTTATTCAACATACATAAACACTTCCATCTACAACAATACCTTTGGAATTCATAGCCATGAATGAAGAAAAAACATTCCCAAAATCCCATGCCATGACCTTTCAACTACCACATTCACCAAGAATGGTTACAAAAGACTCCTCAATTGTGAACGCTCAAGATTGGAAGAAGAGAAATTGAAAATGAAGAAGAATTTAATTTTTATTCTCTCTCGTCATCCTCCTATTCCAATTCCCAAGAAGGCTTATGTTGGAATGTGTTTGGAAAAGGCCAAAAATCAAATATTAATTTGCATAATCAGCTTGCCAACAAGATGGAACAAAATTATTTATTAAATTTTGGATTGCAATATTTATTTATTCACCAACAACATGAAAAACAAAAAAAATACAAAATTAAATAAAATCATTTTTGGTTGTTGTTGGATTAGCCTATTTGCTTGGGATGCCCCTACATCAAAAATAGGTTAGGTTGGAATCAATGTGTGAGGGTTCACCAAATATGGACCTATTTTCCACTATTTCATTGGGAAATGAGTTCCACGCAAAGAATTGAATTACAACCCTTAGGTGAGTCAAATCAATGAGGGAATCTATTGGTTTCATTACGATTGAGGATGGGGGTATTAGCCTGAAAAACATTGTAGAGAGAAGAACTAAAAATAGAAAATATACTCAACTATGCTCATTCCAACTTAAGAAATTAATTTAAAGCTCAATACTAATGGAAATAGTAAACTTTCTGAAAATCTAAGAAGGGTTAAACACTATGTACCAGTCACCAAATAGTTTTGAGAGGAAAATTGGGACTAATTCACATATAGGTGAATGGGTCTTTTTTTAGGGATTTCAACTAGCTTTTGGTCTCTAATGATAGTCTATAGCTTTTGTTTGATCCAAGTTTTAGTGTCAAAAATTAAGAAATCAAATCTATAGTGAGTTTCCATGGCTTGATGGAACATTTGACAACTTTTCCAATCTTTCTCTTCAAGAGATCATCAATCCTTATTCAACCTAAGATCTGCAATACATACACAAGGGGAAAAATTATTTATTTTTGGTGAATGGGGGTTTTCCTTGGTCAAACCACATTTGGGTAATTAAACCTTGAATTGAAATAATAAAATGTGAAAGGAATGATGAATGAAACAATGATATATTGCAACTCACCAAACCCTTGAAAAATCCTTTGGAAATCTCAAATCTTGATCTTGATCTTGCATGAAAATGACTTCAATAGATGTGGATCTTGATGCTTGAAATATAACTTGAATGCTTGCTTGGATTTTTGAAACCTACATCACAAAGTTAGCTCCAAAATCATGCATGATTGCAAGAGACTTTGACATGATGCTTGAGATCTTTATTGTTGCAATAAATTACTAATAACTTTTTCTTAAATTCCCTCGATCATAATATTTTCTCTTATGAAGTTTGAATGAATGCTATCATGAAGTTCTAGGATTTTAGTTGGTGAAATAATCTCATATTTATAAGTATATATCCTTAATTTTCTGAAAGTTAAATATTACAAGATGACATCAAAATTTGAATTTAGGACATTAAAATACCACCCAGAACATAATTTAATTTTAGGTTCAAAGGCCTAGGGAGGAGTCATTTACCCATGGGTGTATGTGTCCCAAGAACCTATTTTTAGAACACACATTGATCAAGGTAAAGTGTTATGTGTTGGCATTAATTATTGTTGAGTTTCCCCTTTGGAAAATGTAATTTATTAGGCTTGTAGATGCAAAAGAGGGCTTATTAAGGAATAATTAAGTCCATTTTAATTGAGTGGCCCAAAATAAGTGTGAAATATAAAGGAGTGTAGACACGTAAAATAAACATCTTACATCCCACTCTAATTAACATTCAATTTTTCTATTAATCAATTAAAGCAATTTATTGATTAATTCCCTAGCTTCATCTTATTTTAATAAATAAATCAAATTATTTAATTAAGTCCTTAAGTTCTTCTCATTTGATTCAATAAATCAAACTGATTTAAATCAAATGTCAAACTCCAAAAATCCTCTAAGTTAATTAATCTAGATTAATTAACCTCTAATCATGATCACCCATTCACCAGCTTTTGACTCAACTTGAGTCAAATCTAAACTCTCAACTAACCCACCCACTTGCACCAATAGATCATTTCTTTGATTTATTAATTCCTCTAATTTCTTTCAAAAAGGCATCAAGATGGAATATTTTGTCAATTTGAATCTTCCCTCCACATGACTTGTCCCTTCCAACAAAGCATTAAATGCTCTTACATGTCACTTGTACAAGTCAAAGTTGGAATTTAATGCACCTTTCATCCCCCCTAAACATGTCATTTCATCCAAAATTCAAATTTGAAGTTGGCACATTGGCCAAGACTTGCACATTCCTCACCCTCTCAAATCTTGACAAGTGTCATCTTGTCATTGGCTTTTGAATGATCCCACATTCATTCAAAATCTCTCAATCTCCTACCCTTGAATCTATAAAATGCAAAGCATTTCTCCAAAACAAGAACAACACAAGAACACATTTCATGCAAGGTCACTCTCTTCATTTGAGAATCAGTCTTTCTCTTCATCATCTATCATCTTGACAATCTTGCTTATCATGGATTGGGAAAGGGATGCTTCCTACACAACTAAGTAGCACCAATCCAATATGGGATAGGTTTATTTCATGTTTTACATGCTTTGTTCATCTTTGTCATTTATTTGCATCTTGAAGCATGATATATTATCTCATATGGATGTTGAATATTTTCTTTGTTTTGAAATACTAATCATGCTACTAATGGTGTATGTTGATATTTAAACAATTTTGCACATTTTCATGCCCACAAGGATGTACATTTTCCTACATTATATTTAGTCCCCACTTAGTGGGAGGATGCCCTTGCATCAAACTCACATTAAAGTAGATGATAAAAAGAGGTCTAGTTGTACATTTTTTGGAAAGGGAAGATTATAAAGGTCAAGGAGGATGATCAAGCCACCAATATCTAAGATCTCACAATGAACCAAAAAAGGAACAAGGAGCTACATACCTTTGTTAAATATGCAACAACAGTGACAAGATACTCAAACATACAATGTAAAATACTATAAGAAAGGAAAAATAAAAAGGCATGGATCAAGCCTCACCTATTTTTCCAACTCAATGTGGAGCAAGCCTTAGCTATTTTACTAAAAAATATGTTTAGAGTGGAAATCGCTATCCATTATGCAAAAAACAATGTGCTCACATGGGCTAGTGAAATTCATTGTCAACTAGGTGAGCCCCCAAAAGTGGCTAGCTAACCATACCAGAGTTATATCTCTTGATAACTTTGATAAGAAGGCAAAAAATATGAAATTTGAGCTTCATAAGGATAGCAAGCAGCATTATGCTAAGCACTTATGAACAAACATGGCCCTATTAGAAAGAAATGTGTGTTATACTTGGTGGCCATTAACAAGGGTTGTAACTTTGAGCTTCACAAGGCTAGCAAGCTATGTTATGCTAGGCACCCATAAAAAAAATGCAAATAAGTTATTCAAATGGGTTTTTATTAGTTCATGAATGGTCTTGTCTTAGGGAACATCATGCATAATCTCTCCAAGAGAGGACAAGTCGAGGATAAAAGATTCACAAATTAGGGAAAGCAATCCATAGAATTACCACTAGGAGAAATGACATATGTTCATAAAGGTCAGAATCCTGAAGGACATCAAACCTAATGACACCACCAAGAAGAAGACACATCGCATAAAGAATACCACACTAAGAAACATAAGTTATAGAAAAATTAAATGTCAATGTATGCCCCCACTTTAAAGAAATTGCTAAATACCATGCTATGAGAACTTAATTTAAAGTAGAAAAAGATAAATTCTAAAAAATAAAGAAGACATGAGAGCTTATTTGGAAAGCCCTATGTCAAGCATATGTTTCCAAATGAAGTTGCATCATGAACAAGGGGTTTCCCCAAATAAAATCCCAAACACAAAAGGGACCCATGGATTAGGGGTCAACATATGTCTTTGCTACAATGTTATTATAGAGCTTAGAAATGCCATCATTCCCCAAATATTCATAGAACTAGAAGAATGACACATAGAGAGTGAAAACAAAGAAAAGCTTTTGGGTCAACATGGAAGAGACTTAAATGTCTCAATGCCTTATGCCATATCCAAAAGGAAAATAAAAGATAAAGGATTTACAACATATAGAAGAATGTAGGTAAAAATAGAGGAATGAAAATAAAGACATGTCAAATAGAATGGTATAGGGGATCGCATTACGCACATGGAATAACACAAAAAGAACATGAAAATAAAAAATAAAAGACTAGTAATGCACATGTAATTCAACTTATAGTAGGTCATCCACATCCCAATCTTTTTTAGTATATATGAAACGTAGAAAACTAGCTAAAGGGACAACAATAAGTGTTATACTAGGAATATCACCAAGATCAACATGTGGTGAGTCACTCTTTTTAGGAGGATCATCATGGTTGCTATTATCTAAGCTCATGGAAGAGGAAAATAATAAATTTAGCTCATTATGCACTTCATCATCAATCTTAGTAGTTGTAAGGAAAGAAAAGGTATGGAAACGCCTTCCTAATGCTAATTCTAAGAGGAATGGTGCAGACTATAGGTTTGAAAACAATTATAGTTCATTAAAATTGCACATTACTGGAAACAAAATAGACAATTTAAGCATACATATAATTGGACACTAGTATTTAACGTGGGAAAAACCTTACACGAGAAAACCCCACCACACCAAGAAAACCAATTTGTATTACAGTAAATGATAATTACATATAAAGTTGTAGTTCCCCTTTCCAGATATCAATTTCACAGTAGCAACATTTCCCTAATCAACCTTGTACAAATCAAATCTTGATTACAGTTCTATGACTAACTATTAAATTACTTATACAACATACAATGAAGAACACAAACTATCAAAATGTTTCAAACCCCATCATTGTTACAATACATTACAATATGTATCCAACAACCATGGTCAATTTGATCTCTATACAAGTGGTTCAGTTTGATTTCTTCTCTAGAGAAACTATTGATCTCACCAATCATCACCAACTCAACATAGTCCTCCAATGTATATCGTAAAACTCTATAGTCCAACCAAGTCAGCATCATTCAACCATGGTCCACCTTCAAGTCCATTAGCATGACCAACTCTATTGATAAGAGACTAGAAAGTCCCATCAATTTCCCATGTCACCCCGATGTCCCAAAAGAACCATCATGACCATGATCATTAGCTAGAGTCACCTTGAATTCAAACATCCTTATCAACCAGACATAAAACATTAGATATAGATCAAAATATCTCACTAAGGTCACTAGTCACCTTGACGACCTTAAGGTCACATGTAGCTCGGAACACCTCATCGACATGAGTCACATTGACAGAACTCTTCGGCCATACTTCCATCATCGATGAGAGTTAGACAAATCACACCGATAGTTCAAGGTCACACTGACAGCTACCATTGGCATGACCAACCATATGCCTCACCGATCTTACCACTTCAAGCCTTTAGAGATAAATTTTCTGTCAAAAAGACATCCCAGGTGTCTCATTGATTTTTCTCTTTTAGGAGCTTCGGGTCAGAAGATTGAGGCACATGTTTCCAACAAACTCCCACTTGACGAGGAACATCTAACACCTCCAAAGAATTAAGGAACTACTAAGATTCATGGGCTCCAAGGCCCATTGAAATAGCACACCACCTGTACTTGTTTGTGATCACTAGTTTCGTCAATTCCTCTGCAACATTTTCTAGAGTATCCATTTTTTCTAAAAAAACCTTTCCATCCTCCACTATATATTGTACAAAGTGATACTACACATCAATATGTTTCGTCCTAGCATGGAAAGTTGGATTTTTCACCAAATAGATAGCACTCTGACTGTTAAAAAAAATATTAATTTTCCCATCACTAAACCCAATATCAGAACACAAAAATCTAAGCCAAACAACTTCTTTGCAGGTGTGATTTGCTTCCATGTACTATGCTTCAGTTGTGGATAAAGCGACTACAACCTACCACTTACTCATCAAACTAACTACACCATCATTTAACATGAAAATATATCCACTAGTGGACCTTGTACTATCAATGTTCCCTACCCAATAAAAATCCACATAACCATGAATGTTGAGTGATCATTGTGATCCAATTGAGTTACCATGATAGGACAAAGCATATTGTGATGTACCTTTTTAATATCTAAATACTCTTTTCATAGCATCCCAATTTGGCCTTCCTAGATTTTTCATAAATCTACTAAGTAATCCCACTGCTTTGGACAATGTCTAGCCTTATACAAACCATTGCATACATTAAACTACCAATTGCACTTGCATAATGCACTCTGGTCATTTCCTTCATCTCAGTAGGAGATTTTGGACAATCTTGAATAGATAGATTTGTTCCTTGCAACACTAGAACAACTAGTTTCTTGCAATCGTTCATACCAAATCTCTCCATAATAGTGTTAATATACTTAGGCTGGCTGAGCCAAAGCTTTCTATTTTTTCTATCCTTGGTTATTTCCATCCCTAGAATATGCTTTTTTGCACCAAGATCGTTCATTTCGAACTTTGCAGACAACTACTATTTTAGATCATAATCACAAACTTACTATTCCCTATGAACAACATATCATCAACATAGAGGGCAATAATAAGAATACAATAATTTTTAGTTTTTAAATACACACAATGATGTGATTTCGATCTTACAATTCCCAATGACAAAATAAATATGTCAAATTTCTCTTACCACATTCTAGGCGACTGTTTAAAACCATACTAAGATTTCTTTAACTTGAAAACCATATTTTCTTTACCTTTTTCCACAAAATGCTCATGTTGAGACATATAGATTTCTTCTTCAAGATCACCATGAAGAAAAGTTGTATTCACATCCATCTACTCAATCTCCATGTCATATGTTGCTACAAGTGAAAAAATAAATCTGATAGATGTCAACTTGGGTACAAATGAAAATATTTCTCCATAATGAATTCCATCTACCTGGGAATATCCCTTCACAACAAACCTTGCTTTATATTTTTCAACACTACCATCAAGGCTGTTTTTTTTTTAAATACCCATTTACAACCGGCAAATTTCCTGCCTTCAGGCAAGGGCAACAAACTCCAATTTTCATTCTTCTCTAATGATGCCTTTTCTTCCTTCATGGCTTCCAACCAATAGTTTGAGTCAGACATTCCAATTGCCTCATTTACAGTCCTAGGCTCATTAGTGCTAGTAGTTAAAGCATAGGAACGGTTTGAATCCATCATGGAAAAACCATACCTTTTAGGTTGTCGCTTCTCATGTGTAGACCTCCTCACAGGCTGAGGCTGAGGTTGTGGTTCTCTATAAATCTTAGAGCTTCTTGAACTCTCCTCTAATTCAGGTACACTTTCAATTTCTTGTTCCTCTTTTTTAGGTGTTAGAGGAATTTCAACAACATCATTTTCCTCCTTGACTTCTTTCACCCCAGACTACAGATCCACTGAAGAAGGTTCCAGCTCACAAAAAATAACACTTTTTTTGTACACAAATTTTTTAGTCATATGATTCCAAAGCTTGTATCCTTTCACACCAATGTCGTAGCCAATGGAGAGACACTTAACATATTTTTTCTCCAATTTAGATCTCTTCTCATTTGGAACATAAACATATGCTTTGTAGCCAAATACACAAACATGTCTCAGAGAGGGCTTACAGACCATGCTTCCAAAGGCATTTTATCAACTAATGTTGACGAAGGAGACCAATTCAATAAGTAACATGATGTAGTCACAACCTCAACCCAGAACTTCTACTCTAGACCAACATTTGTCAACATACTTCTTGCCTTCTCCATCAACGTCATGTTCAACCTTTCAACAAATCCATTTTTCTATAGAGTGTAAGGTGTTGTTTTATGCCTTTTAATTTGATGGTCTTTACAATAACTTTCAAAATATGTACAAAATAATTCACCACCGCTATTTTTCCTCAAGCATTTAATTTTTCTTCCAGTCTAATTTTCAACCAAGTTCGTAAACTTTTTGAACTGAACGAACAAGTTTCTGATTTACTTTTCAAAAAATATACAAATTCCCTTCTTGAATAATCATCAATGAAAGATACATAGTATCTTGAATTAGACAATGAAGAAACATTTATTGGACCAAAAACATAAAAGTGAATATAATCTAGAACACGAGAAGATTTGTGAGGACTAGAGTAAAAGGAAACACGATGATATTTTCCATATATAGAATGTTCACAAAATTCAAATTACAATCATCAAGCCCCTCAACTAGGTTTTATTTTTCAAGGCTTTTAAACCTCTCTCACCAAGGTGACCGATCCTTTGATGCCAGAGCATAGTCTTCTCTGCTGGAAGTTTACCTTCCAAAGAGTTTGCACTAACAAGAATATTTTCGTCCTCTTCACGAACAACTTTATGTGACTTTGTAGAGACATTGTTACAGTAAACAACAAGTGCATCCATCTTGTACAATGTACCAATTCAAGCACCCTAGCTAGCACCATCGATCCTCTAGTCATTTTGTAGCCATTTCTTGAGAAAGAGACATGCACTCCAACATCATTCAACTTGCTTACAAAAATTAAATTTTGAGCCAGACATGGTATATGCATTACATCGTCAATTTAGTTATAAAGGCCTACGGGAGACCCAGTTGCCCATGGGCGAATGGATCCCAGGAACCTATTCTTGGAACACACATTTCTCAAGGTAAAGTGTATTTTTTGTTAACTTAGAGGTATCCCTGGGACTCAGCCTAACGGCCCAACCTATCTTGCCTTGGGCTTACAAACTACCAAGTTGGGGCTAGGAAGGAGTGAGCTAAGGTGAGACTAATCCTTTGGGGATACTCGCAGCCACTCACAAGCCATACGCATCATATGACGTTGGACCTTGGGCTCGAACCTAAGACCTTGGAGAGAATACTCAAGACTTAATCCTCTTTTTCTATCTATTCCTAGAACACACATTACTCAAGGTAAAGTATTATATGTTTTCATTAATTATTGTCGAGTTTCCACTCTGGAAAATATAATTTATTAGGCTTGTAGATGCAAAATAGGGCTTATTAAGGCATAATTAAGTCCATTTTAGTTGAGGGTCCCAAACAAAGTGTGAAAATGTAATTGAGTACATTTACTTATACTTATTATTGACCAAACCAACATTGATATAACACATAGTATTCATTTTTTATGTTAATTTCTTTGACCTTTAAAATAGTCCATCTGAATAGGGAAAGGAGGTTTCCTATTCCATCTTTAACCAATCGATATACATAGTATCCATATTAATCTTCTCCCAGTTGAGAGGCTCTTCCTCAAGACTGGCCAACCTCATAGGTTGGTCCTTAGATGCCCTAACTTTACCCTTCAAACCACCATGAACTAGAGAATTATCCAAGTCAATCACATCAATCTCAGTCTTCTTAGACTGGTCAATGGTTTTTTCAAACAATTCTAACTGACCCTTTCCATCTTTGGCAACACCTCGCACAATACCTCAACCATCAGAAGCAATAATCCCAGTTTGATCGGGGGAGTTACCCCCAACCCCTTTATCCCCTTCCCTTGTCATTCCTTTACCTTTCCTGCAAGCTAGCTTAACCTCTTTTCTAGTCCCTTTCTTCCCCCTAGCCACACTCTTAATACTAGTAGAAGGAACCTCCTACATTTCCACATTTGTATGATACCCACACAACCAAGAATGAGAAGCCTTAGATTTAGGATTCTTCTTCGGCTTCTTACCACCATCTTTCACCAAGTTTGAAATATCCTCCAAAGACCCCGCCTCATCTTCCCCTTCACACTCATTAGTAGAATTCCCCATTTTATAACCAAGAAGGGCATGCTTACATTTACGACCATTGGAGATATTAGGAATTTCAAGGACATACTTTGCTTTAATGAAATCCATAATTAGAAGCTAAATCACCTCATGTAAAATGATTTTATCAAGATTTATTCTATTCTCCACAATACCATTTTCCATCGATAGCAACAAATAGAAGGGAAAAAAACCAAATTATTATGTTGAAAATGGTTTAACAACATAAAATGGAAACCATAGATTGTCAAAAATCTATCATCCAAGGTAAATTACCTCATGATAGCCAATATGAAATCCCTCCAAATGGTCATGATGGAGAAGTTATCATACCCTCCACACCTCAAACTCTTGAGCTTAACTCATTTCTTATCCTTGAAAAAATAAGCTAGAGCACACTTTGAGGAAGAACGGTCCCTATAGAATTTCTTCCCCTTCTAGGCAACCTTTTCACTTTAGCAATGAATCCATCTATGATGTTAACTTCCACACCAAGAAAACACAACGAAAAGTTGTTCCATTCATTGAAAAAATTTGTAGAGACCTGTGAATCAAAACCATGAAGCTTTAAAAGATAAGGGTGCACTCCCCCTTTCTCCATGATCTCCCACACCACAAAATTTTCTTTAACCTCATCACAAGTAATTGGGTCTTTTCTGCAACAATAACCCCTCATGGTAGCAAGAGCACCCCACACTACCACTTTCTCCTTGGTTTGGATCATAGAAAAATGAGAAGAAAGTTCCATAAAAAAAAAAGAATAAAGCCCCAATAATCTGTGTGAACTTGAAAAATTGAGGACTCCTAGAAATAATGACCACATTCTTGGGCTCATTACCACAAGATTTGCAATTATTAGACGGACATGTGTTGAAATCCACATGTTAAATGCAAATATAGAGGATATAAAAACAAAATAAATATCCTATAAAACATAAAAGGACCACCAACTTTGATCATGATTAATAATTCTCTAAATATTAATTGGGATGGCATCATGAGAATGACAACACTTATGAGATGTAAGCCCCACGTTTGCAAAGCTGTCAACTAAGGAATTAGCTTCATGAAACACATGTGACACAAAGAATTCATCAAAAGAATTTAGAAGGGATAAAGTATCCTCGATGATATGCAAAATTATCCATGAGGGAGGATGCTTCTTCTTTAAAAAATTGACAATGTTAAGTGAATCGCCTTCTAGCCAGATTTTCCTAACCCCTTCTTGTTTTGCAAGTTGAAGGCCATGATAGGCTACTAAATAGTACAATTTCATTTTAATATCAAGAGAACAACTTAATTTATCAATATGAATAATAACTATTTTTAAGATTTTATGATCCAAATTAAAACCCATTATAATAATAAACATAGATTAGATTCAATGAAAATAATAAAACAAATATTTATAAAAATAATATTAATAAATATCCTAATTATACTTCACCATCATATGAATTATTTCATAAAAGGAATTAGAGATAATTTTATTTACCTAGGTCAAGTTATGCTATCCATTGACATACATGTTTTGGCCAAACATATGATTTAACAAAAGGTACTCTTTTACATCTTATTAAGAAACAATTTTAATAATTTTGACATTAAAATGAATTCAATATTTGAAAACTAGAAAAAAAATTCCAACATTTCATATTTTTACACTTAATATTATATGTCTAGGTGCTTCAAATTATCATTCTATCTATGACAAACTTCTATTTTTAGGAAATATAATTTAAATTTTTGACAAAAAAATGGACCAACTTCTTTTACTTATCCTATAGTGAGGAGATATAGTATTCTTTGGTTGCAACTTATTTCTTGAGAGAACTAAAGATGATTCATAACAAAGAAGATTCAAGGGATGTAAGAGATGATGTGCTATTATAAGGATTTTTTGTCGTGCATTAAAATATTGTAGAAATTTTACATGGTGGGAAGTTTAATATCATATGGTGAAGTTTTATTGAAATTTCCATTTGGTCATATAAAAGGATTTGCTACATATTAATCTATTGAAATGGGTTATTTGTGGACAAATCTTTTTAGAAAACTTTTCCATATCATATTTTGATTAATCTTTTTATTGAATATATTCCTATGAAACATGGTATTATACTTTTTCATATATTGTTTAGAGAATGAAAGTGTTCAATTGAATGATTTTTGCATGGAAAACTTCTTGTAATTTTTCCACGAGGTTTAGTAATGAAACAAGAATGAGAAAGTCAAGCATAGAAAATGTGGGGCAGAAAACGAATATTTTTCACCCTTGCAATTTTTGGTTAGAATAGTGGTGCCCAAACCAAATAGCGAGCCCTTCGAAAATTCTCTAAGGCCTCCTACGTGGAGAAGGCCAATGAGGGGGTTTGGAAATAGTTTTCAACCAGAAATTCATACGCCTTGGTTATAACCTCATTAGCCGCGTCATTCCTCCAAGCGCAAAGATAAAACTACCTATTGCACTTCCTCTCTGGTTTATTCTTTCCGCTCATGCCTATGGCTCATTGTTTCTTTCGTCTGGGATTAGTTAACTATATTTTTTAGTCGATAGGCTATATTATGCGTGAGCTTCCGGCCGGGAAGTTGTCTCATGCCGGCAATTTTTGTCCGGGAATTGTCAACGCGGGCAAACTGACCGCCAGCGATTGAAAAACAAACTTTTTTTGGTGAACGGTAGGTTTCGATTGTTGCTGGCGCAGCTCTGTATAGACACCTCATGCGCCCTGACCCTTCTACGCAGCTGCTTGCCGATCGCATAGGAGCTGCTTCATAACGGCCATGGCTTCATATAAGTGTGCTTCGAACCGATTCACCGTTTATTTTCTGTTTTGCCAGTGTTTCGTCCTGTACCGTGATCTAGGCTTTGTTCTACTTTGGTAGGGTTTCGTAAGTAGTAGGAGGCGATTTTGCAGACTCTCCAATCATTCTCCACAGAAGGTATGCATTTTTCGCATTTTCCCTATTTCGTGTTTCACCATTGTTCATTAGAAAGGTTTTAAAATGAAATTCTCCCAAAATACAAGTAGGGATTTTTATTTGTGGCCTTTATTGCTGTCTGCTTTCCCAGTGTTCCGTCGTCTACTATGATCTAGGCTTTGTTCTGCTTTGGTAGGGTTTCGTAAGCAGCAGGAGGCAATTTTTGCAGACTCTCCAGTCATTCTCCACAGAAGGTATGCATTTTTCGCATTTTCCTACCAATGCCTCTTGTTTGTTAGTGTATATAGTTCTATAAAGATGTGAATTCATGAATTGACTGGTCAGATTAAAAAGAACTCTGTTTTGATTCTTAATTTTCCTTTGTTTTCTGGATAGCTGTTATTTTTATTTGTGGCGTCTATTGCTATCTGTTTTCATATTGTTTCCGAATGGATAAACAAGAGTGCTTCATTCCGGTCCAATGTAGGCTGACGCAAGAAAGCAGGGGCACAGGGGTTCGTTTCTGATGATTCCGTTACCAACACAAGCAAGCCTTTAAGCCGGGGCACGTCCACCAGTTGAAACATAATTGCCCAACCCGCTACTAGATATAAGGGTATGTGATGGCTGGCGGTGTTAAGGAAGGTCTTTACAAACCGGATGTGCTTGCTTCCCCCTATACCAATAGTAAGCGCACCTGCCTCTTGCTTTTCATAGTAGCTAAACTGAGTCTTCCAAAGTTATTTTGCCCTCTTTGTTTCCAGTTGATGAGTGTAGCTACATGCTCACGTATGAAGACAATGGGGCTAAGGGTAGCTGACAGTGTTAGTGACCGAGATAGCGTGAATAGAAACAAATGGAAGCTAATTTCTAAGTTTAGTCAAGTTAGACTATGAGCTCAAGCTACCTATGTTTAGGCTTCTTTCACAAGTTTACATTGATATCAGCAGAATGACAATGGGAACTGGAAAAATTATGATTATCATTATGTAGAATACCATTTGGCGAATTTTTCCTAAGGTAACATGCACTCCAAAACCATGAGAGTGGCCAATTGTCATGGGAAGGGGACTGTGTCTGTGTCCTTCCTTGTATTTGGAAAAACCTTATCCACTATGAATCTTTAAACACCATTCAAGAAATGCAATAACTCTTAATAAACTTCTGGGGTGAATTGAGAAGTTTACTCATTATTTAAAAATTGAAATTGAATAAGCTTATCAAAAACACTCTGTCAGTTGAACAATAAAATTAAACTACTCACCAATTTTAAGCAATAATTAAGAAAGAAGGTAAATGTCTAAGCAACAATAGTTAAATTTCATTCTATCCCTATCGCATCCTCTTACTCTATCCATTCCTTTGTTTTCTTAAATTGATCTCTTTCATTCCACGGTCGAAGGTAAGTGTCTAAGCAACAATAGTTAAATTTCATTCTATCCCTATCGCATCCTCTTTCTCTATCCATTCCTTTGTTTTCTTAAATTGATCTCTTTCATTCCACGGTCTCTAAGCAATCTTTAGACTAATCACATCTTGCATGCAAACAATTTATGCATTACTGGAATAAATGTGGTTCAACACCTGTCTCGTGCCTTTGCATGAAAGTTAATTTTAATGCAGCTACTGGAAATCTAACTTTGGGTCATGGCTGAACATGTTATCCACCATGTCAACAATAGGCTCTATATTTTGGGAAACCCGCCTCTTCAATGTTCCCACCCAGCATGAATCTCCTCCAAGCCTTGCAAAATGGTAATAATGACGCATATAGTACTCTTCTCAAACAGGCCTCGGCATCTCTGCTCAATTCGTATGCACAAAAGAATTTTGCAAAGGATGTCAAATCGGTGGTTGGAGCAGCTCTCACATCTCCAAAAGCCGCAGCAACACAGGCCTCTCAGTTTGCACAGGCAAATTTATCAGTTTAAATAAGATCTGTCACTCGTTGTTTCTGTTTTTGTTATTTTCAGTACCTACTATCTACACTCTAAGAACGTTTATGTTTAAATAAATTTTGTCTTCCTAAATATATTATATTTAAGCGTCTACATCTGAGTTTACAATATTATTGTTGTTTATGATTTTCTGATTTGATTATATTCTTCAATATGGCGCACAAATTAAAGAGCACTTCGACTAAATTCCATACTTGTTCAGCAAACAAAACTATTATTTTATACAGAAGACATATATGAACACTATTTGGATAAAAGATGGAAACCGTTAAGGACTTTCATAGCGAAAGAATTACATGATTTGGTGCAAGTATGTTTAATTTCATTTTCCTGGTAGAAAGCTACTAGTACGCTTAGGTCAATTTTTTGAGGGATTAGCTTTACATTTATACAAAAAATCACTAGGGTGTACTGAAATGATTAACATATGATTCTAAAGTAAACGTTGTTCTTTTCAGTGTACTTTTTTAATTATCAATGTTTTAAGAATTCAAATGATTCTATGATGTCTTTGATTTCTTGGATGAATGTCTATTGAATCTCTTTAAATTCAACTATATATCAATTATCATATAAAATGGATGAGTGAGTTACAATTACAGCTACCACAGGTTTTTCTTATGTCTTATGGCCATAACAGTTCGGCTATACTTCTATAGATGAACTTAACAATGAAAAATTTGTTTCTATTTTGAATAACACTAACAAATGGACAAATTTGTTTCTATTTTGAATGATACTAACAAATGGACCAATTGGATATTTTAGCACTTTCGAAGGACCGTTGGTGATCAAACTTTTAAAATGTTATGCTATTTACTTCTGGAAGGAAATGTTATTTTAGTGATCTTTATTGCAAAGCTTAGGTTATACTCCTTCAATAACTAGGGTACTAGATGGTTTGCCTTCTCCTGTATTATGATTTTGGCTACATTGAAATAATCATTTCATTCCGTCTATGATCAGGTGTTTGATCCAACAGCGTGCCATGTTTCTGGTCACATCCTGAATCACAACAGAAAACCATTCCACATCAAAATTTTCCATTATACACAACATAAAATTGAATAATTCAAATTATACAATTGAAAACAATCACAAGCAAATTATGATTTGACCTAAATGAATTCAAGGTTAAGTTAAAATGCTTCTACTGTTTCTAGTTTGCATTGATTTGGAGAGTAGCTTAAATACCATTGCACTGTCACTTCAGCATGAATGGAAAATTAGATGATGGTTTCAAAACTTTTGAAGTAGCGGCAAACAATTTCTGCATGCTGCAACTTCCCCACTCTATCAACATACATCTACTTCTTTGATACATTATGTTTATCTTTTTTTGTGACACTAATCATGGGGTTTTTCAATGTGCAGCCACAAAATAACTTTAAAATAAACACTAGTGACTAAACCACTCAACAGAAAAGCACACGTTTATGAGAGCTGCAACATGATGATGACTACTGTATGCAGCCACCCAAAGAAAATCAACATTCCACCCAGCAAAAAAGCACACATTTGTGAGAGCTTTGGCATAATGATGACTACTCTGTGCAGCTACCCAAAAAAAAACATGATGATGACTACTCTGTGCAGCTGCCCAAAGAAAATCATTCTGAGAAGCCCACATTGGATAGGATTACTAAGACACTGTTGTTGTGAGTAAATATAATAATAGTGGTAATCAACTAGATATTGATAAGACATGTTTTAGTTCTTCTTATACGTAGTGATGGCTAGATATTAATAAGCCATGTTTTAGTTCTTCTTATACGTAGTGATGGTTATATGTTTTAGTTGAGAGGTCATTGGTAGGCAACAAAGCAATATCCCAAGTGTTGAATTTGTGCATTTAAGATAATGTCTCCCAATTGTATGTTTCTTATAGCCTTAAAAAATTTCATGGCAACTAGCATTTTTTGTTTTTCCAATTTTCAAAATATTGATGAAAAATTGCAATTAGTTAGTTCAAAGAGTGCAATTTGAAAAAAAAATTTCTTGGATTTACTTTTTTTTGATCCACCTCTTTATTCTGTACCCCTACATTTAAGAGGAAATCTTCTACAAAAATAGGGCCAATAATGTTCAGGAAATTATATAATACTATTGTGGGTACTGGGTACCAATGGGCTGCAAAGTAGAATCCAACCATTTTTCCTTCTAGCTCTGCCACTTTGACCTCTGTTCCTTGTTGCAGTATGAGAAAATTTATAGTTTCTACATCTTCCGTAGCATCTCTTTCTTCCATGACTCCCATTGCCTTAGTACCAAGTGTTCTTTCTTGGTTTGTGAGTTCAATGTCATCAATTACACTAGGTCCTGCAGCAACTTGTAATGATATCTGATAACAAACTATGGATTTTTCAAGAAAGAAGATTTCCAGTAGTTCATGGACAGTATGATTAGTTAATTAAAAAAAAAAATTGCTATGGTTATCAAGTTACGAAGCCTAAATAGGATATATTTCCTATGGTATAGCCTACTCGAGCCACTACCCTGTCTCTACCTTAGGATTAAGAACAAAATGATGGATACCATTTTTGTACATTATCATTGCTTTAAAATTCCCCAAGCTTGTAGGCAAAAGTGGACAAATTTTGATACATCATGGATGCCTATAAGACATTATCAAAACTTCTTGATAGGGTAGTAAATGAATCATTATAATCTGTAAGAGCTCATGAGCAAATTGTATGTGAGATTTGATCTGTTACTAACCAGTATTTATTTAAGTTGTTGCATGCAGGATACATCAGGATGCCTCTTGACACCACTCTGCCTCTCACCAATTCTTCTTCTTCAATATCATTGTTGAGTGTTACAGAGCAGTAACTGAGGGGACCTGGCAGTTATTAAACAAGCGAAGTCCTTTTTTAAAGAGAATCATTTTAGTCCTTGATAATCTTTGTTCTTTTATACAAAATATACCTTAAATGGTATGACACTTGCATAAAAATTGATGGTTTCACCTGATAATTTATACAGTAATTTACTGTATATCTCTTAAGATTTGAGTAATAAGGAAATGTCCAGTCGCAATGTGATGGCAACTTTCTTTTTTCATTTGTATTGCTTTATGTTTTAAATCAGTATGCAAATGTTTCATATTGAGATAATACTTAATTTCTTTAAGGAAAAAATCTAGATTTATTTATGTTTATTTCTTATCATTATTTAGCGTTTATTATTAATTGTTTAATCCAGCCATTGACTAAGGTCACAAGTCACTATCATTTGAGTTGCATTTGGACTCGTGGGAGTTGAAGCAACTATAACATAGTTCCCAACTGTATTTCAGCCCTGCTTCAAAGAAACTAGCTAACTGTCAATCAAAATACTTTATAAGGAGTAGTACATGGCTTTGGCAACCATTCTTCAGAGCAGAAATAGTTCCTATTAGATCTTCATGCTTATTTCAAGTCTATATGTTTGGAAAGCATTCTCTTCACAGCCATATGTTGCCTGCTGCAATTCTACCGTGCTCTTATTTGTGTTTTTGCAAGCCAGATAATGAAAACAGAGTTTCTTGGCTTTAGCAATGAAAAATATTCAGAGATCCTGCCATGGCTTTGTGAAAATTTGAACAAAATGATGAAATCTATGTTTACAGGAAACATAATTTGATGGTTTTGAGTCTTTCAAGTGTAAGTGCACAGGACATATTGGGTTTGCTGTGATGATAATACGCAGATAATGATGAGTTTGCAGGAGACTATCGAGATTGGTTCTGCCTTGATGCCATTGATGGCAATGGTTTTGAATTGGAATTAAAATCTCAGGACCGGTTAGGTGACTCTACTTGCTTCTGCAGCCAATCTTGATTCTTAATATACTATTTTGTGAAATACTGCTTTGATTCCTACGTTGGTCTATCCTTCTGTTGCCACATTGGCCCATAAACAATTTTGGAGGTTATGACGATTCTTAATTTATCTAAACTTTAGAGATTGCATATATTTTATCCAGAAGCTTTAAAACCCTAATATTTCTAGATTTACTTTCACTGCCATAAATAGATTAAAGTAGCAGCTGCAGGAGACTCATCTGCAAACACAGGGTGGCTAATCCCTACAACGATGCAGGGTTGGGGGATTTTATGTTGTATTTATGGTCAAAGATACTTTAGTTGTATTGTAAGTGGCCCTTATGAATGTCATTTAATGATAGTTGTGATGTCCCTTATGAGAGAGATTCAAAATTTTGTGTTTCTGTTGCTATACTTATATGCCATAATAACTCAAATGGTAGGCATTAATAATGACTGTCTTTTAGAGATAGGACTGCACTTATTCCCTGTTCATAACCATATTGCACAAATGAGCTCATCAAATATCTCATAAAATGAAGGGATATATAGAGGTGGAAATAATCAGGAGTTTTACAAGCTTTCTTCCACATTTTTTATGGTATTACAATTATTAACCATTGAAGACCTTTAGGAAGTCACTTCTAAACTTTTGTTTCTGTTTATACTCAGCTTAAATCCTCTAAGCTATTCAGCACAAACTCTCTACTTTTAACATCAGCTAAGCCACTACTCTGGTTATAAATTCTATAAATGGCAGATACAACAAATGGTTTCCTAAAATGCTTAGGAGTGACATGAAGTGGGACACACGTCAATAAATTGTTGGTCACATCATATATCATTAAAGGATCATTCTCATATCATTAAGTATCTGATATGAAGTGTTATCTGTGAATGGTGTTTTCATATTCTCATTGTAATGTTTGTTTTAATTTTTTTATAACTCTATAAAATACATAATTGGATTTGTCCATTGTAAGATCCAAGAATATATACATCGTTCTTTACAGCTATTTGTAATTTGTTTCTCTAATTTGTTCAATCAAAAAAACATACAGGCAACTGCAATGTTCTTGAACGATAAACAATAATATTCAGCAAATTATACAAAACTATTTACACCGTCAATAATATTCAGCAAATTATACAAAACTATCGGCGTATTCCTTGCAGCTCCCCCGGCCGCAAGTGCTAGTTTTATGTATGTAGGATTAATGAACTACATATTCATTCTCATGCTTTCCAATTGTTGCAAACGAAACCATGTTAAGCACTCCACTTTTCTATTAGATTTGTTGGAAGAAGGTAAATTAATTATGTCTGAAGATTGTCAACATAGACCAAAGACCCTCCAGAACCATCTAGAGCCATCTCCTATCGACCATGTGCTAAATAATGTTGTCTTCCCCATCTGGAACCTTCACGATGAATGCTATTTCAGCTAACCATATGTAATAAATTAACACAATGCTACAATGCACTGAACTTTTATTATGTATTTTTCTATAAATCTAATACAGGAGCTTGTGGTTAGCAGTGCTCAGATTTCTGAGTTCTCTAGTGTTATTTTACCTCAGTGTTTTTTGTGTCTTCTCCCAATCTATCATTGTGGTATCAGAGCCAATGGTGAATCTGTAGGAGACAATTCTCATGTGTTGATGCCATTGCTAGGAAGATGGAGATCATTGTTTGTTGTTGAGTTAAGGAAGAAAACTATAGTTGATTTTTGTTCTTGTAGGAGTCAGCCAAAGACCGAGCACAGTTTTTGTAGTTGCACCTAAGAAGGAAGTTTTCAGTCCAAGTCTATCACGGAGAGATTACTGGAGTATCACATGTTGGAGTCTGCAAGTGTACGGAGCATACAAGGGTGTAGCCACCGATAAGGAAGAAGAGCCACAGCTAAGGTGTTGTTTTAGTCCAAACAGATCATGGAAAAGGAGCCTAGTCAACAAGAAAGGCGTTGTTTGTTGTGCTACTAGAGGATCGTTGTAGAAGATCATTGTAGTTTGTGTTCTTTTGCAGATAAAAGTTGCTTATTTTTGTGAGTGCTCATGGAGGAGAAGTTGTCAGGATGAAGTCCAAATCGCCATAGTTTTGAGGAAAGAAAGTTGTTGTTTTCTAGAGACTGTATCTTTGAAGTCAAAGGAGGAGGCCTACCATTGTTTTTAGAAATGTGCCACATCAAAGAAGAGATCACTATTTTTGTTTGATTGCAGTTTTACACTAGTCACAGAATTTTTTATAAAGAAATTGTCAAGATTAAAGGTTTCCTGTATACATTCTCTATAATTTTATTGAATAAATGGAACTTGTTGTGTAGTGTTATTTTGATAAACTGTCTGTTTGAACAGTTTATTATTCTATATGTTGTTGGGCTAAAGGAAAAGATAGTAGATGTTGAGATAGAGCTAAAGGAAAGTATTGATTGAAGACTAAAGGAGTGAAGATTGAGTTGATTGTAGTAAAGAAAAAGATGCACGTGAAGCTCCCGAATAACGAAATCAAGTGGACAAGGTGAGTTTGATCATTTGTTACAATGGGAACACCAAGAAAAAGAGTATTGAAAGAAAATGTAAATCTTATTTCTGACATGGATCTTTTAAAAGAAGAATTAATAGAAGTGAAGAAAAGAACAGTGTATATACAAGCAGAAAAATATAAACTTTCAAATGAGATTAGTGATTATAAAGAGAAAATTGAAGAGCTAGATGATAGGTTAAAGTTTGTGGAAGAAGTACATAATTCGCAAGTGAAGGAATTGTGTAAATTTAGAGAGAAAAATAAAGAGTTAGAAAAAAAGTTAAAATTGTTTGATGAGATTAATAGAAGAAATAAAGAATTGGAACATAGAGTGAAATTGTTTGATGACTTAGAAGAAAAGATGAAGAAATTAGAAGAAAAGAATAGTTTATGCAAGAAGGAAATCACAAAATTAAATGAAAAAAATTAAATGTTTGAAGTCAAAGAAGCTGGTATGTGATGTTTCATGTAGTATAGAGGATTTGAACTCATCATTTGATAAGTGTGCTTATGTTGAAATTGTTGTAAAAAAGAATGTTAAGATGAACATGATAATGAGTCTAGAGATGATGATAATGTACATGACTTTGTAAATATTGAAAAGAATGTTGGTTTAATAATCATGAGAAAAATGGGATTTAAAGGAAAAGGTTTGGGAAAATATGGGCAAGGAATAAGAGAGCCCATTCAGCTAGTTATGAGGCCTTGGATATGGTAAGAAAAATATAACTGATGTTGCTAATGTTACAAGTTCATGCAAATCAACTAAAAGAATGGAATGTTTGTATTGTCATAGAGAAGGGCATAAGAAAGAGAATTGTTGGAATCTTCACCCTTGTTCTATTTGTGGTATGAGAAATCATTGTGAAAAGTCATGTTGGAATAAATATTCCATGACAGGTTGCATGTGTATGGATTGTGGATGGGTTTATGGATCAAATTGGCAGAAAATTAAAGGTATGATCAAGAATTTGTTCAAGTATAAAAGTTCGCATGTGAAAGATGATTGCAATCATGGCAAGTTTGAAGGCACAACAAACACTTTTGGCAAGGCATCTATAGATGGAATTTTTTTAGGAAGTTGCAGATTGAATGTTTGAGAGATGGTCGCAGTAGTTGGACAAAGACAAAGGCATTATTGGATATGAACATCATCAAGATGGAAATGAAAGGATTTGAGGAGTCTAAAGACTTGGTTACAACCACAAGACAAAGAAGAGAAATAATGACCACAGTTAATGGCAAATGAACAACAAAGGAATTGGAGAATGTTGCAACATTTGTAATAAGACAAGAAAATGACATTAGAATTGAGAGTTGTTTGAAGCTATGGAAGAAAAGAATGTGAGGAATTCCGAAGTCTTCGTTAGAAACAAAGGAGAATAATTATGTTTCATTGACACAATGAGTGAATATAAATGGGTACCTAAAAAGGCTTTAGGTCGGGACCCATCTTTTTAGATTATGAGGGGATGCTTGAAATGATTAGCATAATTAATTCATGGGGGGATGTTGGAAGAAGGTAAATTAATTATGTCTAAAGATTGTCAGCACAAACCGAGGACCCTCCAGAACCATCGAGAGCCATCTCCTGTCGACCACATGCTAAATACTGTTGTCTTCCCCATTTGGAACCTTCATGATGAATGTTATTTCAGCTAACCATAATAAATTTTGGAACTAACATAATGCTACAGTACACTGAACATTTATTATGCATTTTGCTATAAATCTAATACAAGAGCATGTGGTTAGTAGAACTCAGATTTCTGAGTTCTCCAGTGTTATTTTATCTCTCAGTGCTTTTTGTGTCTTCTCCCAATCTATCAATATTGTATCGCATGTCGTGAGCTCTAGTCGCTTTTAAGAACATAGAAGATTATATAATTCTCATGATTTTTTTCCCTTCCTTCCCTCACCCTTAAATAATAGATTATTTTTGCGTGCAATTCGAGCAATGGGAAATCATTTCTTGTTGATTACACATCGAACTCATATTGGGTGTAACATTCTCATTACCATGACATATGAGGGATTCATTAGCTCCTCACTTTTATTTTAAACTTGATCTTAGTTCTTTGTTGTAAATGCATATTTTATAACTGGTATACTGAATTTCCTTTGGAATCCAAGGAGTTTCGTTTGGAGTATTTTAAACTTGATCTTAGTTCTTTGTTATAAATGCATATTTTATAACTAATATACTGAATTTCCTTTGGATTCCAAGGAGTTTTGTTTAGAGTCTGAGATTATCTTCCTTAAGTTTATGTCCTCGGGCAATGTTTTGATGAGTTTCAACATAATTGTAAGGTGACAACTTTTTGATTTTATGATAGTTGTGAAAAGCATGTTTGTTATATATTTTAAGGAAATAATTAATGCATCCAATCAATGTACAAATTAAGAGCAATCAAATTAGTATTGAGTGTATATTGGAACACATCAAGTATAGAAGTTCATTTAGCCTTTTAAATTTTGATAAATTTGAGGTTTGCAAAAAAAACTAGTAGAAGAAGCCACATGAGAACTATTGTGCTTCCTATCTAAATTCTTATCATTACCTTTTTGGAAAGTAGTGCAACTCCAAAATTTTGAAAGATAAGGAGATTGATAAAATGTATTGAATGAACCATATTTCAATGAATTTAAAGAAAGTAATTTAAATTCTAACATAATTGATATGGATGTAAATGCCCATGAAAGAAGTGTAGTTACTCAAATAAGCACTATGTTAGAAGGGAGGTGATAGGCTCTTGAATAAAGTGATTTAGATTTCATCATCGAAAAATAGATTTTTATGTCCAAAAAAAAGATATTGAAAGAATTTATAACACATTCATTAATTTTCTCATTACATCATTAATCACACTTGAATATTTTTAAAACACTACTTTTCAAGCTCATAAATGTTTGAAAATGGATAAGAAGTTTTATAGCTAATTGATCAAAATAATGGATAGATTTATGCACTAAAGAATAGATAAATTAAACAACGTAATCTCTAAGCCTGAAAGTGAATAGTTTGGCCCAACTATTGTCATCAAATGTATCATTTAAATATATTTTATTGAATACTTATAAATAATTACTGGCGTCACCAAAAATAGTAAACATAGAGGAGAAAATATGTGCGGCAAGAGTCCTGGCACGCGTGTGGGTGAGAAGTCACGGAGGTCTGGATCGCAGGATCTTGGCTCTTACAAACACAAGCGGTTTGTTTCCAGGCATGGCGGGAGTGGAGCATCTTGTGGTGAGGGCTAAAAATGCTATGCTCTTCGTTCTAGTGCGCTGGAACCTGTGATCCCGTCTGACCCATCTTTGTGTGCTCAAAGATTGGCCCCTATGGAGTCAGATCCGCCTAGGGCTTCACCAATTTCTGGTTCTGTGCAGCCCGATGTGGATTCTTTTCCTTCTGCAGAGTGTCAAAACAAATCAAATCCCTTCCATGTTTGCATTGATTTCTACCTAAAATAGCTTCAACGTGATTTGCCTTTCTCATCTCCATCCACCCCTCCTCTAGCTCCATCGTCTCCCCCTTGGAAAGATTCTACTCATATCGATGGCCCTCTTCTACCTTTCGGGGATGCGGAGGTGGCCTTCGCCGATGCCTCTTTGGACTTTTGCATTTCATATGAATACATTGATTCGATTACTGAGGACTTGGGAAATCGCTCTTTGATCCTAAGATGTCCTTAGAGGCGTCTGTCTCTTGCTTCAATCACCGAATGTGCCAAATTCACTTGGTGTAACTTGTCTTCCCCTGCAATCAAAGCTCTAGATTTTGGTTTCTTCTTGTTTTCGTTCTCTTTTGCATCTGACTGCAACTTCACGGTTCATAATGTGCCATGGGTTTTTGAGCATTCTGGCATCTTTATCTCTCCTTGGTCCCCATTTTTCGACCCTGCTACTGCTAAGATACCAATCGTTCCTATCTGGATCAGGCTTTACAACTTTCCCTTTGTTATGTGAAATTTGAATCTGTTAAAAAAATTGATTAATCAGATTGGTTCCTGTGTTAAGTTGGATGAGGAGGTGGTGGCTTCTAAGCGTAAGTTCTTCAGGGTTTATGCTATGTTGGATAATTCTAAGCCCCTCTTTCATTCTATCTGGATCTAATCTTCTCATGACATTTGGACTTAATTCTTAATTTTGAAAGGCTACCCTTTCGATGTTTTCACTGCAACATGTTGGGTCATAAAATTGAGGCATGTTCCCTCAAGCATTAGGCTGGCTCTAGGTATGTAAACCTTAAAAAATGGGCTAAGAAAGCTGGTCATCTAGATGTTAATTTTGTTTGGGAAAACCATGGCAAGCTTGTGGAGACCCACTCGACTTCAGTGCTGGAGCCTATGCATCCTCTGATGCCCCTCCGCTTCTTGTCTCTCTTGCTCTTGAAAACTTGAATGATATTCCTGCTAGGACAAAGGTGGAGGATTCTGAGTTGGATGTTACCTAATCTTTTATGAATGACCTAGATGACTTGGTTCTACTCTGTTTCAATCAAGATTTGGTTTTGGCTCCTCCTTAAAATCTCAAGCTTCATCAAATGGTGAGTAACAAATCTAAATCAAATTGCAGTGGCCCAAAGCAGAAGAAGGGTTGAAATTCTAATGCTAAAAATCTTTGCATTCAATGTAAAGAAGCCATGGAGGCTCTCTTCTCTCAGAATAGCAAGAACGTTCAGTTAATTTTTTTGTCTATATTTCATGCCTTCTCGCATGTCTCTATTTTCAAAATTATGTTGTTAATTGTAATCCTTCCCTCCTTTCCCTATATTTCTCTGTTGGTCATTTCTTTTTGTCAAAAAAAGGTCTTTTCTTTTCTGCTGTTCCACCTTCTACTAGGCTGATTTGATATATATTATTTTGTAATCAATGGGAGTGGGCCCTCTTCCCATACTTGAATGGATCAAAAAAAAATATTGGCATCACCATTACCATGATATAATTTAAAATGAAGTGACAAGAAGCCCATTAGTAATGGGTAGGTCATGACCTTGATTGCAACAAGTTTGTGATGTGTTAAGAGTATACGCGATGCTAACCTCATTAGTTGGGGTTCTATAAATTTCTTCATATCTATCAATATTTAGCAATAGTGAGTCAAGTGTACAAATTGACATAATGGCAGTATGGGTGCCATGTTAAAAGATGGATAAAAATATATTATAAGGATGAGCAATGAATGATAAGTATATAGGGTAGTAGACTCAACAAGTCACAACATAAGTGAAAGAAGGGGTAACATCACCAATATTGGGTTAAATAATAATACTTGCTTTCGATATTTTGGTGTGGTGTAGACCAAAATAAACATAAGGATTCCAACAACATTAGCATAGGCTATTGTACTCATCTGCATGTTTGCAATAATTAAAGGATAGGCATGAAATCATAGCATAAATTCCATAAAATGGGAATGATAATGGAGTTGATGCAAGAATTCGGGTCCAAAAAAACCTTCAAAAAGTGGAAGTGTTTTATCTAATTTTTAGAATTTGTCATAGTTGGATTTAAAATTTGAAGCACTTACACATTAAATCCTTAAAAATATTAGTAATATGAAATTTAGTATTTTGAGTTTAGTTCTCAAATATGTAATTTATTCTAATACGTAGATGATATAAATTAACTTTTAATAGGCATGTATAAAAACCACTTTTTAAAAGTCAAATTTATTTTATCATACAATGTTCGTGTACGAACACCATAATTTGACATAAATAAAAGCATTTTTCGAGTTCCTTTTGGGGAAAGATGTGTAACAAACTAAAGATTAATGATGATGCTTTTTTAGAATTATTTTCTTAATTATTTTTATTAATTTTTTATTGGCCATAATTGTTTTTTTGAAAAGCTACATGTACGAATCCTATAATTTGACCTAAATTAGTCATTTTTTATTTTTTATTTTATTGTGTAGAGAATTATCTATAGATTGATGTCAAATATTTTTTTTACAAAAAAAATAACTGATTAAGAGTTGTTAAAAAATTAAAAAAAGGCCTAATATTTCATGTTTATGGACCAGTTTGCTTAGAAACTAGATAACAAATAGAAAAATAATCCAATCATAAAAAAATTACTTATTTGAAAACTAGATTCTATGATCTATAATTTATTTTAATTTCAAAAATTAATTTAAAAAAAACACATCAACTAATTGTCAAAGTTAGACATTTCTTTTAAAATTGCCTTAGTTTTTTAGTTGTAGGTCAAACATTAAGGGTTGGGCTACCGAACATTTTCTAAGCTTAAAAACCAAGAAAAAAATGGCTTGGAGATTCCATCTTTAAAGAATGGCTAGATGTTCCTAATTTTGAACATGTACCTATTTTAAAACGGGTACCTATTCCTAGTTTTCCAATTTGAAATTAGGAGCCTATTTTAAAATGGGTATATGCTCTTAATTTTCCCATTTGAAATTGGGAATGGGTAATCTTTTCTTTTTTGCATTATCCTAATGATGGATCATGTAGTTTGATCTAAAACGTCGATGTTAAAAATCACACATAGTTACGAGCCAAAAATATAAGCATCATCAACAAGTACCCAATATAACATAGAATGGGGTCACATTCTAAAATAGAATAGGTTCCCATTTCAAAATGAGTACCCATTTCCATTATATTCATTAATTTCCAAATTTTGAAAAAATTGACTCATCACCTTTTTTAACAACATTCCTTTTCTACAGTACAAATCAATAGTGCTATTTTTTATGAATTTTTATTTGATTTTGTATTTTACAATCTCTTAATAGGTCATACTATAGGTGGATTAATCCCTTAACATGGTGAGATATAAATAGTATATATCAGTATCACATATATATCTGCTAGTGTCAACCACCGAGCCCGAGATCAGAACCTGCAAAAAATACTTCACAAAGAATGAGAGAAGCAAACATGGCTATTTCACCAGAGAAATATAGGCTATGAGATAAATTACATATTGTACAAAGTACCTTATAAAGACATGAAAATATGTGTTGGGTGTAAAACTACCTGAAATGGGAAAAAACACCAAACTAAATAAATGAAAAACTAATGCATAAGTAAACTTAAGCGTAAGTTAAATTTACTCTAGCACCCCCCTTAAGTGCAACTTAGGGATAAGGAAGAGGGAATATGGGTCCTGGTTACACAACCATGTAAGGTACTCATTTACAATGCAATCTCTCACAACCAAAGAAAAGGAGAAAAACCCTATGGGAAAAAACCCCTCTCCAAAAGAGAGTAAAGAAAAATAAAATGAATGGATGGAGGACTCAATCACACCCCCCAAGGACTACATGCATCATGTATATACAATCAATATCCCTCCATAATAGGAAAAGTGAGAGACCATGTAGCCCCACCATAATGTGTAATCACCTGCAAAAATGGTAAGTGCCTAAAGACAACATAATCCAATGTTGACAAATAACTTGTCTCCATTTTGGAAGAAACAAAACCAACTACAAATGCATGAATTTTTCCCACTCCAGTTAGGAATTAAAATAAAGAAGCATGAAAATGTATGATGATGTCCCTGAAATCTGCTCATGTGTCGCCAAGACCTTAGAAGATGACATCTGCCAAAAACCAATTAGGAACATGCCCAATCACAATAGGAGCTGAGAGAAAAGGTACCACTAGAAATCGACTCTAAACATTATCGAGAGACTAAGATGGAGTGATAATATTTGTACCACAAATATCATCAAATAAGAGGGATATACCCATAAATGTGTCTTCCAAGTTAGAAATGTGAGATTCCATGAACAATGAACCAATGTCTGCCAAATATGAATCCTAATCAGGAAGAAAATGAAATACTTGTTGTAATGTATCACTGAACGTTCTCAATGAATCATCAACACAAGATGAATGGTCTTACTGAAAAGGTATGATAGGAGCCTCAATCAGTGACTCCACAAAATGAATCACTAAAGGTGAAGGTACATCAATTGTCCCTGATGCAGAAGAAGGAGAATCTGAAGAACCCTTGCCATCCTCACCTGGAGACTCAAAATATTCAAAAAATTCAAACTCCCACATGGTAGTGTGATCATAGGGTATCCTATTCGAAAAAATGAAGAGGCACAAGACAATCTAAAACAGGATCATCTAGGAATAGTTGAGTATCAAGATTTCCATGTATTTCCTAAATTTTAGTCCAAAGAATATGAGGACACTCAAAATGATCAATAACATTCAAAGTGGCATCATCAATATGCATTGCAATAACTCCTATGACATGATCCCTTTTGTAATTCCATGCAAATTTCTTACTATTAGTATGAGGAAAGGGAACAAGATTATATAAATGTGGCAACAAATGAAGCCATCTAAGATGTTTTATGATACCATCTCTCCATTGTTTATAGTTTCCCCTTTTCAACATAATCACAACAGGATGAAATGAAAAACCCATAATCAACTATGAATAATCTCTAAGAATACAAAGACATTGACCTTCAAAAAATAGAAAATCCCAAAATACTGCAAATGAAGCCTTCTAAAAATACTTCAGGAAGCAAAGAGTAACTTATTCTCTGAAATTGGAAAAAAAATTGTACAAAAAATAATGCACCTTATTGCAAAGCTTCCACACGAATCACCAAGATAGAGCACATACATAGACCGATTTGCAATTCCCTCAAAACACACATGCAAACTTGACTGGTACAATGTTGGAAAATCATAATTTACACCCCTCACATGGGCCTTCACCCATACCACCATGAGATTTTTCTCAACCGTGTCACCAAAAATTATATACCTTTGAAGAAAAGGATAATTTTGTGCCCATTCTGGTCCTACTTTAGGTTCTATTTCATCGATTTTCACCCTCAAACAACATTTATAGCCCCCTAAGGTTGTTAATTTTGACTTGGAGGCCTGTTATACCCAAACGACCACTCAAACTTTGACAAACAACAACAAAACCAATAAAAAATTACTGTTCCCACTCCCCAGTGGGTGTTGGCTTCTTAGGTCGAAATTCCTAAAAATTAGGTCATTTTGCATCTCGCTCTTTGTCATTTTCACATTCAACTCCAAAAGCCAAGTGCAAAACATCTTCCTCAAGAAGATTCATCTCTCACACAACAAAATTTGAAGCTTTTAGACAACATATTAGGTATTTTTGTAGGTCTTGAAGCTCACTTCACATCCAACATCACTCAATTTCAAAGGTTGGAGATAGATGCCTATGGAGATCCATGGAAAAATCTAGGTTGAGGAGGTGCAACTAGCCACCAAGTCATACCTAAAGACTGATTTCAAAGTGCCTCCATCTTCTATTTTCAACCCATTTGCAGATTTAAGGTTTGCATCCCATTGGCATTCCTTGTTACATTCATTTGCAATGGTGTAGGGTTTCAAGGGTTTAGATTCTTGCATCATTTCAAATCTTTTACATACATCTTATTCTAGCACAATATAATAGGGTTTTGCTTTGTTTCAGGTTTCCTTAGTCTTAGACACACTTAGGGCTAGGGTTTTATACAGAGTTTCCATTTCATTTCAAGTTTAAATACAAAGTACGGGTTTGACCAAGGCAAAATCCACATTAGAAACACAAATATATTCTATTTTGTAGGTCATTTTACAAGTTTGGAGTGAGAATCCCTTGAATAAGTAGAATACATACTTGAGGCCTTCGTGTCCACTTTCAGTTTCTCAAAAAAAGCAGAAAGGGAGTAGGTCGCCCATAATGGTGACCTAGTCCCATCGAAGCTTTCTTACACTGAAAGTTACAGATTCAGGGACCCAATTGATAGAAATGGCTTCTAGAGAAGATTTCTTGAAAAGGGACAAGGTCGCCCCACTTGCCGTAAGTGTCCCAGGTGGCTCAAAACCCTGATTTTCTAGTTTTCCAATGACTTCCACAATCTCTACTTCAGCCCTCTTCGGTTTCCAAGTGCACTTATTTGAATTTTTAGGTTAATTTTCTCTTATTGCTTTCATTTCTATTGTATTACATCATGTTTTTTCCAACAACATAATTTCCATTAGTTTGGGTTAAAATAGTTAGGTTTTCATAGCACATTTCAGCACCTTTTCTCACCCCACTCACATATTCGATCCTTGACATTGAATGAATTGCAAGATTTGGTGCCCCTAGAGGTGGAAAGAAAACCCCCTTCCTTCTAGGTGAAACCCTAGAAAGTTGTAGAGGACCCACTCTTTTACCCCCTCCAAAGTAATAAAATTTTATAATTCATCAACAAACAATGAGAGCACCAAGCAATAAAAAGCCTATTTAGAACTTCTTTCCCAACAATGTGGGAGAAATATCCATAGCTAGTTTTTTAAAAAAGTGAACCTTTCTTTCAACCAGCAAGAATGGCTAAAAATATGGTAACCCTATAACCACGAACCAGTAAAAAAAAATTGTGCTCTCGAGGCTCCGATGAGGAAAAATTAAATTCCCTCAAAAATTGACTCCAAATAATATGCTCGCTAAGTTTCTAGTTCCTCAAAATGGGCAGTCGCGCCCTCCAAGAAAATGAATAAGAACGGAGCCTCTAGCAAAATCAAGCCAGGCAAAAAAGTTACGGCCTCTCCAAATTTAAACACAATAGGAAAAAATGCACAATATAGAATTGATGCCCAAGCAAAAATCTTGCACTCCACATGTAGATCACCTAAAATGCTGCCATTTCAAATAGGTTTCAAAGAATTACAAAAAAAATGATGTTGGTTAAACAAAGGTCACAACAACACAAAATTCACAGTATCCAAAAGAAGAGGAAAATGCGAGCTTCCAAATGCTACGAGAAATGCCACTTTCAATGATGTTAATTGTAGCTTATAGAGAGAAGGAACACCTCCAAATGGAAACACGACAGAGGAACTAAATTGGGCCAAAAGGAAAAAACATGGGCTAGTAGTGTGGAATGGTTTGCGAAAAAAGGAGGGTTTAAAAATACTAAATAGAATTTTAGGCACCCAGATTGCAATTGGAAAATGGCTCTTTCAATGCCAAATATAGACATAATCGAGCTTTTCTTTGGGGATCATTCTGCTCCTAGTCAATTCAGACCTTAATAGAGAAATCAAGCCTCTTCAAATTCAAATGTATCCCATCTTGAACAAAATATTGGTCACAAAAGAAAACTATTGTTCAAACTAAAAGGATGCCTCTAGACTTTAGTCGTAGCCCAGATGGAGTGCCAAAAGAACAATTTTCACAACACCTAGAAAAAGGATTCATGCCTCCTCTCTACAAATTTCAACGTCTTCAATGCAAATTAATGCCTTAAGAGGAAATCGTATAATTAAAGCCAAAAACTAATTGATAAAATATGAACATTCTTCTAAATGTATTCAAAAAATAATGATCTCAAAACAAACTCTAATGAAAAATCTCAATGGAAAAAGAAAACACATGTTTAAGGATCTGATACCATGTTGGTGTCAACCACTAAGTCCAAGATGACAACCTATGAAAAAAATTTCAGAAAGAATGAGAGAAGAAAACATGGTTTTTTATCCAAAGAAATATAGGAATGAGATAAATTACATATTGTACAAAGTGCCTTATAAAGGCATGAAAAATGTGGTAGGTGCAAAACTACTTGAAACGGGAGAAAACAACCCAATTAAATGAATTGCAAAACTAATCCCTAAGTAAACTTAAGTGGAAATGCAATTTATTCTAACAATATCAATATATATTTGCACTTTAGTAAAATGCATACCCTAGCATTTTCACACTTGTTTGGAACCGCCTTACTTTATTTTTGCTTCTTTATGGCTTAATTGGCCCTATTTTACATCCACAAACCTAATAAACTACATATTTTTTTGGCTAATCCTGACAATCATCAATAGATAAATGATAATTTAATGATTTTGTCTATATGTTCCTGATTTGTGGACTAGGACTAAAATGCCACCTAGGGTGTCTTTGTCCTCCATGGGTCTTGGGACCCTAATTTCAAGGCATCTTAAATTGGCCCCTTTCTAGAATCTATGCCTCGAGATTTGAGCCTTGGGACTAAGATGCCACCTAGGGTGTCTTAGTCCTCCTTAGCTTATTTTTGGGATTCAATTTCAAATTATGGTAGGATTTTGCCTCCTTTATTTAATGATTTCCTACTTCAGCTTGGTGTGGTGTAATTTTGGGATATTAAGCATAGATAAGTATAAATACAAGGTTCCCTCTCTCATTTTCTCATAACAAGATAACAAGCATTCAAGTATTCATTCCTAAGGCAATTTTATGCATTCAAAAGGTATTCATCAAGCATTTGGAGCCATCATCAAGATTTGAGAATCATGTCAAGGGTTTAGTGCATCCATTCATGTTATTGAGCCAAGATTGTGGATGTAGCATTGAAGATCTACTTGAAACCATTGTTCACATCTTATCCAAGGATCCAAGATCTACATTCTTCATGGCCACTGCATGGTAGATTACAGATTTGCTTCACAAGATATCATCCAAGGTGATATCATTTATATATTTCATGTTTCATGCTTCATTTCATCATTTGGTTTAATTACCTACAAGGGGTTTGACCAAGGAAAACCCTCATTAACTTATAATAAAAAATAATTCCTCTCTTGCATGTTTGTGATTGTAGATTTAGGTTGAAGACTTGAAGATCATTTGGAGTGAAAAATTTTCAAGTTGCAAAATTTGCATTGGGACATTGTCATCTTTACGGAAACTCATCTACTAGCCAAATCTAGAAGTTTCATGACCTTGGATCTAGGGAAAAGCAACTGTAGACCTTCGAGCTTAGGGTCACATTCAAAGATTTCATAAATTGAGAATGCGACTAATACACCACTTAGGGTGTCTTACAACTCTACAGGGCATTTTTTCAAGGATTCTTAAAGATTTTGTTTTGGCATCTGAAGATTTCGTATTTGCCCTGATAAACAACAGAGGGACTAATATGCCACCCAATGATTCTTTGTTATCTATAACACTTTTTGGCTGCTTCTTTGCATTTCTAGAATCATCACAACATCTCCAGACTTCCTAGCTAGACATACACTAACTTGGTGTAGCTTAATTTCATCATTTGATCTCTTTATTTAGCTTGTATTGCTTGATTTTGAAGGCTGAATGCTTATTTGTCTTTTCCAAGCATTTTTCAGGTTTGGAGAAGGAATCCCATGAAAAAGCAGAATATAGACCAAAGGTCTCTATGTCTACTTTCAGTTTCTCAAAAAAGCAGAAAGGGACTAGGTCACCCATAATGGCAACCTAGTCCACTAAAGCTTTCTAACACTAAAAGTTGCAAATTTGGGAACCTAGTTGACAAAAATGGCTTTCAAAGCATATTTCCCGAAAAGGAACTAGGTCACCCCACTTGGTGTAAGTGTCCTACGTCCCTCAAAAACCCAATTTTCCATTTTTCCAGTGACTTCCACAATCTCTGCTTCATCCCTCTTCAGTTTCTAGGTGCACTTACTTGATTTGATAGGCTAGTTTGCTCTTATTGGTTTCATTTCTATTGTATTACATCATGTGTTTTCCAGCAACATAATTTTAATTAGTCTAGGTTAAAATACTTAGGTTTTCATAGCACATTCCAACACCTTTGCACACCCCAGTCACATATTCCACCCCGAACATTGAACGAATCGCAAGATTTGGTGCCCTTAGAGGTGAAAAGAAAACCCTCTTCCTTCTAGGTGAAACCCTAAAAAGTTGTAGAGGACCCACTCTTTTGCCCCCTCCAAAGTAATCAAATTTTGTGGTTCATTTTGGTGAACCTGTATTTCCACACATTACATACTTTTGATTTTAATTGCATTTGCATACTAGGAGCTCTTTCTTCAACATTGCATTGAATGTTGCATTGTGTAAACAAGTATCCTAGGGTTTTCCATCTTGCATTAGTGAAAAAGCATCATATTTGGTATTCATTTCCTTGCATGATACAAAAATTTGACATATATCTTATACCTCTGCATGTTAGCTTCAAAAAACTTGCATTTTTCATTAGAAAATACATCAAAAACTTTAAAAACTTCATACTAGGACTAAGTTGCCCAACTAGGTGACCTAGTCCTAGTAGCCATTTTGCATCAGTAATTTTTGCATTTGTTTTCTAGATTCTATACTTTCGACTTCCTTCTATTAATCCTTGGTTTCAGTTTTGTTCCTCTTTGTTTTATGGTTATTATTAGCTTAAAATGGCATTTATGAGTAGTATCAAGGCTTTACATGTTTCATTTTCTGCTTTAGTTCCTAGTTATTTGAAGGCCAATTCCATGAAACATACACCTGAAAACATAGATAACTCACATGATACAATGCACAAACTTCTTCACTATCGGAACACTATATCATCTAAATCTTTTAGTAGTGATGATTTTGATAAGTTAGATGAAGCTCTTCAAAGCTTCCTCTCACTCACTTCATCCACTAAGGTTGGTGATGATGTAGTTATAACTCCCCCACCCTTGTCTTCCAAACCTTTTAGTTATGATGATATGGGTATGTTAGATGATTTCCTCCAAGATTTTATCTCCCCTACTTCATCCACTATGGTTTATTGTGATGACTAACCTACACCAAAATATGTCAATGTCATCCAACCCCAATTCATTCCTTACCCACCCTCTCTTAAACCTCCAACTCATCCCAACCTGAGTTTACGCTTTACCCTCCTAAAAATGATATCGTTGCCCACACTCATTACACCTGTAATAACCCACATCCCCAACAACCATCTTCCTCCACTTCCTTACCCAAGTACCCAACCCAATCTTACCTATGGCTCCTCATTTCAACTCACAACTTAGGGAGTATGATTTGGTTGAACAACTTAAAAAGACTACCACCAAAATATCCCTTTGGGATCTTCTTCAATATTCCCCTAATTATCACTCCATGCTTCAAACCACCTTACAATAGATAGTGGTCCCTCCTAGTATGATAGTAACGATGTGGCAGCTCTCCTAAACGACATGAACACAAATAATGTGGATATTACTTTCTATCAACATGAGCTACTACCATTAGAGCTATGCTAATAAAATGAAGCCTTTGTGATTATATCCTAGTTTGATCAGATATGTATCAAAAGGACCCTTGTTGATAATAGCTTTGCCCTAAATGTGTGCAGTGTGAAGCTTCTTGATAGGTTACATGTGGACCTAACACAAATCCAATCTGATTCCTTATCCATTAGAGGATTTGATAACGTTACCAAGCAACCTCTTGGTGTTGTCATTTTACCCATGTTACCATTAGAATGGTTGTGTTGCAAACTCCTATCCATGTCATATCCTATGACCTTTCTTATAATCTCCTCTTGGGATGCCCATGGATACATGAGATGCATGTGGTACCCTTGACCCTTCATCGCAAAATGAAATATGTCTATAATAACAAAGTTTATCAAATCGACATTGATCCCAAACCCGAGAGTTGCTTGCAACTTGAAAAGGGTAGATCAAGTCCTCTCCATACCTTAGTTCCTACCTCCAATATTTCCCCTCTTGTGAAGGACCATCCCGAAGATAAAACCAAGTTTAATTTACTTGGTGACAATTGGGGCTCCATATATTTTACTCCTTCCTTTATGGGTGAGTGCAGTGTCACATGCAAAGAGGATACTCAAAACAAACAATCCATTGTCCTCTCTACCCAACAAGAGGAGCACCTTTCTCACATAACTACCTCATCTCTTTTGGAAGAAAATACCACATACACAACAAATTTTGATGAGATAGATCATCAACAACCCCCTAACCCACAAGAAATGGAAAGAATTTATGGATGTGGTTATGATCTTGTGAAGAAATTGGATTACAATGGTAAAGGATATGGAAAACATGAGAAAGGAAGATCTATGTCCCCATTGAACCTAATACGCAAGGAATTAAAATTGGTCTAGGGTTTTCCTTTTCTAAAGCTAAAAAGTCCAATCAAATACCCTTTCTCAACATCAATACCATATCATGCACATGAAGAACCAACCTAATGCTCAAGCACCCTGAATTTATTGATGTGGATGCTCCCCTCTTCACCTATGTTCATGACGATGATGATTTAAAAAAAAAAAAGGTGTTGGGGATAGGACTCCTCGCTCCAAGAGACATGCCTCTTGTGCTATGTTGAGTTATGAGTCTACCATTAGTACTATTAACGAACCTCACACCAGCTTGGAACCCTATGATTCTGAAATTCCTAAGTCTAATGCACTCCCTTTAGGAGATACCCTTGATATACCAATGGACATCAATGACAAAGACAAAGTGATTAAAATTTGGTAGTTCCTAGATGATGAAGAACAAGAAGATCTTTCAGCCTTGCTTCATTCCTTTCTCGAACTATTTGCTTGGAAATATTCTAACATGGCAAGAATAGATCCCCAGATAGTTACCCATAATATTGTCTTTGCTGAAAATTCTAAACCCGTTCACCAAAAGATTCAAAAAATGAATCCTAAGGTAGCCTTGCATGTTAAAGGAGAACTTGAAAAACTCCTTGACATAGGTTTCATTCACTCCATTTATTATTCTCCTTGGAGTTCAAACATTGTCATGATGACCAAACCCGATAATCATGTTAGGATATGTATGGATTTTAGAGACCTGAATAAGGCCTCTTTAAAAGATGAATTTCCTCTTCCTAACATCGATATGATCATGGATTCCATTATTGGCAATGCTTTGTAATCCTTTATGGATGAATTTTTAGGCTATAACCAAATCTTCATTAATCCGCAAGATCAATACAAAATGGCTTTTGCATCTGCTTGGGGCATGTTTTGTTGGGTTATGATGCCTTCTGGTTTAAAGAACACTGCCGCTACTTATCCTCGAGCAATGACCTTAATCTTCCATGAATACATTCAAATTTTTTTGGAAGACTATTGGTTGAATAAAACTGTGGTTTCTAAATTATTCTTAAAATGGTTTTGAGGTAATTTATTCTTAAAATGGCTTCCTTAGTTCATCCTAAAGTGTCAATCCGGGAATTTAGGCTTTTGAACCATGTTGTGGCAATATGTCAAAGAGCTGCAATTAATAAACCAAGGTTGATGGATGCAAACTAATGTAATCTGCTTCTGGACAAAATTTGGATTGGTAGACTTCCTGTCACACCTATGAAGAAATAGTTCTGCATAGAAAAAAGTTTATTGGCACACAACAAAACAACAATAAAGTTATCTATAACATAATGGAAATCTATATCGAAATAACATGAATAGAATCAAAGTTGAACTACTAAATATAAATACACTTTTGACGCTAATTGATTACTAAAATTCTTAAATCATAACGATTTCATTAATTGATATCAAACTCTTCTGTAATGAATGATTAATGAACTACATATACCAATAGACAGATATCAAGTAAACCAATACAGATTGTACTGACAAGAATTAACAAATCAATACTAATTAATACTTTATGGAAATGGATTAGGAAAACAAACAATTAAACAAACAATATAGTAATGAAATAATCAAATAACTTATAAAATAAAAACATACATTACCATGCACACAATCCTTACACAATGATCATCAACAAATGAGGAAGTGGGCCCTTCCTTCACCGGTTATTGAATGATGAAACTCACACTCAGAGAATTACTCCACTATCGCTTTCATTCATCCAAATCACATAAATAGAGTATTGATAAAAATCACCAAAATTCTTATTTCAATTATGTTTATCTATATCCAATTTTAGTGTACACACACATATATATACATATTGTAGCAACCTATAGGTCTAATAATATTTCAGATATAATTGAATAAACATTTTGGTTGTTAGTGGCTTTCATCCAGCAACCATTAAAAGATAATCAAAAATAGTTTTAAAGCCTTTTGAAAGTATTCTGAGAACAACATAACAATCTAGAATAGAATGGCTAATCTTTGACGAATAGAGCCAAAATGACGATATGACTTCAGAATTTTAGTCATCCCGCCACCAATGTCCTTCATGTGCGTTGTCAACCATTAAACACTGCCTATTACCAAAATAAAAAATTATAGTTAGTAACAATCAACGAAATTAGTATTTTCACTAGTTTTAACCTTTCCTTCTATTTCATAAAATACCTTCAGTTCATTAATGAAAAGTGACAGGAATGATAGGAGACACTAAGAAAGATGACAAAGCTTAACTCAAATAAGAGGTAAAAGAATGGCATATTTTCCCCCCATCATTTCCCCCCAGTTGAAGACTTTTCCTGTCCTCATGCAAAGAGAGTATAGAATACAAACCAAAGAGAGAAGGGGCAAGTTTCTGCAGAGTACTAGTGACCTCTATAACACACAATTGATGGAGTTCCTGCAACTATTTTTCATGCTCCTGAATTGTTACCACCGATGGCTTAGGGACCTATGCTTGCTCAAGTTTTTCCTTCAATTGACTGATTTCATTTGCTTGGAATGAGTTGAGTGACTGTCGTTTGGAAATTTTTTTGTAAAGTTTCATTTTCCTTAGTTAGCTTGGTCACCAAATTTTGTAGACTATGAATGTCATGATTAGTGAGCAAGGGATGTTCTTCTTCATGCTCTTCTTCTGCCTTTGACTCTTGTTTGTCTTTTTGTTCCTGATGAAGGTTTTCAACATTTCCCTATTCTGGAATCTCCATATTCACTTCATTCCCTACCCTCTCTTCTACTTGATGCTCTTCTTCCTGGGTAGTGTCATGTGGCTCATGATCCTTAGGATTTTCAAGATCATTATCACTTTTGGTCAGCGCAGATTTAGTCTGAACAATATCCTTGTCAAGAATTTCTTCATGACTGCATGACATCTTCTCTGAGATAGGGAAATGTTGGGGTGACACCTCATAGTTTTTCTCAAGTTCCTCCCTTAAGATAGGAGAATTTTGAGGTGGAATCTTGAGATTTTTCTCAGGTTCCTCTTGGTGTTGTGAGGGATCCTCAAGGTTTACTATTTGTTGCTTCTTTCTCTTACTTCTTCTTAATTATCTAACGACAGCTTCTATTCTTTTAGTCTTTCAAGAGATCGTTGCCACTATTGTCAAATCCCCTATGTCCTCAGTTTCCTACATACTTAAGCCACTAGCTACATTACCCAAGTTGGCTAACTTATCTATGGAATTAGGTGACAATTGTTTTTCCTCTAAAATAGTAGTCGAGGTAGACCCACTATGCCGCTTCTTTTTAACCCTAGAGCTAGGTGTAGAGATTTCAGTATCCTTGAGTTTGAGTCATTTAGCACTGGAATCCTTAAACTTTTTATTACTTGACCCTAGGTTTTGTGCTTTTCCTTTCCTAGCACTATCATGAGGAGCTTCAAACTTAGGACCTGTGGCACATTAATTATCCTCTAGGTTTTCTTGACAAGACTCTTCCTCTTCTAGGTTATCATTAGACTTTCTTATATTATGGGAATCTTCTTCGACAGAGTGCTCTGAAGTATCAGGGAGGGAATTTTCAACCAAATTCTCAGGGGTTTCATCTACAATAAATGATTCCCAGTCCCTAGGAGGTGAAAGTCTCTTTAATTCCCTCACAATCAACAATTTAATAATCCCATGATGTGCCAATGAATTCTCACTACCTTTCTGAACTAACTTACAAATTTGCATTAAGGAAGAATACAGAAAGAAAGGGATATTGGAAAATGCACCCCATCTCAAATGGATCATAATTCATAATTGTTTTTCATAAACATATACATACCTTCCTTCGTAGGTCAAATACTGAATAAAAAATTTCACATCATTCTAGGGAGCTAGAAGTGAAGATAACTTTCTGCCCTGACCTAATACTACTTCAACCGACTCCCCATGCTTTAGAAACTTCTTACGAGGGGATTTGAGGTCTCTTTCTTGCTCAGAATAGTCAAGAAAATAGTTTTCTCCTGACAATGGTAACCCCGTGAAATCCACTATATTTTCAACCAAGATAGGAATCGCTAGCCTACAGACTCTTGCCCGTGTGGTGTTGTAGGTTGTTGCGAACTCATGAGCCAATTTCTCATCATGTCCCCGTAATCTCTTAAAATACAGACATCACAGGAGCCCTTAAATCATCCATAGTCGTTGGCTCATAGCGATGTCTAAGTTCTCCTACCATATCCTTACCAGGAGGTGCAATCCAAATAGTCCATAGTTTGAGCCCGGTAATGTGTAAAAAAAAATATTTTTCAGAAACGACTATCACTAAGAATAGGACAACCTAACTAGCAACTATTTTTAGGTGATAAAAAATGGTTTATGGTAAGTGGCTTAAAGAATGGTTGTTTGTAATTTATTGTTATAGGTGAATAATAATGATTACTGATGGTATTAAGGAGTTACTATTTATGAAAAATCACGTCAAAAATCAAAGGAAGTAGATACGATGGGATAGGGTTTTTATGGAAAAGACGAGATACGACAGAAAATGTGACACTTCCCCCCTGATTAACAAGTTACCCATCTGCGGGTGACGTCACCATTATGAAATGAATGGTCAATATTTAAATAAAATAAAAATAAAAGGAAAAAAAATGTGAAATACCGATATCGGTGACTGTTGATGGATATGAGTGGCGACGTGGTGACATGGATGGTGAATCTAGTGCTGATGCAGATGCCAACTTGCAATAATGATAGGGCAATAAGAGTGCAGTACAAGAGGTACAGGCATGATAAAGCTGAAATTGAACAAAAGCAGCCAACTAGTGAACGCCTTGTGGAAAAGAAAGCACGAAAACATTGTCACATGACAAGTATGATGACTAACAAGGTGACATTCAACCATCTGAAGCACGGGAAACAACAAAGAAGGCCCGAGTTAACTGTAGAGGAAAAGAGTACCATCGAGCAAGTAAATGAATCCTATCAAAGAAGAGACTGGAAATCTAGCCAAAAGATAACCGCATTGGTTCCTGTCACAAGAGAGACAAAAACATCTGGCCAAGAGATAACCACATCGGTTCCTGTCACAAGAGAGACATGAACATAGAATCAATCGAAGCAATGGTTGTTGGCTGAAAGCCACTAAAAACCATCGTGACACAGATGGTAGCGACATGAGTAAAGGGTCATAGAACCCTACTAGACATAAGGGATAGCACCAACTAGCAGGGACACTAAAAATAAGGGTTCCTAATAAACAAATTACAGGAACAGTGTCAAAGTCGATTGTTGGATGGTAGGAAAGAAGTGGCTAGGGTTTTGAGTAGGAGATTATAGGAAGACGGGGTGCCAATGCTGGAGATATCCCTCCATTTATTTTCTTTTCTTTTTGGATAGATATCGACAATAGACTGCCTGTTGTCTGGTTTTCAATCTATCACCACCTAGTGGCACCGATAAATTGGTTTTCACCACTAATTTTTATTGAGCGGGTAATACTCACTAGAAACTTATTTTTGAACATTAACCAGCCAACAATGCCCAAAAGGGTTTTCACCATTGGATATTATTAATCAATCTTGAAGGATTCCAAAAGGAACAATAGTAAGTTCTTGCACCACCTCTAAAAAGAAAGCTTCTTTGGAAAGAGGCTTCTTGTATAGTTTGAGGTGGTGACCACTGACAAGAAGAGATTGTCTTTTAGAGTCCACTATACAAACACAAACAATTCCGTTAGCATATATGGTCTGGATCTCATAGGGCCCCAGCTAGCGTGTGTGAAACTTTCCTTTAAAGTCTTGGAAGTGAGAGTCGTATAGGAGTGCCCAATCTCTAGGTTGGAATGACCATTGGTGGATGTGTTGGTCATGCCATTGAGCACATTGTTTTTGAACAACCTTGGTGTGGAAGAGTGCTTCCTGACGAAATTCATCTAAGGAATGTAGTTGATAAATACGTGCCTTTTGTGCATCAGAAAAACCCATACCCAATTGTAGTGCAGTGTAAAGAGTTTTAATCTCAACCTCGATGGGAAGAACTGCCTTCTTACCATATACGAGCTAATAAGGGGTCAGACCAGTGGTGGTTTACCACATTGTTCGATAGGCTCACATAGCCTCAGGAAGTCATGTAGCCTAATCATGCTTATGAAGAGCAACTATCTTGGTAAGAATATTCTCAATCTCTTGATTGGTGACTTCTACCTACCCATTGGCTTGAGGGTGATAGGGTGTGGACTTGTAGTGGCGAATTTCATATTCATGAACCGAGATAGAAATGAGCTCAGATGTGAATTATGGTCCTTGATCTGTGGTTATCTCACATGGCACACCAAATTTTGTAAAAATATCAGAGTACAACAAATCGACTACTTTTGTATCTCGAGCATGCTTCAATGCTACCACTTCTACCCACTTGGTGACATAATCGGTACATACAAGGATGTATTCCTTGTTCTTTGATGGCGGGTTGATTGGGCCAACAAAATCAAGGCCCCACTTCTCAAATGGCTCTATGGACAACTGTGGATGTAAGGGCATCTCATCCAAGCACGTGGGTCAGCCCATGCATTGACACTTGTCGCAATGATGAACATAGCATTTACAATCCTTGTGGAGTGTAGGCTAGTAGTAACCTATAGCGAGAATCTTCTAAGCAGTCCACTAAGCAGAAAAGTGTCTTCCGCATGGTTTTGTATGGCATGCATGAAGTATATCGAAGACATCATCTTCTGGTACACAATGTCACATGATATTGTTAATGCCATTGTGAAAGAGCAATCCATTAATCCATGTATACTGTCCACCGAGTCCAACCAGCTTTCGTCATTTCCTCAGAGATAAATGTGGTGGGAATTTGCATGTAACCAAGTAGTTTGCAATATCGGTGAACCATGGGCTCTTTGTGGATATAGCAAAGAGGTGCTTGTCTGGAAAGGTGTCATCAACTAGAGTGGGTTCATTGTCTAGTTGTTGTAATCTGAATAGAAATTATGAAACCACATTTTATCAACCAAGATTATCAAGTACAGTTATATCAAATTATTGGAGTAAAATCAACCATCTAATGACTCTACCAGTTACCATAGGTTTATTCATTAAAAACTGAATCATGGAATGATTTGTGTGGAAAAATACTTTATAACCTGTAATGTAATGACGAAACTTATTAATGGCATACACAATAGCTAAAAACTCTTTTTCAGTTGCCGTTTAATTTACCTCGGACCCTATGAAGTTCTTGTTGATGTAGTAGATAGAATAGAACATATTATCCTATTTTTGTCCAAGCATAGCTCCCATCGAACAATCAAAGGCATCAGTGTGGATATGAAATGGTAGTTCCCAGTTTGGTCCTCTAAGGATTGGTGTGGTTACAAGTTTTGTTTTGATGGATTCAAAGGCTTCTTGACACCCAAGTGTCCAAGAGCAAGCAACATCTTTGGCTAGCAAAGAAAACAAGGGGGATGCAATCTGGGTATGTGTAGGATCATGATGGGCCAAAAAGTGGCTATATGTAAGTGATATGATGGCCCATGTGGCTGATGACTTTTTTTTAACCCAAAATTGATGAAACGAAAAGGGTTTTTAAATAAGATTCTCGGCTTTCCACCAATATAAATTATTCTTTACTTTGAATTTAATAAATAATTATTATTCATTTTCTATTTTAATTACGACTAAAGTCCTGATTGATAGGCTGATTGAAAAACATCTATAGCTTTCAAACGGTATCAATTTTTTTGAATCTGAAACATGTGTCACATTTTATGCTTCACATATTATAAGATTAAAAAAATAAAATTGAATTTCATGAAATTTTGACCAAGTTAAGGTGGTCACACATACAAGATTTATAATTTTTAAAAGTTGCAATAAAAAATTCATAATTAATTATTTAATTGAAAAAGATTACAAAAAAATATGCATCACATCGGGATATGAGTCCTCTACTTATATCTAAAATATTATAAAAAATACTATCATTTTATTGTTGTTAGGGTGGTCAGATAGACACCTACTTCTTATTTTTTCCCTTAAATTTAAGTACTACTTCAATGAAATTTCAAATTTTCACCAAATAGATTTTTTATTTTTTTAAATAAACCTAGTATTTTAGAAACTACATTCAATTTGCTACAGATTTTATTCTTACATATTTTTGAAATAATATAGATAACTTATTCAAATTTTTACTTTAATTTGCCTAACTTTGATTTTTCTGAATTTTGTCACCACTTAAGGGCCTATTTTTTCCATGATGATCCTGCACATACCCATCTTACTAAAATTTTGGATAAATCATCGGTAATATCCTGCATGGCCGAGAAACCTTCAAACATATTTTTGACTAGAGGGTATATGCAAGCCTTGGATAATTTGGACCTTTTTAGGATCCACTTGAATACCTTTAGAGGAGAGGTAATGACCAAGCACTATCCCTTTGATCATAAGTATGTGGCACTTTTCATGACACAATGACAAGTTGGTATCTATAAAACACCTAAGTACCTTTTCTAAGTTTTTCTTAGCCTCTTCATAAGTGTTCCCATGGATAGTAAAATCATCCATGTATACCTCAGCACAGTCATTGACAAGATCCGCAAAAATGCTCAAAATGTCCCTTTGAAAAGTGGCAGAGGCGTTACATAAACTAAATGGAAAGTCGCTATAAGCAAAGATGCCCCAAGGGAAAGTGAACGTGGTCTTTTCCTGATCTTCAAGTGCTATACGAATCTGGTTGTAACCACTGAACCCATACAGAAAAGAGAAGAACTTTTTACTTGCAAGAGTGTCTAATACTTGATCAAGAAATGGTAATATAAAATGATCTTTCTTAGTAGATTTATTTAATGATCTATAATCAACACAAATTCTCCATTTACCAATTTTATTAGGAACCACAACTAAAGGAGAAACCCATTGACTATTGGAAATAGGATATATAAACCCGATATTTAATAGGTTTTGTAACTCCTCTTTAACTATGTCATGCAAAGCAGGGTTGAGCCGACATTGTGGTTGCCTAATTGGATGACTACCTTCCTCAATGTAGATACGGTGGGTGCAGGTATTAGGATGAATGCCATGCATGTCTTGGTATTACCAGACAAATGCATCTTTGTTTGTTCTAAGCATGGTGATAAGATCTTGGATTTGTTCAGGGGTTAACTGTGGATTAATGTTAAGTGTGTGATTAGGCAGAATTTCCATAGCTTTTGATTGTGTAGGTGACTCAATGGCTAAGACTTGTGAGGTGGATGGCATGTCAATCGAATTTGCAAAAGATAAGAATGTACCATATAATAACTTATGGGGTAACAACTGATGTAATGTGATAAAGTGTTGAACAAAATGTGAACTACCCACCAATAGAAAATCCCCAAAAGGACATTGAGTATTTATATCTGAATGGAGGACCATGCTTTAAAAAATTTCATAAAATGTATACATGTTCTGAAGGAAATTAATAATAGCATTATCCTCATTAGGTTCCTTCATATCTAAGGGTTTATCAATTTTTACAATCGGAAATGACTCATCCAAGTCGCTATCAATCCAAACTGGGTCCTTTGTTTCCAACAAAGGTTGTGCTGGTAGGTATAGAGTTAGTTGTTTCTTGTGCTCACCATTGGAAATGACCATGTTCCCTGATCGAAAATTCATAAATGCATCTGTAGATGCCAACCAAGGTCATCCCAAAATCAGGGGGCATCCCCCCAACTTAATTTTTGGCTGCAAAATCACAAAGTTAGTTGGGTATTCCCATGAATCAATAGAAAGGATTACATCTTCGATCACACCTTCAGGCTTGACCAAAGATCGATCTGTCATTTGAAGAACTGTAGGAGTAGGCTTAAGTCCTTCTAACGACAATATTTCTTTCATTTCATTTTTCATTACATTAATTGCAGCACCTAAATCTATAAGGGTATTGGGAATACTTACTTTACCAATGGTTACCTTAATGACTGGACTCCCTAAATTGGAATACTTTGGAATGGTGATGTTCCCAAGCATAAGATCTGCCAACTATTTGATGACTTGAATCATTTTTGGGTCTTGCTTCTTTATTTGCTTCTGGGTACATAGATCATGAATTTTTTGTGTATAGATGGGAATGTCTTTGATGGCCTACAATAGATGAATCTTAATGTTAACATTGTGCAACTCATTAACAAAATTGAATTCAGGTTGAGAATCCTCGTTTGGAAAAGGGAGGTTCTTTGGCTGGCTCGGTTTCTTACTCCTGGTTGATTTTTGTAGTAGTGGGCCCTTGAAGAGCCTTCCCTAACCTCAACTTAACTTCATCTATTTCTAGTGTATTTATGGGATAGGTGGAGTAGCCTGTTGTCTCATTATTATACACTGGTTGGGTTGCCTTATTTTTGGGGTTGGGGTTGGGTTGGGGTTGCATTGATGTAGGTCTTGGTGGCTGTGGTGGATAGTTTGTTGGATTGATGGGTGGGGCAACTGATAACGACAAGGCTAGAAGGATTTATTGTGGATATTTTGGTATGGGTTAATCATAGGAGGAGGTGGAAATTGTGATTGGGAGGGGAATGGTTGTTGTTGGTATGGTGATGGTTGTGGCAGTTTTGGCCTCCATGCCTAATGCCATGGTTGTGAAGTTTATTGATACTGTGGCATCCATTGAGGGTGTGTAGGTTGTTGCCAACCCCCATACCATATCGTTTGTTAAGATTTGGGTTGGCTTGGTCCTAGGAAAGATAATCGTTCATCATGTTAGGGCGCATTGCTCAAGCTGGGAAGGGTCACCTAGGGGCCATATAATAGATGGGTTCTTTAGAATATTCCATTTTGAGTGCACCTACAGGAAGAGGCCTCAAGGTAGAGCTCTTACTAAGTTCTTCTAAGGATGAGATGTTTGTCCTATTGTATGGGAAATCCTCACTACCGTGTCTCTTGCGACACCTTGGACAAAACATAGCTAGGGCCTTTTCGGCCTCCTCTTGCTTCCTATGGGTGTAAAGAGTGTTTATTTGTTTCCCCATATGACTCAACAAATCTGTTTTAAGATCGTCAAGTAAATTTCCTATTTCCCTCTTTGTAATACCTATCGCATTTCCTATGGTATAAGTCTTACTTGGATAGTTCCTTCCCAAACGTTGCAACCTCGAATAGTTCTGGAAAATATCACAGATATCGTTAAATTCCATTTTAGATATATTCCCTTTTCCTATTAAATTTAATTCTTCCATAACATCATCTCTTATCCCTCCAAGAAATAACATGTTAATAGTATCATCATTTAGTCCCTCCTAGCAAGATCATTGAAGACTAAACATAAAATGTTCAAGGTAGTCTTCTGTAGACTCGTCTTCCTTTTGAGTCATGCGAAAAATCTCATCCCAAACCTCCTTCTTTTTGCAATATTCTTGGTACTTGTTCAAGAATAACTCCTTCATGGCCTCCCACGTTTTGATATTCTGAAAGTTCATAAACCATCATAGGGCAGCATCCTTTAATGTAGCTAGAAATAGTTTGAGTTTCTATGCGTCACTTTGGTAGTCATAATTGTGACACAACACATCAAATTAAAAAAAAAACATGTCAAGATCTTCCATTCAAAGACCACAAAAAAATGGGCAAAGCAGAATGAGGAATATTCTTCATGGGGGCATCTCTTCTAGGATTCGTGATTGGAAATTCAAAAGTAACTAGATTATTGTTGGCCAATGCCCTATTTTGATTGTCATTATTGAGGTTGTTGTTGTCATTATTGTTGTTGGGTTCCATGACTTCTAATGCCAAAGGAGTAAAATAAGTTTCAAATGGCTTGTGGCCTCCTTCGAAAAATGGACCAACTTGATCCCCTTAGGACTCTTGGAAAAATTGTTCAACCTTTTTGTGTAATATCTGGAAAGAGCTTGGTTGGGTATTTGCGAGTGTCTGAATAATAGTGGTCTCAATAGCACACTTCTCAAGATCAGGTTCATGTAATTCTAGTGATGGAAATTTACTTTTTAATTTCTATTGAGTCAAACTAATTCTCTCAATGGGTGATTTTGACTTATCTTACAATTCTTTGGGTTGCGGGCTCTCAATGGATGGTGCTAATTTATTTTTGGATTTTTCGGGTTGTGAACTACTTCCTTTTTCTTTTCTAATGAATCTTCCTCTACTATCCCTATTATGATTCATGCACCTAAATGATCTATGACAAAGAAAACCAAGGGTAATTATCCAAGCGAGGTCGACTATCGTGTGGACTTTCTCCTTAGCACAATTCTCTTAACTTAGTTTACTAGAAATGCAGGCCTTTAACACCATTCCCTGGCAATGGTGCTAAAATGATTGGATAAAGCTGTGGTCTCTAAATTATTCTTAAAATGGGTTTGAGGTAATTTATTCTTAAAATGGCTTCCTCAGTTCATCATAAAGTGTTATTTTGGGAGCGTAGGCTTTTGAACCGTGTTGTGGCAATATGCCGAAGAGATGAAATTTATAAACCAAGGGTTGATGGATGCAAACTAATGTAATCTTCTTATGGACATAATTCAAATTGGCAGACTTCATGTCACAAGTGTGGAAAGAACCTATGAACAAATAGTTATGCACAGAAAATAGGTTACTGGCACACAACAGAACAGTAGTAAAGTTATCTATAATAGAATGGAAATTTATCTGGAAATAACATGAATAGAATCAAAGTTGAACTACTGAATATAAATACTCTTTTGAAACTAATTGATTACTCAAATTCTTAACTCATAAAGATTTCATTAAATTGATATCAAACTCTTCTGTAATGAATAATTAATGAATTACATATACCAACAAACGAATATCAAGTAAACTAATACAAATTGTACTGACAAGAATTAAAAAATAAATATTGATTAATACTTTCATGGAAATGGATTACACAAACAAAGAATTAAACAAACAATATAGTAATGAAATAATCAAATAACTTATAAAATAAAAACATACATTACCACACACACAATCCTAATGCAACGATCATCAAAAACTGAGGAAGTGGGCCCTGCCTTCCTCGGTTATTGAATGATGAAACTCGTGCTCACAGAATTACTCCACTGTCGCTTTCATTCATCCAAATCACATAAACAAAGTATTGATAAAAATCACCAAAGTTTTGGTTTCAACTATGTGTATCTATATCCAGTTTCAGCGTACACACATATATATACATATTGTAGCTACCTATACATCTGACAATCTTTCAGATGTAATCAAATAATCATTTTGGTTGTTAGTGGCTTTCAGAAAACAACCATTAAAAGATAATCAAAAATAGTTTTAAAGTCTTTTGAAAGTATTCTAAGAACAACATAACAATCTAGAACATAATTGCTAATCTTTGACGAATAGAGCCAGAATGATGATGTGACTTCAGCAGTTTAGTCATCCCTCCACCGATGTCCTTCATGTGTGTTGTTAACTATTAAACACTGCATGTTACCAAAATCACAAAAGATAGTTATCAACAGTCAGCGAAATCGGTATTTTCACTAGTTTTAACATTTCCTTCTATTTCATAAAATACCTTCAGTTCATTAACGAAAAGTGATAGGAATGATAGGAGACACTAGGAAAGATGACAAAGTTTAACACAAATAAGAGGTTAAAGAATGACATATTTTTCCCCCACCAACTATGTTGATGACATTTTTGCTAAATCCTTAACCCGCCAAGATAATGTGCATGTCCTTTGTCAAATCTTGGAGCGTATGCGTAAATATAATATGTGCTTAAATCATAAAAGGTGTGTATTTGGAGTAGATAGTGGTAAAATTTTAGGGTTTATCAAATCTCACAAAGGCATCGAGGTGGATACAAATAAAAATGATGCTATCCTCAATATGCCACCTCCTCGTAATATTTCCCAGTTGCGTACATTACAAGGGAAAATACAAGCCATTCGCCATTTTGTCGCTTGCTTAGCCGACTGTATATTACCCTTTACTCACCTCTTAAAAAAGGATGTCAATTTTGATTGAAATGATCATTGTAAACAGGCCTTTAAGAGTCTTAAATAATACCTCATAAGGGTATGTGCAGGATCATGATGGGCCAAAAAGTGGCGATATCTAAGTGATATGATGGCCCATGTGGCTGACAACTTTTTTTACCCAAAATTGATGAAATGAAAAGGGTTTTTAAAGGAGATTCTCATCTTTCTACCAATATAAATTATGCTTTACTTTGAACTTAATAAATAATTATTATTCATTTTCTATTTTAATTACGACTAAAGTCCTGATTGATAGGTTGATTGTAAAACATCTATAACTTTCAAATGGTATCACATTTTTGAATCTGAAACATGTGTCACATTCTATGCTTCGCATACTATAGGATTAAAAAAAAAAAAATCATGAATTTTGACCAAGTTTAGGTGGTTAGACATACGAGTTTTTATATTTTTAAAATTTGTAATAAAAAAATCATAATTAATTATTTACTTGAAAAAAAATTACAGAAAATATACATCACACCGGGACATGAGTCCCCTACTTATATCTAAAATCTTATAAAAAAATATTATCATTTTATTGTGGTTAGGGTGGTCAGACAGACACTTACTTGTTATTTTTTTCCTAAAATTTAAGTACTACTACATTGAAATTTCAAATTTTCACCAAATAGATTTTCTTTTTAATATTTTTGAAATAATATAGATAACTTATTCAAATTTTTATGTCAAGTTGCCTAACTCTGATTTTCTGAATTTTATTGCCACTTAAGGCCTTGTTTTTCCATGATGATCTTGCACATACCCATAACTCCACCTGTTTTACAACCTTCTATACCCAACCAACCTTTCATCCTTTATATTGTTTCTTCTACCCATGCTCTTGTCACCTTGTTGGCTCAACAAGATTCCAATGGTAAAGAGCATCATGTCTATTATATTAGTAGAACACTTTTTGATTACGAGACTTTTTATTCCCCAATTAAAAAACAATTTCTAGCTCTTGTATTCGCTACTAGTAAGTTGCGACATTACTTACTCAATGTTGAAGTACATGTGATGACAAAGTTTGACCCTTTATGATATATTTTCACTAAAACAGATCTTTCAAGACATCTTGCTAAATGGGTCATGTTGTTAACCGAGTTTGACCTTAAGTTTATTGCTATAAAATAATCAAAGGTCAATCCTTAACCAACCATTTAGTTAATGCTCCTTCACCATTAGCATTACCCACCAATGAATCTTTCCCTAATGATAGTGTGTTTACTATAGACCTTCCTACATGGGAATTGTACTTTGATGGATTTAAGTGTAGAACAGGCTCTGGTGCTGGAGTTATCTTAATTCCACATGTTGGTAAGCATGTTCCCTTATCCTATCATCTCAACTTCCTATGTATGACCAACATAGTTAAGTATGAAGCATTAATCGCTAGATTATGCCCTGCTCTCGTACTGGGGGTTAAAAATATTAAGATCTATGGTGATTTGGAATTATTCATTAAACAAATCAATGGTCTCTATTAAACTAAACATGATAAAATCTCCCAATATAAGGACCTTGTTCTTTATTTATTAGACCAGTTTGACTCATTTACCATTGATAACATCCCTTGCAAAGACAATCACCATGTGGATGCAATGTCTAGTGCAACATCCCTTGTATCTCCCGTCGACCCATCTAAACAAAACATATTTACCATTCATCCAATTATGAAACCCTCCATTAGTGATCGACCTACTGATATTTGTCCCAATTTTTATGATAATCCATGTGAATGGTATGATGCCATCTATAATTATCTAAAGGATGGCACTGTTCCTGAACTCACAACCAAATATACTCGCCAATGCCTAAAAAATTTAGCCACTAAGTATATCATCCTTGCAGACACATTGTATCGATGATCCTTTGATGGAATCCTTCTACAATGCCTCAAGGATGTTGAAACTCATATTTCCCTCGAACAAGCCCATTCTAGTACTTGTGGAGGACATTTTGCAGAAAAACCTTAGTGTAAAAACTCCTCTGTATGAGATATTATTGGAAAAACATGGAAAACGATTGTTGTGCATGTTAAGCAATGTCAATAGTGCCAGGAACATAGTCCTTTGATCTACAATCTTGCTTTAGAGCTTTGTTCTCAAATACCGATCTGGTTGTTCTCTATGTGGGGCTTGGACCTAATTGGTAAAATCTCCCCACCTTCTTTTGCTAGACAAACATTCATTATCACTACTACTGATTATTTCACCAAATGGGTCGAAGCCATTCCCCTTCACTCCACGACTGCTAAGGTGATATGTCATTTCTTATTGGAACACATTGTCGCTCACGTTGGTCTTCCTTCCACATTAGTCTCGGATAATGGTACTCCCTTTAAGAAAAACAAGGTGAAGAAACTACTTGAGACCTTCCATATCCAACATCTATTTTCCACACCTTACTACCCTCAATCTAATGGTCAAGCAGAAAGTACTAATAAGATTCTGGAGAAAATCCTTAGGAAGACTGTCAATCAAAACCAAAAAGATTGGCATACACAATTGCAATATGCACTATGGGCATATCGCATGAGTGTTCATTCTTCTACAAGAAATACCCCTTTTAACCTTGTTTATGGTACCAAGGCTACCTTTAGAGTTAGAAATCCCCACGTTGTGGATTGCTCTCCAAAGTCTCATAGATAATGACACTTATGCAGAATTACGCCTGCACCAACTTGAAATTCTTGATGAACAACGCATTAATGCTCTTGAGCATCTTCATGCTTACGTTAAACAGTTGCAATGCAAACACGATGATTGGTGTCATACCTTGAACCTTTACTAGGGGTGATTTGGTTTTATATGAAAACCAACACAACACTACCACTGATTATGTCGACAAAGGTAAATTCAGTCCTTATTGGCTTGGCCCATATGTGGTCGATTCCAATTACTGATTTGGTGCTTATACCCTAACCGAGCATGATGGCACTCCCCATCAAGATCCCTCTATTGTTGTGCATTTTTGTCGCTATTATGTCTAGTACCCTCTTGAATGGATATGATTTATAAAGTAGTGTTGTTGAAGTTGTTGGATTCTATCCTATGGGTTGTCCCATTGCTTCGTTTTGGATACATCATCATGTTTGTGTTTGAAACATAAATTCATTATTTAATTACTTTAGATTTCATACTATTCCACCTTTTCCCCTTTTGTGTGTTATATGTTTCTTTAAAATTATAAGTACATAACATATTTAATCTTAATGTTTAATCTAGCATACATTCCAAATATGTTGTAATTTCATCACATACATTTTGTTAAATCATGTTACCATTAATTAAATACTAGACTATTTGATTAATCACATTATAATTTAACATCCACACACTTAAAATTACATCATATGAAATACAAATGCATATATATATATATATACAAATATCAAAAGTCTTTTATACATATCATCATAATACATAGGGTCATTGAGGACTGTGATTACCAAATCCCTCAGGATCAGGTACTCACATTACATCGGTAGTAAGGCATCAGGATAAATTTGTGTGTGATCGTGACCATGATCCACTAACTCTTAGTGCATACTCTAATCCTCCCATTCATGTGAGTGCCAACCGATGCTCACTTGCTACCTGGTCCCTCTCTGCCTGTACTTTTGTTGAATCTCTCTCCAGTCTCTCCATCTCTACTAGAGGCCATGATGATTTCTCCTATGGTGCATCTCTCACTCAATGAAACTTCCTCCTCAAGCCCTCATAGGTTGCCTGCAATCTCGTGAAGGGTCTTAGGGTCTTTGGTTCTCGCTCCATGATAGTTGGGGGAATGTAGTGAGTATCCATCTCCTCTTTGTCAAAGGTCAGTTGTATTATCTTTGTGGCCACCTGATTTAGGAACTCTCACAAACCCTCTCCAAGCCCTGCAAAATCACATAAGAGACTCATCAGTAACACATCATCATCAAATATATATATGCATTGAATCACACAACAAATACATCTATAAAAATTAAATATCATCACCTATATCTCTGGTGGGAGTTTGAACGTCCACCTTATCTTGTGTAGGAGGCATAAAATATGTGCCCACCTCCCCTTGACTATGAGTGCTAGTACTTGTTGCTGCTACTATCCAGGCTTTAGTCCTATGAATAGGTGAGACCTCTCCCTGCTCATATCAGTCCTCGAATGTGGTATCATAATCCTCACTCAGGGGTGGCTCCTCTACTCTCTCCTCCTCCTCCTCCCCATCCTACTCCTCATCCTCATCCTCATTCTCTCCCTCCTGTCCATCATAATCTGGGTTTGCATCCTCATCGATAATATATGTAAATATGTTAGCCACCCTATACCATGTCTCCTCAACCCTATCCTCTCTATCCCTCTCCTCCTCCTCATCTAGCATATGCTCGACCTCCCCCATTGGCTCATCTGCAGGGAACACGAGCTTTGGCTACGAGGCTCTCCATCACTTCTCATGTCCCCATGTGACCTAGACATCATCTACATCATCAATCAGTGGCTAGTATTGATCTGAATAGCTTGAGTTACTCTCAATGACATCATCCAATGTGAATTGTGCTTTGTGCCCTGGCCTTTGAGCACTTCAAAAGAACACCTGAATAATGCTTGTGCCTGTGGTGGTATTTGTGCTTGTCCAAACTGCCTCAGAACCCGATCATAGTAGAACGGTCACACTATGTGATCGTGTCATCCTACCAAGAATCTACTCATCTGTAATCTCCTTAGATGTTTGGTATAATCTAGCCATTGGAGAATGAGTTGGTACGGCCTCCATAGGATATCCTCCTCATCTAGTCAGTTGAATCTCACTCTCCAAAATTGCAGATCATTATACTGCCATAATCATTTTAATGGATACCCAAATACTCATGGACAACCCACTGCTATCAGACACAGGAAGCCCATTGGTTGTGTACATGTGATGTACTCTAATCACCATACCTATAAGAGTGTGTAGTGTACCATACTATCTAGCTCTGGGTATGTGTAGGATCATCATGGAAAAAACAGGCCCTTAAGTGGCAATAAAATTTAGAAAATCATAGTTAGGCAACTTGACGTAAAAATTTGAATAGGTTATCTATATTATTTCAAAATTGTGTAAGAATAGAATCTGTAGAAAATTGAATATAGTTTCTAAAATACTAGGTTTATTTAAAAATTAAAAAAATCTATTTGGTGAAAATTTGAAATTTCAATGCAGTAGTACTTAAATTTCAGGAAAAAAATAAGAAGTAGGTGTCTGTCTGACCACCCTCACCATAATAAAAATATAATATTTTTTTATAAGATTTTAGATATAATTCGGGGAATCATGTCCCGATGTGATGCATATTTTTTTGTAATTTTTTTCCAAGTAAATAATTAATTATGATTTTTTTATTACAACTTTTAAAAAATATAAAAACTCGTATGTCTGACCACCTTAACTTGGTCAAAACTTCATGAAATTCAATTCTTCTTTTTTTAATCCCATAATATGTGAAGCATAGAATGTGACACATGTTTTGGATTCAAAAAATGTGATACTTTTTGAAAGCTATAGATTTTGTTCAATCAACCTATCAATTAGGACTTTAGTCGTAATTCAAATAGAAAATGAATAATAATTATTTATTAAATTCAAAATAAAGCATAATTTATATTGGTGGAAAGCTGAGAATATCCTTTAAAAACCCTTTTCATTTCATCAATTTTGGGTTAAAAAAAAGTCGTCAGCCACATGGGCCATCATATCACTTAGATATCGCCACTTTTTGGCCCATCATGATCCTGCACATACCCCTCCCCAAAAATGAACTGACTGAGATCATAGTACACGTGCTAGAATGCATTGTCCCCAGGCATATACTATTTGATGCTCTACCATGCCTTGTATCATATGTACTATTCTACCCTCCAAACATGCTTCTCACCCATCTAGTAAGAGGATTAGTGCCACTTTGTGCATCATAATGCATCTCACAAAAGGTGCTCATGAATAAAGTAACATCACCAAATCTATCCATCTTGCTACTTTTTCATCATGAACGGGACCCTTGAGGCATTATTGCATGTCTTCACACTGCTCTCGGAAGAACCGTCCCCTCTATAGCCGCACATGCTCCCCCTGAATAGGGACTCGAAGAATGCGATAAACATCCTCTAATGTAATCGTCATCTCTCCTCTAGGTAGGTGAAACATGCATGTATCAAAATTACACCTCTCACATAATGCAATCAACATAGCATCACAATATCTCATCAGTGGTATAAGGTATTCCTAATAGATCCCCATTTCCTATAACTGCTCTGTCTCCAAGGGTGGTAGGGCTAGAGCCAATTCTCTGAGGATTTACTCAGTTGTCTTTTGCCTAAACATTGCCAAGATCACATGGGTACCTAAAAAAATTATCACAATATGTTATCTAAATCATCTAATTTATTCAATTCTAATCTATTTCTTCAGGAAAGTGTGCTAATGTTCTTCTAGTGTGATTTTCCTATGGCCCTAGACACTTTAGAACCCTTTTGGGACACTTTGTGAAGAAACGGGATACTTTGCGAAAAAAGGGACACTTTGTAAACTTTTATTTTTAGGGTCCTAATATACTCTAAATAAGCATTAAATTCATCTTATAATTGAAAAATCACAAAACACAGGCTCTAGAATCAACTAACCTCATACTGGGAGTTGTTGCACGCCACTTGATCGTGCAAAACATCCAATCTCGCAGGAGTGAAATCACTTGTGCTCGACATTACATCACTCTCTCTTCATCACTCTTCAGCACTACACAAGTTAAATGAGAAAGTAAGTGCATGTTTACTCTTTCTCATTTATTTTTAACTAACTCAATTTTACACATGCGCACATTTGTACCTTTTTAGTGTGCTTTTTTATTAAAATCAACATTCTAGGTGCTAGTGATCTCCATTTTTTATGTTGTTTGTTGCGTCAAAATTGTGTTTCCATGCCCTACATCATCACTCACCTACCGCTATGATGCACGGTACTTGGAAATTCCCTACGATATGCATGTCCTCATTCGATGTGGTTAGATGACTACCTTGATTCCACCTCTGTAAAGCAAGCTAAATCAAGGAGGGGCATACATCTACCCTCGAATTTGATCTTTAGGGATTAGATAAGAGGATTTCTAGGACTTCCAATTAATTTGTGTTGTAGGATGTGGTTCCTAACATTGTGGTTTTGTAGATAACTACACTAGGGGCTTCATTCTCCCACCTTTTAATGAGTATCGTTTTATGAAAATGAAGGTGCATTATTTGTTTTAGAGTCCTTTAACTTACATATACACATAGATCCATATGAACGCTAAAGTGGGGGCTAAATGTGTGGCCAAAAATTGTATACCTTTGAAGAAAAGGATAATTTTGTGCGCATTTTGGTCCTACTTTAGGTCCTATTTCATCAATTTTCCTAATTTAGCATTTATAGGCCCAGGTAAGGTCGCTAATTTTGACCAGAAGGCTTGTTATTCCCAAGGGAACACTCAAACTCTAAGAAATAACATCAAAACCAATCAAAAAGTATCATTCCCACTCCAAAATTTCTTAGTGGGACTAGGTCGCCCAAGTTGGCGACCTAGTCCTTTTTGAGGATTTTTGAAGTTTAAACCGGGAAAATGAATAATTAATCAGAAATCCCTGATGGGTGTCGGCTTCTTAGGACAAAATTCCTGACAATTAGGTCATTTTTATTATATATACTTGTTTTTAGGTCATTTTAAATCTCTCTCTTAGTCATTTTTCACATCCAATTGTAAAAACCATGTGCAAAAAGTCTTCCTCAAGAAGATTCATCTCTCACACAACAAAAGTTGAAGCTTATAGATAGAAAATTAGGGCTTTTTTTAGGTCTTCAAGCTCACTTCACATCCAAGATCACTCATTGAAAAAGGTTGGAGATAGATGCCTATGGAGATCCATGGAGAGATCTAGGTTGAGGAGGTACAACTAGCCACCAATTCATACCTAAAGACTAATTTTGAAGTGCCTCTATCTTCTACTTTCAACCCATTTTTAGATTTAAGGTTTGCATCCCATTGGCATTCCTTGTTACATTCATTTGCAATGGTGTAGGGTTTCTAGGGTTTAGATTCTTGCATCATTTCAAATATTTTACATACATCTTATTCTAAGATAATAGAATAGGGTTTCTCTTTGTTTCAGGTTTTCCTAATCCTAGACACACTTACGGCTAGTGTTTTGTGTAGATTTTCTATTTCATTTCAAGTTTAAATACCAACTAGGGGTTTGAACAAGACAAACCCCACATTAGAAACACAAATATATTCAGTTTTGCAGGTCATTTTGTAGGTTTGGAGCAAGAATCGCTTGAAGAAGTAGAATACATACCAAAGGCCTTTGTGTCCACTTTCGGTTTCTTAGAAAAGTCAAAAGGGAGTAGGTCACCGATAATGGTGACCTAGTCCCACCGAAGCTTTCTAACACTGAAATTTACAGATTCAGTGACCCAATTGACAAAAATGGCTTCCAGAGAAAATTTCTCGAAAAGGGACAAAGTCGCCGCACTTGGCATAAGTGTCCCAAGTGGCTCAAAACCCTGATTTTCTAGTTTTCTAGTGACTTCCACAATCTCTACTTGAGCCCTCTTCAGTCTCCAGGTGCACTTACATAATTTCCATTAGTCTAGGTTAAAATAGTTAGGTTTTCATAGCACATTTCAACACCTTTGCTCACCACACTCACATATTCAATCCTTGACATTGAACGAATCACAAGATTTGGTGCTTGTGGAGGTGAAAAGAAAACTTTCTTCCTTCTAGGTGAAACCCTAGAAAGTTGTAGAGGACCCACTCTTTTACCCCCTCCAAAGAAATAAAATTTTGTGATTCATCAACAAATAATGAGGGCGCCAAGCAATAAAAATCCTTTTTAGAACTGCTTTCCCAACAATGTGGGAGAAATATCCACAACTAGTTTTTTTAAAAAAGTGAACCTTTCTTTCAACAAGCAAGAATGGAAAAAAATATGGTAACCCTATAACGACCAACCAGTAAAAAAATGTTGTGCTCTCGAGGCTCCGATGAGGAAAAATTAAATTCCTTCAAAAATTGACTCCAAATAATATAATCGCTAAGTTTCTAGTGCCTCAAAATAGTCAGTCATGCCCTCCAAGAAAATGATCATGAACGAAGCCTCTAGCAAAATCAAGCCAGGTGAAAAAGTCGCAGCCTCTCCAAAATTAAACACAATAGGAAAAAAATGCATGAGATAGAATTGATGCCAAATCAAAAATATCGCACTCCACATGCAAATCACCTCAAATTCTGCCATTTCAAATAGGTTTCAAAGAATTACAAAAAAAATGATATCGGTTAAACAAAGGTTTCACCAACACAAAATTTGCAATCTCCAAAAGTAGAGGAAAATGTGGCCTTCCAAATGCTACAAGAAACGCCACTTTCAATGATGTTAATTGTAGCTTATAGGGAGAAAGAACACTTCCAAATGGAAATGCGACAGGGGAACCAAATTGTGCCAAAGGGAAAAAACGTGGGCTGGTAGTGTGGAATGGTCTGCAAAAAAAAGGAGGATTTAAAAATGCTAAATACAATTTTATGCACCCAGATTACAATTGGAAAATGGCTCTTTCAATGCCAAATACGGACATAATCGAGATTTTCTTTTTGAATCATTTTGCTCCTAGACAATTCACAGCCCTTAATAGAGAAATCGAGCCTCCTCAAATACAAATGTGTCCATCTTGAACAAAAAATTGGTCACAAAAGGAAACAGTTGTTCAAACTAAAAGGACGCCTCCATCCTTTAGTCATAGCCCAGATGGAGTGCCAAAATAAAAATGTTCACAACACCTAGATAAAGGATTCATGCCTCCTCACTGCAAATTTCAATGTATTCAATGCAAATTAATTCCTTAAGAGGAAAATCGCATAATTAAAGCCAAAAAAGATTTGATAAAATATGAACATTCTTCTGAATGTATTCAAAAAATAATGATCTCAAAAAAATAAAATGAAAACTCTCAATGGCAGAAGAAAACACATGTTGGAGGCTTCGATACCATGTTGGTGTCAACCACTGAGTCCAAGATCACAACCTGTGAAAAAATCTTCACAAAGAATGAGAGAAGCAAACATGGACTTTTATCCAAAAAATTATAGGAGATGAGATAAATTACAGATTGTAAAAACTTCCTTATAAAGGCATGAAAATATGTGGTAGGTGCAAGACTACCTGAAACGAGAAAACATAACCCAACTAAATAATTTTCAAAACTAATGCCTAAGTAAACTTAAGCGGAAATGCAATTTATTCTAACAATATCAATATATATTTATACTTTAGTAAAATGCATACCTTGGCATTTCCACACTTGTTTGGAACCCCCTTACTTTATTTTTGCTTCTTTATGGCTTAATTGGTCCTATTTTACATCCACAAGCCTAATAAACTACATCTTTTTTTGACTAATCTTGACAATCATCAATGGATAAATGATAATTTAATGATTTTGTCTATATGTCCCTGATATGTGGAGTGCGACTAAAACGCCACCTAGGGTGTCTTTTTCCTCCATGGGTCTTGGGACCCTGATTTCTAGCTATCTTAAATTGGCCCCTTTTTGGAGTCTATGCCCTGATATTTGAGCCTTGGCACTAAGATGCCACCTAGGGTGTCTTAGTCCTCCTTAGCTTATTTTTGGGATTCAATTTCAAATTATGGTAATATTTTAGCTCCTTTATTTAATGATTTCCTATTTCGGCTTGGTGTGGTGTAATTTCGGGATATTAAGCATAGATAAGTATAAATACAAGGTTCCCTCTCTCATTTTCTCACAACAAGATAAGAAGCATTCAAGTATTCATTCCTAAGGAAATTTTATGCATTCAAGAGTAATTCATCAAGCATTTGGAGCCATCATCAAGATTTAAGCATCATGTCAAGGTTTTAATGCATCCATTCATGTTGTTGAGCCAAGATTGTGGATGCAGCATTGAATATCTACTTGAAACCATTTTTCACATCTTATCCAAGGATCCAAGATCTACATTCTTCATGGCCACTACATGGTAGATTGCATATTTGCTTCACAAGATATCATTCAAGGTGATATCATTTACATATTTCATGTTTCATGCTTCATTTCATCATTTGGTTTAATTGCCTATAAGGAGTTTGACCAAGGAAAACCCTCATTCACTTATAATAAAAAGAAAATCCTCTCTTGCATTTTTGTGATTGCAGATTTAGGTTGAAGACTTGAAGATCATTTGGAGTGAAAAATTTTCAAGTTGCAAAAGTTGCATTGCAAAGTTGTCATCTTCAAGGAAACTCATCTACTAGCCAGATTTGGAAGTTTCAATACTTCGGATCTAGGGAGAAGCAACTATAGACCTTGGAGCTTAGGATCACATTCAAAGATTTCATAAATTCAGAATGGGACTAATACACCACTTAGGGTGTCTTAGAACTCCGCAAGGCATTTTTTCAGGGATTCTATTTTCGCATCTGAAGATTTCATATTTGCCCCAATAAACAACAATGGGACTAATACACCACCCAAGGAATCTTAGTTATCTATAATAGTTTTTGGCTGCTTCTTTGAATTTCTATAATTATCACAACATCTCCATACTTCCTAGGTACACATACGCTAACTTGGTGTAGCTTAATTTCATCATTTGATCTCATTATTTAACTTGTATTGCTTGATTTTAAAGGTTCAATGCTTATTTGTCTTTTCCAAGCATTTGCTTGAAGGTGAAACCTTAAGATATTAAAGAACCCCCTCTTAGGTATGTTGGCAAGAGACAATGCAACTGTCATCTAGTTTTGTCATTGATGGAAACCCTATGCGTTGATAAGGTACACATATCCTTATTCAAGCCTACCAATAGTCAAGTTGAAAATAGACAAGGCTGAACAGGGTATTCGGTAACTCAACATTCATCGATCCATGCATGCATTTTAGGTTACCACTTTGTGTTGCACATCTTAGGTAATGATTATTGATGTATTATCTCTATTGTGATTAAATTGCAGTGGCTTGTACAAATTCATATAATAGTTAGAAGATTCGGTTGGCATATTCTCAGTTCTTCTTGTATTAAGGCCGAATTTATGAATATATTAAGTCACAGATGTATGTGAGTTAATTAATTGAATATATATATATATATATATGATTGTATATGTTTGTATGGGTCTTAGCCATGTTGGTGCTGACCATCAAGCGTAGGCATCGCATATTTCTCATTATGTGAGCTGATAATTGTAATTTTGTTAAAGCCAACAAAGTACAAATAAATCCTATGTTACAGATATATATATGAGTTTGTCTATATCATTTTGAGGGGTGTACATGTTGCATAAGTGTTCGATTTGCAAGTTAGAGTAGCGCAGAGGTGCGATTAAGCATAGTTTCACTTGCGCATAGAAGATCTGTGTGGAGTGTGTAAGTAGAGAAAAACAATATTATAGAATTGGTCTATAAGGCAGTAGATCAATTATTGTACTTAATCTGGAACTATAATCAGGCATTGTAGATGTTATCATATCAATTCAAATATTTAGATGGTTTTAATCTAAAATCTTGGGCAGAAAGTCCTATTTTCTTTGAGCAGTGAGCTCTAGGTAGTGCGCCTGAATGCAAGTGCATTCCCTTTTGTAATCTCCATTTTAAGTATACTTAGAATCATAATTGTGGATTGGCCATCCACCGTGGTTTTTCCCCTAATAGGGTTTCCACGTAAAAATCTTGGTGTTATGGTGTTGTGTTTATTTTCTTGTTCATGATTTATGTTTGAATGTTCCTAATGTTTGAAAGTTAAATATTATTAAATTTGATTTTTGCACAACACTGATTCACCCCCCCTCTTAGTGTGGCTTGTTCCCAACAATTGGTATCAGAGTGAACATTCCCCTGAAGAATAATTCTAACAGCTTGGAGGATCTTGGAAGAAATTTCAAATGGATTCAAGCAATCTTGAACAACAGGTTATGGTGGTCCTAGATGACCTTGATCAGTCAAAAGCTAAAGTAAAAAAACTACAAGAAAATCTCAAGGATGCAAAAATTCATTGAGTGTTTGAAAGAAAAAATCAATAAGTCAAGAGAAAAGAGAAAGGAAATTTGTGATCAAATTCAATAGAATGATAACAAGAGCATTGAAAATGAACAATCCAGTAGAGCCCTGAAAGATAAGACAGAGGAATGTGAAAATCTTACCCAAGAGAATACAATTCTGAAGGTTGAAATGGAATCCATCATGATGAGGATGATCAAAGAAATTGAAGATAGAAAGAAGACTAAAGAAATCCTAGCACAGTCCTTAAAAGAAAAATCTGAAGTATGTAGCCGATTAAATGATGAATTGGAAGCATCGAGAAGTAGTGAAGAATCACTTGAAAGATAGTTGGATGATGTCAACAATGAACTTGCTAATGAAAATGAGTACAAGGAAAACTTCAAAGCCAACTCAGCCATGCTCAATGAACTAATTGATAATTAAAGGACTCATGGTCATAAAAGAGGTCTTGGATTTGAGAAAGGAGAGAACTCAAAATTCGGACAAAAGGATTCTGGAAAAAGGAGATTCAAATAGAAAAATCAGATGAACAATCCTAGCAATTATCTGGTAAGACAACCCAATTCCCAGAGATTTAAAATGGATATTGATTTAATTGCAACAAGTTTGGACACATGGCTTCTCAGTGTAGAAGAAGAATAAATCAAAGAGTTTCATCTTTCTCAGGTCAATATTTCAATTGTCATAAGATTGGTCATAAGTCTAATGAATGCAGATCTGTGATGAATCAATTTCAAAGAAACATTAGATTCTATGTCTGCAATAGACCTAGACATGTTGCTAATCAATTCAGATCAAGAAGAAATCAATGAAATAACCAATCTAGTAAGAGGAATGTTGTATGGTACAATTGCAAAAAATCTAGACACATTGCTACATTCTATCAGAACAAAAATGGTCCAGTAAACCAAAAGAAAAATATGCAAAAGGATGTAAAAGGAAAAGGTAAAATCATTGCAGATGAGGTGAAGTAGAAAATACAAAGAAAATGGGTGAAAAAGAGTTACTCGGTTGAAGAAACCACACCTAGACCAAAACCTACCTCTGGTAATTCCTCTGGGAACTAGTCTTAGGCCCATGGCCCAGGGGGAGAAATCAAGAAAATCATCAAACCCCCTAACCAATAAGTGACATCGGATGTTAGTATATACTGGAGATGAACAGATGTTCAACAAGTGCTATTGAACGCATTAGACAAAGTGGTATGTCGTATATCAACTCTGTAGAAGAGTTATCTAGTCTCAATACACAGTAATGGTGCAACCAGATGAATTAGGGAAAGTACATTTGTTGCGCCAAAAAATTTAGGTATACGAGTGATAAAAGGTCACTTCTACTCCTCATTTGTCACTTTTCTATCTCAAGTGAAAGAAGTTGGAGAGCTCCAGGCAACCTAAGTCAAATTAAGGAAAAAATTAAGTGTGAAGGTGTTCCATCGATCGATTTCGCATCTAAAAAAAAAAGAAGGTATTTATCAGGAACTTCTCGGTCTTTGTGATTTGAAAAAGATGAATACTCCTTTAGTGGTCAAAGTTAAGGACAAACCTCATCTTGAATTTAAATTGCATCCCCATAAGTCTTTAGAGATAGACCCACTAGGGGCATTTTCGTTAGTTCCGCATGGAGTCTTGCATACAAAGGATATTAGGGTTTACATTCATGCGAACATTGAGGATTTGGGAAGTAATCAACTTGTGAATTTGTACAACAATCACATAGTAGATGAAAATTTCAATGTAAAACCGGAACACAAGATCTTGGAAACAAATAAATTCATTTTGATGGTTAAATTTCCCATGTTCATGGAATCAAAACGGATCCACTGTGTCTTGAGTTGGGTACATGACGAATTTATGTGGCTTACTATTCCTTTCAAAATCGCTAAGGAAGCCATTAGTGCAGTAACTGGTTTGAATTCCTCCAGTGGTCTACCTATCTTAAAGTCCATGAAAAATCAAACTGTCACCGATGCCACAGGCTTGACATATGATAGGAGATAAATTTCTATTGACAATATTGCCAATATAAATGTCTCATTTTCCTCTATGGTAATTGGCTATAAGATTTACCACTCTAGCTGAGAAAATTCACTATCTGGTGCGGCAATTTACATCGCCTACCAAATGGTAAAAGAAAACATGGAATATGATCTCTGCAAACTATTAAGAATTCACTTGATGGAAAACCTTGTGAAGGTTAAAAAGGACAAGAAAAATTCATTCAAGTATGGTAGTCTGCTCTTACCCCTATTTTTCTATTTCATGGGGAAGTTTCGGGTGTTGGAAAATTTCAATGATAGGAGAACATTCTGGTAGGTGAACAGATCTGAAACTTGTTGTACAACCTCACAGATATGAAACCCAAAAATGTAGATATCTTGGGTTATTTGAAAACCTTTCAATCCAACATGCAAGTTAGCGGAAGAATTGCCACTACCATTGTGGATAAATACAAAGACTCAATCCATTTAATGGTAAATATTAATCAGTTCTTGATGGAAGCAGAAAAACCAAGAACCTTTTAGGTCATGCCTATGAGTTATGAGGTTGAGGAAAATATTTTGGATATGTATGCCCATCATCTATTTATTAAACCTTGAGATCCATCTAAAGAAAGATTTGACACTTATGCAGAAAAGAATACTCAAATCCATAATGAGCTCAATAAATTGACATCAACCAAAATGATTAGAAAAGAAGTTGAAGTTATTAAAGAGTGTTTGGGTGTGTCCGCAGAGCAACTAAATGAAGTTAGGGAGAAAAGGGCGAGAGAGGAAACAAAAGAAAAATCAGCTAGTCTAGCAACACCATCTACACCAACAAGAACAACTAGAAGCTCAGCATCCCACTCAGCTTCTACAGCAAAACCTACGCTTGTGAAAAGTGAAAGATCCGAAAAGGAGCCCCAAGGAAACAAAATCAAAAGAAAGAGGGTATATATGACTGTTTCTAATGATGAGCAAATAGAATTAGAGGAAAATGTCAAAGAGATCAAGCAGTAAGGTACAAAAGAAGCTTTTGCACCAAAACCCTCTAGTGTAGACACTCAATCGAAGAAGAAGACCAAAATTGATGCAACTGGTATGTCTGTTGATCAAATTGAAAATTTTATAATTTTGGATGGAAATCTCAAACCGCTTTCTCAATGGTATGTATCTTTCAATGAATCTGATAAAAGAATTTTAGAAGAAGCTACAATAAAGTACATGAATACTTTCAACAAAGGTTTGGTTAAAATTATGTCTAGACTAGGGATAACTTTAGTGGCAAATCTTTGCCAATTGGCAAATATTTGAAATTGGGACCTCCAAAAATGGCGAATAATAAAGGCTAGAAAGGATGCTGAATCACCAGGTGTTTACAAAAAAAAAAAATTGTCTTGATTAATTCGCCAATGTATTATTTTTTAAAAGACACATCGTCAGATCTGATTCACCAGTAGTTTATACTGTAATTACAAATATTACTTATATTCGCCAGTAATTTTATATTCTTACAATGAATTTTTATGGTATATTCACCACTAATAATAATTTACCATTTCATTTTAGGGATATTTTAGCCTTTAATAGTTTTATTATTTATTATCATCGATTAGCTTTTTAATCGAATGGTTGCAAGTGAATTCCGTGACTTTATTTGCACGTGCCTTTTAAAAAGGTTGTTGAGGCCTAAAATTTGTTTTGGGCCACACAATTAGATTTGATCATGTGGCCCAAAACAAATTTCGGGACTCAACAACCTTTTTAAAAGGCACATGCATATAAAGTCACGAAACTTACTAAGTCATGAAATTCACTAAGTGCATATTAAATCGTTGTATCGGTGAGACATCCCTAACTGTCCCACCGATGATGTTAACTCACACCAATAAGGCTTCCATACTCCACCTGGGGTCCACCAAGGCACAGGTACACCACTTGTGTAATTCCGAAGAATCATGAAGGGAATCTACAATATTCACGTAAAGCTCCCAGAAAGACATATGATCAAAGCTCTATATCATTGTATTGGTAGGACATCCCTAAGTGTCCCACCGATGATGTTCACTCATGCCGATATTCGCCCACAGAATGAACTTACAGTCGTCTGATTTTCAAGTGAGATTTTTTAAAAACACTTGATTCGTGTGTGCTCTAATGCATTTTCAATAGTGGATTTATGCTTGGTGGCGAGGGGCTCTGCCCCTCGACCCCACCTGTATCACGACAGGAGCACACTGGGGCCGCTATCCTCGGACCCCGCAAGGGGGTGTTGTCCCCTCGACCCCCACAAGGGGAATATACCCCCTTGAACCCCACAAGGGGTGTTACCCCTTGACCTCGCGGGTGGTTGTTGCCCTTGGGCCCCTACTTCAATTTAAAAATAAAAAAATAAAAAAATGGGGGAACTGCGCCGACCAAGTATGCAAATTTTTAAAGGAGAGATTCGCCATTATAATGAACCGTTTTAGTGATTATTCACTAGGATTCGCCAATGTGATTTTTTTTTTTACCAATTATCCATTAAGATTTGCCAGGATTTTACAAATTTTTGAATAATGTGCATAAGATTCACCAAGGAAAATTAATATATTTTTCAAATAAAAGGAAAGATTCGCCAGGATTTTACACCTTTGTTGAGGGGGTGTTTCTTAAGGTTATCCCTGGTCTAGACTCCCAAAAAGTCTATATGATATTTTGGAATCAAGAAGACTAAGTGCTCTAACTAAAGAAGAAAGAATGAGAGAAAGAGTTCTTGTAGAACTATGTCCAAAAATGTCTATGGAAGACATGAAAATATTCTTGAACAAAGCTAAAACTAAGTTTAGAAGCAAATCAAGGGTAAATAAAATGATTATTGGCCTAAAAAATGAGGTTACTCAAGAAACACAACAAATTCTGACAGAGATACTATTGAATGAAAAAATCAAAATTGTGTCTGAGGGGACTCATATAGATGATGTCTCATCCAATCCAGGTCAAGATGCAGAAGTAGAAAATCTTGGTGCCAATGAAAAATTTGAGATTCCACTTCTGGAAATCAATACAGATTTTTGAATGGAAGTTGATGTAACTATAAATGCATCAGGTGAATCGACAGAGAAAATTGAAGAGAAAACAAAAGCTTCCACTAAGGAAACACTAGCTAAGGAAAAGAAAAGTGATGCAAAGATGAAATCAAGAGACACTACCAAAATAGTTAAGAAATTCCTGGTGGAGCATAAGGAAGATATTGAGCCAGAACTAATCAGAGGTCCCATTGACCTATCAACTATGAGCCCAATCTAGATAATGAAGGTGGCCTCATTTTCTCAAGTAAAATCTCAAGAGGAGTTGCTAAAATCGCACATGGAAGACAAAAAATTGTTGGCACTTTCTTCTGGAGCGCTAGAGAAGATCATGCCTTCATTTGTGAAAGATTCGAGTGAATCTTCATCTAGTGAACTGAAGAGGCTTATTGGTTCAGTGAGCACTCATTTTGAGTCTATTGAAAAAAAAATGTTGGAAAAAGTGCGGAAGAAATTTGATGCAAAAAGGCTCAATGGTTTAAAAGTGTTAACTACCCAAGACAAAGTCACCTTGGCCACTTGTGTCAAGAACATATAGGATTCCTTATCTGAAGGAGGCAACATTTACAAATCCTATTTGTCTATTTCTAAGTTTACCGAAGAAAATGAAAAGAAGGTGAAAGACCTGGAGAATCAGCTAGCGAATATCTCTGAGGCATTTGATCCACTATCCGGTGGAGTTGGGAAGATTGAAGGCGAAGTTAAATGTCTCTGGTCAACTAGATAAAAGGGTTGAAGCATGAAAATGATAAAGTTATCTCTAGAACTTGTGAACTCAAAAGCATTATAAGTCCCAAAATTGATGTAATGGGCAGTGCACTTAAGGAAGGAGAGGAAACCATGAAATTCAAGGATCCAACTAGCTTGCAATCTGCAGAAACACTCTCCTATCTGACTTGTGGACACATAACCATAATGAAAATCCTGAAAGGAGTTTGGGATTCAAACTTGGAGTAATTAAAGAAGGATTTCACATACATATTTCAACTTTTGTAAGGTAAAGAAGCACCCTTGTACAATCAAAATTTTGATTACTTTTTTTTGGTATGCGACTCTTGCCTTTGCCATTGATGTCAAAGGGGGAGAAGTGGTGTGAAATATGCATAATTAGCTCAGGAGGAGAGAAATTTTTTTTAAAATTTTGGATTGCATTGTAGTTTATCTTGGTATTGCTACCAAGTGGTGTGAAAAATGCATAATCAACTCAGGGGAGAGCAACATTTTTGAAATTTTTGGATTGTTGTGTATTTTATCTTGGTACTGATCTGACACATAGTCATTTTTCACTAAGTGTTTCCATCAATGCCAAAGGGGGAGATTGTTGGCAAGACACACTGAAACTATCATTTGGTGTTGTCATTGATGGCAACCCTATGCATTGATAAGGTACACATATCCCTATTCAAGCCTATCGGAAGTCAGGTTGAAAATAGACAAGGCTGAATAGGGTATTTGGTAACTCAACATTCATTGATTTGTGCATGCATTTCAGGTTACCATTTTGTGTTGCACATCTCAGGAAATGATTATTGATTTATTATCTCTATTGTGATTGAAGCGTAGTGGCTCGTACAAATTTGTATAAGAGTTAGAAGATTCAGTTGGCATATTCTCAGTTCTTCTTGTATTAGGGCTGACTTTATGAATATATTAAGTCACAGATGTATGCAAGTTAATTAATTGAATATATATATGTCTATATATGTTTGTATGGATCTTATCCATGTTGTGGCCGACCATCAAAGGTACGCATTGCATATTTCTCATTATGTGAGCCAACAATTGTAATTTTGTTGAAGCCAACAAAGTACAAATAAATCCTATGTTATGGATATATATATGAGTTTGTCTGTATCATTTTAAGGGGTGTACATGTGGTGTAAGTATTTTATTTGCAAGTTAGCGCATAGCATAGGTGTGATTTAGGGAAGTTTCATTTGTGAATAGAAGATCTATGTGGAGTGTGTAAGTAGAGCATAACAGTATTATAGAATCATTTTGTAAGGCAACAGATCAATTATTGTACTTAATCTAGAACTATAATCAAGCATTGTAGATGATATCATATCAGTTCAAATCTTCATATGGTTTTAATCTGAACTCTTGGGCAGCAAGCCCTATTTTCTTTGAGAAGTGAGTTCTAAGTAGTGCACCTAAATGTAAGTGCATTCCCTTTGTAATCTCCATTTTGAGTATACTTAGAATCACAATTATGGATTGGCCATCCATCGTGGTTTTTCCCCTAACAAGGTTTCCATGTAAAAATCTTGGTGTTATGGTGTTGTGTTTATTTTCTTGTTCATGCTTTATGTTTGAATGTTCCTAATGTTTGGTTCAAGTTAAATGTTATTAAAGTTGATTTTTGCACAAGGCTGATTCACCCCCCCTCTTAGTGTGGCTTGTTTCCAACAAGGTACTCCTTATTATAAATTGACTCACTTTGTGAGGTTGCTAGTCAATCCAATTAGGGATCCTAGGATATCTTTTAATGACAATAGGAGAATAGTTGTGTTTTATGACCTAGGTTAAATAAAGAGCCCATTTTCCCATTAATCATTTTGGTGAACCCAACCTTGTTGAGCATTCTTTTTCTTTTTTGGAGTCCATAAAAGTCCTAGATCTAGATTTCATTCATTGCATCTTGCATTAGTGAAAGTGCATATAGGTTGCATTTTTACATTCTTGCATCATTTCATTTCATTGAAAAACTAAAAATTGCATTGTTAATCATTCCAATTTTATTTGCAAACATTGTCATTACATTGAAAATTGAAAAAAAATTGCATTCACTTTTGCATCCAATTGCTTGTTACTAGTTACTTTTTGTTGTATTCATTTGCATAATTTTTTGTTTCCAAACATCAAGTCCCTGGGTAGGCAATCAGGGAACACTGTTAACAACTCAATTTTTTTTGTTTTTCTAAACAAACCTCTACTAGGACAAAAACGCCCATCCTTGCATCTTATTCCCTCTGTAGTTTTTTTCCCAGAACCCTATCTGAGTTGTGTGCTTTTTGTTCCACTTTTTCAACCCTCCAAATTCATTTAGTAGGACCAAGATTCCATTGATGGTGTCTTAGTCCTTGTTGAGTCTGAAGCTACAATTTCCAAGGTTTAAATTTCTTTTTCTGCATTTCTCTTTGTTTTCATTGGTCATCTGTTTTAGTGGGTTGACTTTTTGTTTCATGTATTTTACTAAATCTAGCATAAAGTGATTCATTTCATGCATTGCTTAATTCAAAATTTTCATTTACAAAATTCTATTTTCAGACATTCCAATTGTATTTGCAAACATTTTATGACTATAGGAATATAGTGGGATCAGGTATTTTTAAAGACTATTTAAAAGCCTTACCTCCCATAAACAACATCCTTACCCCTTAAAATTAAAAGGGAAATTTTTTAAAGTCTACCTTGAACCTTTTAAAATATGCAAAGCCCGAATGATGATAATGAAGAAGGGCTTAATTACAAATATGTAAAAGATATTTTAAGGGGTTTAGGAAGTTATTAAGGATTTTAATATTATTTTAAGGTTTTTAAAAAAAAAAATGGTAGATCAGGGAAGATTATGTAAATCATTTGGTTTAAGGTCAAATTAAGTGGATTTTATGTACAAAAAGGGGGAGATTAGGAGTCTTGTGGAACTAAGTGAGGAGTGTTGAGAGAATTATTTTGGAGAAGAGTTATTTTCGTAAGCACGAAGACTTGTATTATGTATTTCTTAAGCGTAAGAGGGTGCAAGTAATGAGGCTATGAAGCAGTCTTAGGTGCTCAGAGAGACTATAAGAGGAATTGCAATGTAGGTCTGAATCTTGGATGATGTAAAAAGGTATTTAAAAGCTTGGTGTCATTAATCAATTGGTGCAACATTAAGAAGCGGACTCGGAGATGTAGCTCATTTTAAGTGTTCACTCTGTTATCAAGCTTGTGCTCTCTCTCCTTTTCCTGTCTTATAACTTTCTTTCATTCCTTTCAATATTTGATTCCTTTTGAGTTCTAATTATGAAATTTATGTAATTAGTGAAAATCATTAAATTTTGTTAAGGATTAATTGAGCTCCATTTCTATAATTTCAAAGGTTAAAATACATAACCACACAATTCTATTTGTGATTGGGATAAAGTCTGTAATTAGAATTAAATGCAAGTTACCTGTAACTCTTTAATTACAGATCAAGTTTGGCATCGGAGTAGGTTAACAAGAAAAATTGCAAGTGGTGGATGTTAACTAGGTTGAAATGAAAGTGAGGAGAAGGTGCACTTGAAGAGTTTAATCTAGAGATCAAATTGATGCAAGTTACTTGAAGATGAGCCATGGAGCAACTGAAAAATGGAAAACCTTCTAGTCATGAAATATTTGATAATGAAGAACTATTTCACAAAGCATTCCTGGATATAAAGATGATGTTGGAAGAATTATACAAAGACCCTTAGAAGAAAAAGGAGAGGTAAAACAAAAATAAGGAGGAAGGTGAATCCTCTTTCAAGGACGACAAAGGCAAAGGAGTAGGAGGTGGTAGTGATCCTCTTGAACCTCCATCCCCATCTTCTTCATCTTCTTCTTCTTCTACCTCTTCATCTTATTTTTTTAATTCTTCCCCGAAGAAGAAACAACCTATACAACCTGAATCTAATGGTCCTTTGTCAAAACTTGACCTTAAATTTGAATTGCCAACTTATAATGGAGAACTAGATTCAAAAAAACTCGATAATTAGATTTAATAAATTGATATTTATTGCAAGGTATAAAAGTTCACTTACGATTCTTCAAAGATCCAACTATCCACACTTCACCTGGGAGGCACAACTCTAATTTGGTGGGAGAGGAAAAATCAAGAAGATCTCAACCGATATGGTAAAATTATTTCTTCTTGGTTTGAGTTTACAGTTGCACTTAAAAAATAGTTTTATCCATTAGGTCACATGCAAAAAGTAGTAATGAATTGGAAATCATTAAGGCAAGAAAAAGGACAAAGTGCACAAGAATATACATAATAGTTTAGGAAAAAAGCTATAATTTTGGGCATTCCTTTATACACGCAAGAAATTTTGTTGAAGTATATAGGTGGATTACATGAAAAATTGAGGCATACAATACTTATGTTCAATCCAACTAACCTTGAAAAAGTTAGTGTGTAAGCCATTCATCTTGAAACAGGCACAAAAAATAGCAATGGCAGATTCTTAATGGAATCTAGTAAGCAGAAAGGAAACAAGAAGGGGAAGAAGTAAATGCAATAGGCAACTTTCATGAAGAAAGAGGAGGAAAATTCTTATTTCTCACATTGTAAAAATAAAGGGCACGAAGATGCAAAATGTTATAAATTGCATGTTGATTATAAATAAAAGTGGTTCAAGGATCGAAAGGGTAAGAAAAAGACTGTAACCATCATGTAAGATCTCAGATCAGATTCCAATGATGAAACCAAGATAACAGTTGTGGGTATAAAATGTATTGTTCCTATTGCTAGTACTAGTTCCCATGATTCTTTTGTAAAGAATAATGAGATCCTTGTTGAAGGTAAAAGAAATTAATTATTTCATATAAGGACTTATTTCTAAACAAAGTAAAATTGATACACTCATAGATAATGGATCACAAGTAAGCATAATCTTTGAACAAGTTGTTAAGCAATTCGGATTAAAAACAATACCTCATCCTAAACCATATCCATTGGGTTGGGTGCATGATAATGCTCGGTTACATGTGTCAAGTCAATGTAAACTCTGATTTGCAATCACATCCGAGTTTGTAGATGAGGTAGAGTTAGATTTAATTCTACTTAACATCTGTGGGATGGTTTTGGAAAGTCCTTACTTGTATGACAAAAAGGTCATTTTCTATAGGGAACATAATAGGTATCATTTGTTTAAAGATGGAATTGAATTTATTGTGGAATCTCATCGCATGAAGAATGATAAATCTGTTATAAACACAAGGTATTTGAAAATGGTTGTAAATGCTAGAAAAAATTTAACCCTCATTTCTTTAATAGCTAATGATATTAAGCATGAAGATGAAACAATTTCTAATCATGATAAGGTGTTAGAGATAGTATGGTGTGAAGATTAGTTGCAAGCACATTTAATCCTTCAGCCTAAGGTTGTATAAGAGGGTTTGAATGATTCATTTTCTAGTGATGTTCCTATTTAGGAGATTCAACAAGTTTATTCATTTTCCTTCACATTAGTATATTCAGTATTGTTTCTTTTCATTCTAATAGTTAGTTCTATGTGGATAGTGGATGTGAAAATGAGTATTGATGGGTATTTAGTTGATTGTATCATTTATGCTATCTCATTCTTCATCTTATTTGTGATGGGTCAGATGTTTAGAATTATAGCAGGATGGCTAGATGATACTGGGAAAGTGGGGCAATAATTCTCTCACTTAAATTCTTTGTAAACACAAACTTTTGGAGGTCCAAAAGTTTCTCAATTGGGAGGAATGATCTAGGAGGATCCAAAAGACCAAAAAAATCAGTCTTAGAATCTGATGAAGCTAGCATCATCACATAGAGCCTGCTAACATGATCTTGATACAATTCGAATCACGTCAAAAGGAGATCGCATACAAGAGTTATGTGCTTTCAAATTTAGGGTCAAACTAGGTATAGAGGCTAGTCAAAAAGGAAAAAAAATCATCATCTCCAAATTGGTCAGAATCAGCATCATGATGAAGAGCTCATCACCACAAGTCCAACATCGCTCATTTCATCGAAAAAAATTCTCATAGGACAAAGTCATTCCAAGTCAAAGTTTTAGTAAAAGTGAGTTGACCATTATGACATTAGCATGGTGACATGGAAGCAGAGTCAGAAAATCGTATGATGACATGGACCAATCATACTCTAACACGTGGTAGCGATGTGGCACAACAGTAAACACAAGATGGCCAATCTAATTGTGACATGTGGTTTAAATAGAAAGGTGACTAGATTGATGACGTGTTGATGATGTGGTTTTGACGAATCAGCAAGTGCCACATGGCCCAATCATAAGGGCACCACATGGCACCCCCTTTCTCTCCTCTAGCACTCAATAGAATATACAATTTACTAAAAAATGTAGAGGTTGGGACCCCCAACCTCCTCCTTAATAATCTCCCTTTCGACTGCTATGTTATAGTCTTCAGCCTAATCATTTATATTGTAAACATTTCTCTTAAAGACAAACAGTTGGAAATTGGGAGGCCAAGAGGATCGAACCTTTGATCTCCCTGGCACCAAAAATGTTTACCACCACTAGGCCATTGTATGACAATAGGAATAAAGTTGGATTGAGTATTTTTAAAGACTATTTAAAAGCCTTATCTCCCATAAACAACATCCTTGCCCACTAAAATTTAAAGGTATTATTTTAAAAGTCTACATTAAACCTTTTAAAATATGCAAAGCCTAAATGATGATAATGAAGAAGGGCTTAATTAAAAATATGTAAAAGATATTTTAAGGGTTTTAGGAAGTTATTAAGGATTTTAATATTATTTTAAGGGGATTTTTGTAAAAAATGGCAGATAAGGGAAGATTATGTAAATCATTTGGTTTAAGGTCAAATTGAGTAAATTTTATGTATAAAAAGGGAAGATTAGGAGTTTTGGGGAACTAAGTGAGTTGTGTTGAGATAATTCTTTTGAATAAGAGTTTTTTTTGTAAGCATAGAGACTTGTATTGTGTATTCCTTAAGTGTAAGAGGGCGCAAGTAAGGAGGCTACGAAAGAATTCTTAGGTGCTAAGAGAGACTGTAAAAGGAATTGTAATGTAGGTTTGAAGCTTAGATGATGTAAAAATGCATTTAAAAGCTTTGTGTCATTAATAAAGCTGTCCAACATTGAGAAACAGACTCAGAGACATAGCTCATTTTGAGTGAACTTCGTTATCAAGCTCATGATATCTCTCCTTCTTTTCCTATCTTATAATTCTCTTTCATTCCTTTCAGTATTTGATTCCTTTTGAGTTCTAATTATGGAATTTACCTAATTAGTGAAATTCATTAATTTGTGTTAAGGATTAAGTGACCTCCATTTCTATAATTTCAAAGGTTAAAATATATAACCACACAATTATGTTTGCGATCAGGATAAAATATGTAATTATAATTAAGTGAAAGTTATTTGTAGCTCTTTACTCTTCCATGATAGAATGTTTTCTTTCAAGAGATGTGGATTTGATATGGTTAAAAATGGATTACATAAGTACAAAATCCCCTATTATGAGTTCGATTTAGATTACACCAATGAGGTCATTAAGACACTATTAATCATCAAACCATTGACATGATCCTTAATATTGCATTGCCCATTGGTGAGGATGGTAGTGTAGAAAATTATAACAATCATACTTGTTCTTCTCCCAATACCTCTCCTCTTAGTGATGAAGGTATCTTGGTGAAAGAAGATAAAAGCATTAAGAGCATTTATTTTCCCTCTCCTCACCCCCCTTTGGAAGCCATTAGATAAAAGAATATGATATCATAGAAACATTTCTAAACATCACCTTACCTAGCCTCCATTCATCCCTTTCTTGTGATAATTTTTTAGTGAAAGATAATGATATCATAGATGGCCATGACAATAAAAATTTTCCTTCTCCTAATATCCCTCCTCGATGCAAAGAAAATAGGTTGGTTTTAGAAGAAGTAGCTATCGAGATTCATGAGAATATTGTTCCTCCCTTCCCTAATGCTCCTCCCATTTGGAAAGATCTATTTGGTAATCATAGTTGTCCCTCTCTTGATACCTCTCCTACTTGTGATGAAGATTATTTACAAACTCTAACCATGGAATGTGATGACCATCTTCCAGGCTTCCCTATGACGATTGATAGTATGGCACAAGAGAATGAGACCTTAAAAGAAAGGATAATCAAATAGAGCCTTCTCCTAATAAACAAAAATATCCAACCATTGTTAACTCCCTTACTTGCAATGAAGTCATTTTAGAATAACCAACCTTTGAAGGTCATGAACATTTGGTTTGTAGTTCTCCTAAAAATTATCCTACTAGGGAAGATATCATGGTGCAAGAAAATGAAAACATTGACAATAGTAACTCCATAGATGAAGATGATGAAGTAACATTAGACTCCTCTTCACTAAGAGATCATGAATATAAGTATTCTAAGGTTATGAACATTAATACCCCTTGGAGTACTCTCCCGAGGCTAAAATTATCATTTATCCACCTTCTCAAAGACCACAAGATCGAAAAATACCTGTCCTTATCCTCGAACCACCTAAGATCAATGTTTCACAACAACCGATTTATAATACCATTGCTCATAAAAATAACACTAGGAACAATTTGCAACTAATAGTAACACCTTCAACATTCCTACCATTGCTTAATCCTATCCTACCCAATCCTATCTTACAAACTCCTCCTCATGGAAAGGAGTATGATCTTGTCAAACAACTAAAGAATAATACTACTAAGATATCATTGTGGGGCCTTCAAGCCTCCCCTCACTACCATAACATGATTAAAAATTCCTTACAACAAGCTCCTATCCCTTCTAATGAACAACTGAATGACATAGTAGCCCTGATTCAAGGAATCAATGTTGACATTGTTTTCTACCAATGTGAGCTCCATGCTTTGGAAGTGCAAAAACAATATGATGCTTTTATGATCATAGCTCAATACAAGATGGTAGGGATAAATCCAACCCTTGTTGACAATGGCTTAGCCTTAAATGTGTGTAGTGTGACCCTTTTGGATAATCTTGGTGTTGATAAATCAAAAATTCAACCTAACTCTTTATCCATTAAGGGATTTAATAATGTGGGAAAAAAATCACTTGCAGTGATAACTTTATCTGTTACAGTTGGAAAGGCTACCTTACAAACCCCTATTCACGTTATGCCTCATGATATTTCCTATAACTTTCTTTTGTGAAGGTCATGGATTCATGAGATGCATGTGGTGCCTTCTACCATTCATTGTAAAATGAAGTATGTCTACAACAAAAAAGTGTACACATTAGACGCTGATAATGAGCCTTATAGTGTTCTACAACTCAATGAAAAGAAGGAATATCCTTTGAAAAAATTAACACCAACTACACAAGTGGAACTCGTGCAACATAAAGATAAAGAAAAACACATTGAAGAAGTCATGAAGCTATTAGAAGATGAATGGGGTTCCTTAGATTTCAAAAATACATTCATGGGAGAATAGAATATCATAAACAAAGATTCAGACAAGTGAAAAGAAACAATGGTAATGTCAACACAAAATTTGAATGACCCTTCGAAATCATCCACCTAAACAACTTTAGACTAAAATATAACAAATTACACAACTAACTTTGATGAACTTAATCATGAGCAACCACCAAATCCAAAAGAAATGAAAAAACTTTATGGAAAAGTTTATGAACTTATGAAATAACTTGATTATAGTGGAAAAGGATGTGGTCTAGAGAACAAGGTATTTATGTCCCCATATATTTTCACACGTAATAAAATACTAGTGGTCCTAGTTATCGCCCCTCGAAAGAAGAAAACAATCCTTCACTTCAGATCAACACTATCACAAAACATCCTTATAATTCGACTTTAATAGTAGCACATCTTGAGTTGATAGACACTAGTGGTCATTATCCTTTGCAAGAAATGAAACAAACAAATAAGTCCTCACTTAACATTAATTTTATCACACAAAACACTTATGATTTGAATTCATTAGATTTTACACCCTCTAGTGAAGGAGAGAACAAAATATCACAATCTAAAGAGTTTTGTGTAGGTATCCTATACTAAGCAAGAGATATCTTTGTCGAAAAATAACGTAACATCCTCCTACCTTTGATCAAGAGAGTATCTTGATGAGAATCCTCCAAGATTGTTTGATATCTCTCCCTCCAAGGAAATGAAAGAAATTTTATTACAAGACTTCATTTTGTGAATATCATAGAATTCATGGTCATTCTACTAATGAATGTAAGGATTTGCATAGTAAAGTCAAACATCTTAAGGATTTTGGTGCTCTTCTTATTATGGGCCACCCAATTCCTCTAATTGATACTGATTTTCACTCTAGTATTCTTCTTATCAGCTCACCCTTGTCTTGCACTAAGTGGGGCCAAGGGTTTAAGTAGCCTTGTCCTCGTCACTTGTCTTTACCTCTTTTAGCTAGTTGATCACCTTTCATGTATATGTAAAGAGAAAGCTTGGGATGTGGATGAGATGCCTTAAGTGGGCTCACATGTGACATACTGGGTTGTGGATTTGGGGGAAACCCCTTCTCTTCTCATGACATAGCTTATTGGAAACATATGACCTGGCATAGGGCATTCCAAGTAAGCTCTCATGTCTTCTTCTACTTTAAATAAAATTCTCACAAAAATGGTATTAGCAACTACTTTAAAGTTGGGGCATACATCGACACTCATGTTTCATTGTGTGATTTTCTTTATTCCTACAATGAGTGCTCTTCTTGGTGGTTTCATCAGGTTTGGCTTCCTCTGAGAGCATGATATTTCCTTGTCCTCTCTTGGAATCAAGATGAGACCTTTTGCACTTATCCTATCTTGGAAGCATTAGATACAATGTTTCCCAGGATGAAACCTTGCACTTGTCCTCTCTTGGAAATAGGATGAGGCCTTGTATTTATTTTCTCTCAAAGACATTAAGCACAATTTCCCCTAAGATTAAGACCTCACATGAACTAAGAGAAATCCCTTTGAGCATCCCTCTTTCTTGTTTCATTTTTGTACCCTATTAAAGGCATGGATTTATGGCTTTGATATGGTCCCCCTGGGGCTCACCTAGTGGACAACTAGCTCCCACTAGCCCTTGTGAGCATGCATGTTTTTTGCATAGTGGATAGTATGTTCCACTTGTAAACCTTTTTGGAAAAATAGCCTAGACTCAGTCCACTATGTCAGATGGCCAGTCGAAGCTTGATTCATTATAGTCTTTCTCTTTTCCTTTTTCCTTTTTCTTGTCTTTGATGGTGTATGTTGGCGATCTGGTTGTGGCTTCATATATCATCTACAAGTGTGTTCCTTTGTGCTTATGTTGGTTTTCCATAGGATCTTGATCATGGGGGCTTGATCATCCCTCTTGATCACTGTCACTCTATCTTACTAACATTTGTACAATGGAACCCCTCTTGATTGTGTGATTGGCTATTTTAGTGTGAGTTTGAAGCAATTTCATCCTCTTACTAAAATGGGGGCTAAATATAGTGTAGTAAAATGTACACCCTAGAATTTTCACACTTGTTTGGGCCTACCTTACTTTATTTATGCTTCTTTATGGCTTAGATGGTCCTATTTTGCATCCACAAGCCTAATAAACTACATCTTTTTCTGGATAAACCTGTAAAGCCTCATCCCACATGCAATAAATACAACCCTAATTTGCTACATACTTTACCTAAATAGATAGCTAGATTTATTACAAGTGGTAAATAAGTTGATTTTGTATGGCAATAGTATTGTATATCATTTCTTACTTTATGTTTATTGCCATCACCGTTGAGATGTTACGCAATCATAACTTTGGGAATATGAATGAAAATTATAAGTGGGAAGTGAAGGAGGGTATATATATATATATAAAGGATAAAGCGTGGAAATAATGTTTGGTGAAAAGTATTGACATTCATAATATTGCATGCTTCATAAATAGTATATTTATATAATTTAAATTTAGTTGCATATAAGGCGCTACTGTTAACATGATAGTTACAACTCTTGTGTTTCTTGTAATAAGTACCATTATTGTTGATTAGTCAAGTTGGATTAATGAAATATGGGAACATGGTCTAATAATTATAATTGATAATCTAATTTGGACAAATGACACTCATAATATTAATAATATGACTATCTTTATCAATAATAATTTTATCATTTATACTATTATTAATATTAATAACATTGATATGTACATTGATATCATTATTTATTCTATTATTACTATTAATATTATGATTTTAAACTAATATCGTCACTTGCATTGTTGTTTTTATTGATTATAGATCTCACCATGAATATTACTAATTCACACTCTTCTATTAGTATTATTACTATTAGTCAAGTGGTACTCACATGGATGTTAAAATTAATATTAGTGTGATTATCATTTGGGATGATGATAACACTAACATCATCTACAAGGTTTAGCATTTAATACATTATGCTTGAAATACTGCTACTATAGCAACTGCAACAATACATAATAAGGAAAATATACAATATTGTGCCTTCAAGAACATAATTGCAAGATGTAGCGCATGGACATAAGTTTAAATGAAACATATTATTCTCCCATTGATTTATTTATATTCCTGCCTAACTTGCAGTGGTAGGAAATTCCATTTAAGGCACAAATCATCCAACAGGTTCAAGTTAGATTTCCTTGACTAATGTGCCACCAAAACTCAAGCAACCCTCTCAGCTTCGTAACATTTCCTCCTTAATGTTTCCTGTCAGAGAAATATTATAGCTTTTACTTTGTCTTATGCCTCCATTATTGGATCAATAACAGTGAAAGAAAAGCCAAAACCATTAATGAGGCAAATAGATCCATTTAATGGCAATAGTCATTTTAGGTCTGTATTCTCTTTCTTTTTTGGCGATGGTAAAATAGGTGTAGAGAACAGAGATTGCAAAGGGTAGAAGGATACATCTTGAGCTCGTGAGTTGAGGAAAGGTTTTCATATATTTTTTTATGTGGAATTGTGGCGTGGGATATTTTCTTTGGAAACCCATTTGTTGTGGTACTCTATCCTGCATATATATTTATCAGCTTAACTCAATGAAGGAGGCTAGAAATGACAGCAGTACAATTAAAACATATGATAGAAGTGAAGGAAGTGTGTTTAACTCTACAGGGGGAAATGGACGATTATCAATAATATTCATTGTTTCTTTTTGATATTGGTGCTGCTACAAGAGCCGATGCAATTTTCCAAGTAAAAGAGGCAAGACTTCCTTCCCATTTTTTCAGGTAGATTGGAACCCTTTTGTCAAAAGGGTTCAATGTTATTTGGTTCTAATCTTGTAAATGCTTTATAACCCTAGAGTATTTCAATGCTATAGTTTAAGTTGATCATCTAACATTGATTAAAAAATTTAAGTAAATATTTCACAAGGTTTCCCTCTGGTTAAAGAGTAATTATTTTTATATTGTATTTAAGTTGTATTTTTTCCCTCTTTACCATAGTTGATTCACATTATCTCTCTCAAGGACATCTAAAACTATAAAGAGAAAATAATGGTATGAGTTGAGTGATTGAGGGTTTCGGCAGGAATGGAGTCTTCCCTTGCCCTCCTTTGGGGCATCACAGTTTAGTCACGTTAATCAAAAATAAATTATTCAATTATCTCCTTGGAAATACAGATAAAGTTTAAATCTATTCACACTAAATCTGAGACCTCATTCACTTTAGAAGAAAATAATGTTTGCATTATTTTTCTTAACAAAATAAAAATGTCGTGTGTATTTCGCAACAACATTTTACAATGGTTTGATGAAATATAACTACAAATTTTGTACATCTATTTCATCAGTAAATCTTGTGTCCTACACAGCAGATTAAATAAAATAGAAATAAAAATGAATGATAATAATAACCAAACATTTATGTGTAAACGTATTCCATATGCATCACTATTATATGCAAATTTTACATGAGTGCTGATTTACATAATGGTCAAAATAAAATTATGTTTGGGAATTTCATATTTATCGCTTAGGACTTTTTTCCATGATCATATTAACTTTATTATGTTCCTATCAGCAATTGCAGACCTGTTATCATGGTTCTTTGGGGCATTACGAATTTCTATACATAATCTGCACCACACTTCAATCTGAAACTATCGCTTGGGATGGATGTAGCTTCTCTAAAAACTGATTTACCATTCATTAATACCTCATCAGCATATGAATACATTGAAGAAAGTTAAGAGGTGCATTGAAGTCTAACTATGTAGTAAGAAATTATTTGGATAGGCCATGATCTAGAAGTATTGTCCTTAGTATGCTCTCATCTATGAAAAAAAAATCTGCCCTTTCCATGATTATAATTTTAAAATAAAATGGGAATCTGTTCATAGTCTTATAATTTATTGTTGTGAATTATTTCATTATTAAATAATTTTGTTCTTATCTATTAAATAAAAGTATTGGTTCTGTGTTTTATTTGTGACTGTTTTCATACATGGTATTATTGAAATATCTATTGTTAGATTATTATTTTTATAGAGAATATTTTGATCTGTGAAACAAATTCTTATATTCATATGGTAGCTTAAGATTTCTATGTATTTTGTTTTCCTTTCTGTCAAGGTTACTTTGTGATAGTTTTTCTGAATAGATTTATATTAGACTATATATCAGCTATTGTTGATGTTGTAAATATATTGGGTGCCAGAGCGATTTTCTAGAGATTAGTCCAATTTTGAATGTTCAATATGGACTTCTTCTCAAAACTTATACAATGCAGCCCACACCATTCCCTTGACCGTGTTCCATCAACTACCTCAGCCATTAAAACATAATAATTGTTTTTTTCTGAACTGTTTGCTTTTCACAATGGTTTAAATTTGTGCAAATGATTCCAAAACAATATTCTTCATTTTAAAGTTAGCCTCCATGATTTAGATTATTCAACATTCATGTTTTTATTTATTTATTAGTCCTTATTTGGAGACTCCAAATGTCTTGTTTGGGAAAACGTTAATTCTCCCTTGCATTTGCTATTTTCTAAGTGTTAGCTATGATGCATCTTAGTTTATATTCATTGAAACTTTTGTTTTTTACTATGATAGAACAATTGCATTGTTGTATTTCTGTGTTGTTTTCATGAACACTTTATTTTTTTAGAATTGTGTTTTGTATCTACAAGGAATTGAATAAGATTAATGATTTACTTTCGCATTAGTGCTTTTGTATTTGTCTTTTAAATTCTGAGGATGAGCCTACTTCACAAGATGATTTTATGCGGATGTATTCTTTAGTAATGTATTAAAATTTTCTTACATTGAGTGATTATTTATTTTATATATATAATTTAGTTGTTATGAGTCTTATATTGAATTAACCATCCTATAGATTATAAGAATGATAAGCATAAATCTAATAATGGTTTATATTACACAATTGTTCTTTTTCAAGAGATGAATTGTTGTTCTTGGTGGGCAAATAGTGAGCCAAGTTGTAGAAAAAAAAAACTGCTCATACATGTTTGAGATTCATACTAAACAATTTCTGGGTTTTATCCCTCATTCTTTCCCCTTTCCAAATTATATTAAAGTTTAAAATTTGGTTTAGTATTGTTAAAGTTATCATTGTTTCAGTAGCATCTATTTTGCTGTGATCAACAAGATGAAAGTTGTTATGATCAATTTATTATCAATTTTTCTTTCTTAATTAGATTTGCTTCAACAATTAAGAAAGCATATTGTTATAGTATTATAGTGATCGTGTGTGCTTGAGTATTGATTAGTATTGTTCTCAAATGAAATTACCTAGAGAGCTGGTGTATCCATTCCTTGTTGAGCTTTTCTTGAGAAAACCATATAATTGTGTGTAGGATGTTTTTGTGTTAATTCATTGGTATAATATCTTCTGTTATGAATGGGTCAATTGTACTTGCATGGGATAATTCTAGATGTTATAGGAGTGTTGTCTATATCATCCTTTGTTTATGAAATTATTGGGAGGTCCCATGGGTGTACCAATGATAAGTTTTGTGTTTACTTAGATTATAGTATCTTGTGATTTGAGTTGTGATGATATACATTACCGTTGATCAAACCAATGTTGGTTCAAGTCCATTGTTGACTATTTTATGTAATTACTAAACTATTATGAGATTAGAGGTGAGTTGAACTTATATGTTAATATCGTTATTGACCAACCCGACTTTTGTGAAAATTCAAAGTGTCGAACTATGACTCCTCTGCGAATTTTATATGTAGGCAAAGCCGTCAAAGATGAGCCCCCGAGGAATTAGGTTTGGCCTCTAGGGTTTTCTCTCCTTTCTTTACTCTAAGTTAATGTTGATACATTGTATTTGCATAACTTGTGACTTGAACCAAGTCTATGATTATTGATGAGTTTTTGGAACTAATCAAGCCTACCTTGGTGATATGAATCCCATATCACCATTTGAAACTCAATCTTGTTTATCAAAACCAATGTGTAGATGGTCAAGTTCTTATAATTTATGGGTCAGATGCTATTATGTTTTTTTTCTTTTTTTTACGAATTGTGCATTTTAGAAACAAAATTTTGTGAATTAGTCTTGTGTTGTAAGTGAAATTTGGAGTTTGTGGTTTTCCTTTAACTCTATTTTGATAGAAATTTTTTGGCATTACAAATCCCAACAATCATCAATAGATAAATCATAAATTAATGATTTTTTTTGTGTGTTCTTGATTTGTGGAGTGGGACTAAAATGCCACCTAGGGAATCTTTTTCCTCCATGGGTCTTGGGACACTAATTTCAAGGCATCTTAAATTACCCCCTTTTTGGAGTTTGTGGCCCGAGACTTGAGCCTTGGGACTAAGACACCACCTAGGGCATCTTAGTCCTCCTTGGCTTATTTTTGGTATTCAATTTCAAATTTTGGTGGGAATTTTCCTCCTTTATTTAATGATCTCTTATGTCAGCTTGGTGTGGTGTAATTTCGGGATATTAAGCATAGATAAGTATAAATACAAGGTTCCCTCTCTCATTTTCTCATAACAAGATAACAAGCATTCAAGTATTCATTCTTAAGGCAAGTTTATGCATTCAAGAGTAATTAATCAACCATTTGGAGCCATCATCAAGATTCAAGCATCATGTCAAGGGTTTAGTGTGTCCATTCATGTTGTTGAGCCAAGATTGTAGATGTAGCATTGAAGATCTACTTGCAATCATTGTTCACATATTACCCAAGGATCCAAGATCTACATTCTTCATGGCCACTACATGGTATATTTCAGATTTACTTCACAAGACATCATCAAAGGTGATATCATTTATATATTTCATGTTTTATGCTTCATTTTAACATTAGGTAAACCCATAATAGTGGTGAACAATTTTCATGAGGAAGGAAATTTGTTAAAATGCGCACACATTCAAAATTTCATGTTTTAAAGGGTTCGTTCGAACTAGGGGTTCGCACGAACCCAAAAGAGGGGTTTGGTCGAACCCCTAGTTCGAGTGAACCCCCTTTTACATGGTGGGTTCGCTCGAACCCTATAATTCCACATTACTCAATAGAAACAAAATGAAAATTCAAATAAAAGGGGGGTTCACTTCGAATGAACCCCCCTTCACCCTTTTGAGCGAAGGGGGGTTCGTTCGAAGGGGGGTTCGCTCGAACCCCCTTTTTTGCCCTTCTCCCACTCTTCCACCAAATTTTAGCAGATGTATGCCCTTCGAAGCTCAGGTTGAGGATGAAAATGGAGGAGACTTCACAAACCCAACTGGAAGATGGTAGTCCTCAGAACGAGCTATCTAGCAAATAAATTTTTTAATATGTTTTGGTTTTATTATGTATGTGTTTTTTTAGTTTTATTAAACATAGTTTTTTCACCGAAAATCAAGCTCTTTGTTTCACACATGTGTAAAAATAGTAGATTATCAAAATAAAATTTTAAAAAATATGTGTGTGCTGGGTATTGATGTCCTTGATCCATTAAAAAAAATAAAATAAAATTTTGATACATACAGAAAAAGTTATGTTGTATACAGTCCACCTATGTCTAAATTGCAATTGATTTGACTTCAAAACTTGATTAAGGAAAAAATATTCAATAAAAAACTATGAGACCAAATGGAAGTGCTAGATATCGTAGTTACAAATCTAAATTCGAAAAAATGAGAATTTTATCCTTCATACAAAAAAACTTATGTTGTATACGGTTCACGTCACTTTTTAAAAATGTTGTTTTCTGAGAAAAACTAGTTTTCATGGGAGATGGAAAAAGAAGTGCAATCTGATTCCAAAAATTTTGAAAAAAATATTTTTAGAATCTACAGACAAAATGTGATGAGACACTAGTTTGTATCATCTTCAAATTCCTCATGGTTTAACCACTATAGGTGCCCGAATGTGAAGATTTAGTTAAAAATAATAATTTCAGTGGCCAGTTTGGCCAAAAATTGTAAACCACTATTGTGGGATCACCCCATTTGTTTTAATTACCTACAAAGGTTTTAACCAAGGAAAACCCCCATTCACTAAAAATCAACAAGTTTTTCCTCTCTTGCATGTTTGTGATTACAATTTTAGGTTGAATACTTGAAGATCATTTGGAGTGAAAAGTTGTCAAGTTGCATTGCAAAGTAGTCATCTTCATGGTAACTCACCTATAGGCCAGATCCGGAAGTTTTAGGACCTCGGATCTGGGGAGATGCAAGTGCAGACTCTAGAGCTCAAGATCACATTTGAAGATTTCAGAAATTCAAAATAGGAATAATATGCCACCTTGGGTGTTTTAGTCCTCCACAAAGTATTTTTCAAAGATTCTTCAATATTTTGTTTTGGCATCTGAGGATCTATATTTTCCTTGAAAAATAGCAATGAGACTAATATGCCAACCAGGGAATCTTAGTCCTCAATAGCACTTTTTAACAATTTCTTTTTATTTCCAGAATCCTCACAACATCTCTAAACTTCCCAAGTATACATACTCTAACTTGGTGTAGCTTAATTTCATCATTTGATCTTATTTTTAAGTTTGTATTGCTTGATTTTTTAGGTTGGATGCTTATTTTTCTTTTCCAAGAATTTGTTTGGTGGTGAACCCTTAAGAGCTTAAAGAACCCCCTCCTAGGTCCTCCTCATTATGAATTGACTCACCTTGTGAGGTTTCTATTCAATCCAATTAGGGATCCTAGGACAATGTTTAATGACCTAGATAGAATAGGTAATCACCCCTCGTATTTTATTTTTCGGTTCAATATTTTGGCTAATTGTGTGTGTATATATACACACACACATATTTGGTCAAAAGATAACTCCAAGAAACCCTTAAGAATCAAGTATATGATACCCTCAAATACTATCAATATATTTATGGAGATTGTTGAGATAGACAAGTGAAGTGTCATAGATGTATACATTGTTTAAAGATATTGAATATATATCGATATATCTTTTGGCCAAATGTGTATATATTCATATACACAAAATTAGTCAAAAGATTGCTGCAAGATACAGGCTTAACAATCGAGTATATGATACCCTCAAATAATCTCATTAAATTTATGGAGATTGGATAGATAGACAAGTGAAATCTCACAAATGTATATATTGCTTAAAGATATTATAGACATATCAATATATATTTTGGCTAGGTGTGTGTGTGTATATATACACATAACTTCAATCACAATATAGCTACATAAAGTATCTCTGAAATGAAATAATATGTCTATTAGTATAAAGAGTATTTCAAAACAAAATTAAAAAAACATGCAATTGATAGATATTTTCATTGTTAGGTTGGAAGACAACCTCGCTTGTGATGGTAGACATTTACTAGTTTCCTTATAATTTTCAAGTGTTCATAAACATAGTAGAAATGAAAAATCATCACCATGACTCACTCGCAACGTCTCCAGAGTCAGTTGTGAAGTGCACCACCACCGGTCCCTCAACGAATAGCATTATGTGCATACACCAACCTTGAATTATGTTGTAGAGAACTAGAATGATACCCTATTTTTTGAAAAGCATGCTAGTGTGGTTACCAAAAGGCTGATGATGGAGTGGTGAGGGGAAGTTAACGAGGATTAAATACATATTAAGTTTGTAGGGATTTAGATGGTGGGAAATGGGTAAGTAGGTACCACACATCCGTTAATGGTCAATGCCACCAATTTTCTGCATAAAATGTCATGTTTAGAAATTACTCAGTATGAGCTAAAAAACATGTAAATTTTTCTCCTGGTTTTATTTTTGTGGGTTGTCTAGAGGACCCTCTACAATATGCATTTTTTTTGGTCCGACTTATCTTTTTCTAACATTTACCCCTTGCAAAACATATCCCTCACCACCATTGAGCCCTCTCCTTTAGTATTAAAAAAATAAAAAATAAGCTTTTATAAATGGTAAAATAAAATAGAAAACAAAACAAAAAATATTTGTAAATGTCAATTGGAGGGGAAAAAGTTTAAGGGACCAGATTAGAAAAGTATAAAAGAAGGAATCCTAGCCTCATTTGGTATATATATTTCATTTTTATCTTTTTTATTATGATCTTTTACATTTGAGTTGGACATCTAAGATAAAAAAGTCATTGTCTATTTTTAGTGATTGATGACGGTGAAGCCCCTCTTGGGTCTTGATTTCTTGAAGTAAGGATGGATAGATCCTCATATTTTACATTCACAATATCCACCTAGGGTTTTCTTGTTGATATAATTTAAAAAATTGTATAAATTTCTGGGATCAATCAATTGGATTTGAAAGAAATAATTATTGGTGATTTTTGTGGATTTTCTACAAGGAAAAACTATCAATTTGACACCATTGAAGGAATAATAATAATGTTTAGATTTGTGTCAACCCTATAAAATTAGTACATGAAATTTCAAGTTGTACAAACCATTATTGTAGTGGTACCACTAGTACAACACATTTCTCACCTATTAGTTGTTTATTAGTATTTTCAATTTGAGATCTACACTTTTCATCCATTTATGAAGGTCTAGTCTAAGTTTATAGAGGTTTGATTTGAATTTTAAGTTGATTTGTAAGTTTTTTTGGTATAGACAATATGAATAATTTATGTATGATCAATATTTTAACTATTGGTGGCATGTTAAAATAGATCTTGACATTATGATGATGTCACCATCCTTGTAAATCAATTATAGAAGTTGCATATTAATAAAATTTGATATTCAATAATTTCTATGTTCATAAATCTAGCTCAAATTTGAAAGTTTTGAATGTGATCGAGGGTTTGTACTTAATGCAAGAGCATCTAGGTCTATAAGTAATCTTACGTCAACCAAAAATATTTCAAATTAGCTTTTAGTTTCAATTAAGTTTTAGTTCAATTTTGGGTTGTGTTTCAATTGGTTTTCAATTGAATTTTTCTTTTCTTCTTCTAGAGAAATCTTTGAGATAAACTAAGGGGTGCTGCCACAATAATGGTTTACAATTTCTAAGAGGAACTGATTTTTGCTAAAATCACATATTTTTAGAAAATATAATGATTTAAGCCTTAAAATGTTCCATTTTAAGTATTCCAATTAAAGAGGGTTTGATCAAACCCCCTTGGATAGAACCTCACTATTTTTAAACCATACCTATAAATGAGTCTCCTTTACACCTATCAAAATGTTGATAAAAAATCACTTTTGATTTACATTTTGGGGGATCAAATGAATTCATTTAAAATTTATTTCAAATGATTATGGTATTCTTTAGAATAAGCTCTCCAATGAATATAATTTTAATATATTTTGGTTTTATTATGTATTTGTTTTTTTAGTTTTAAAAAACATAGGTTTTTCATTGAAAATGAAGGTCTTTGTTCTACACATGTGGAAAAATAGCAGATTATCAAAAAAAAAATTAAAAAATATGATTGCACTAGATATTGAAGTCCTTGATCCAACAAAGAAAAAAAAATGAATTTTGATAAATACAAAAAAAATTGCGCGGTATACGATCGCGCTATGCCTGAATTGTAATTGGTTTGAATTTGAAACTTGATTAAAGAAAAAATATTCAATAAAAAACTATCCAACCAAGTGGAAGCACTAGATATCAGAGTTAAAAATCTAAATTTGAAAGAATTATAATCTTATCTTTTATGGAAAAAAACTTATGTGTTATACGGTGTGTGTCACTTTTTTAAAAAAATTATTTTTTGAAAAAAACCAGTTTTCGTGGGAGATGGAAAAAGAAGTGTAATTTGATTCCAAAAATTTTGAAAAAAATATTTTTAGAATCTACAGAAAAAATGTGACAAGACTCTAGTTTGCATCATCTTCAAATTCCTCACGGTTTAGCTACTATAGGTGCCCGAATGTGAAGATTTAGTTAAAAATAATAATTTCAGTGTCCAGTTTGGCCAAAAATTGTAAACCACTATTGTGGGATCACACTAAGCCAAGAGACGACTCCATCTTGCAGAAGATCCAAATATGTATCTCTCATTTTAATTTGGTGAAAATTAGACCAATAATGAGAAAGTTGCAACTTTGTGGGTTTTTAATATGTTACAAGACTTTTGTAGGGGACTCCATGCTTGTTGATTCTATATCACAATGATCCCTCCTTTGAACAATAAAGATCGATAAATCCTTTTTTTGATAGGGTCAAAATTTAAAAATAATTAAACATCCTATTAAAAATTATTATGCCATTTCTATTTGTATTAACCACCAAAAATGCATTTGTGACTTAAGAAATTGGGTTCACACATGCTATCAACATTTCCTCTACTTTTTCCATTTTTGCAAGTTATAATGGTTTTGGTCAAACATCCGTAAAAATTAATTATTTCCTTTCTCCAATCAATATCTTGTGCATATAGCTCCTTCAGGTGTTCACAAATATTTAAGTTCGAGCTGAAATTATTAACAAATACCATAAATACCTAGAGTGAAATAAAACTATATAGAAAATTTTAGAAAGCTATTTAAAATGTATGAAATGTTGAGAAAATGTGTCTCAACCTTCCATTTACATAGGTTACTATTGATACATAAGGTATTGTTCAGTCAACAACGATGGGTGGGAGGGGGGTGGGGGGATCTCACCCCACGAGGGGTCTGAGGGGATCATCCCCCCTAGCTAGGGGTCTAGGGGCCAACACGCCCCAATGGGGGCTCGGGGGCAGCACCCTCAGAAGCCAAATTTTTATACACTTTATTATTGTAAATCTAGACCATTCATCATTATGTCTCATATCTGACGATTGATATTTTATTAGTTTTACTTGCCCTAGAAGGAAATCCTATTTTATGAGGGCATTGTATTATAGATGTGTATTGTGATGTATTATGTGAGTCTAATAGTGGTTGTGTTGTCTTTGGATCTCTAAGTGGTGATAAGTTCTTGTGAGAAGCTTTCTCTGGAAGTATATTGTAATATTTGTGATTGTTGAATAATATATTGGGCGACTTTTGGAGTGTGGGGTTTTTTTCCCAAAAGGGTTTTCCCCATGTAAATCATTGTATTGTGGTATACATGATATTTGTGTTTATTTATGTTTAAGTTTTTGTAACTATTAAAGGTATGCAAAATTTTTGCATTGTTCTCCTCTCAAGATTAGTGTAGGAAGTTGTTTTGCTACTTAGCTTCCTTACATGAAAACATATTTGAAGCATTCCATTGGTATAAGGTATACTATGAAACATCATTTCTCACACATATTATTTTTTCTTTGTGTTACATTTTCTAGTGTTTCAAGTACATAATCTATGAATATTGAATTTACATCTTCAAAATTCGTATCAAAATTAATGTTTTAGTGATGATATTACCTTTGAACAACTTAAAAATTTCTTTAATACTTCTCTTGCATTTTAGAGTAAGTGAGTGGAGCTAAATGAAATTGTCTTATATTGTACTTCTTAATATTGTAATTTATTCTTCCCTCTCACATATATAGGTTAATTTTACCATGTTGTAGTTGTTAAACGATTCCTTTAACCTAAAGTTTAAAATTTCATTCTTTACAATTAAATTTTATTATTATCTTTTTGTTTTTTATATTAAAAGCAAAGAAGGGCCCCTGAACCCATGACTTTAAGTGAAAAAAACCAACAAACAAAGGCCAAACTGGCCTATAAACTAGAAACCATCAAAATTAGTGATGTAGACCTCATACAAACATACGCAAAAAGAGCAAAAAGGAGGAACATAGGCCTAAAGTAAGCCAAAAAAATTAAGACAAAAAAATTAACAATTACCTTTTAGATGAGCTAATGAGATCCCAATTTATCTTCAACAAGTCAAAAGTCTTCTTCTAGGCCTTCTCATTAACATTGTGCATAACTGAAGTCCTCTGAGTTGTCTCCTCTCGCTCTTTCCTTATTTTCCTCTTCATATTAATTATCTTGGACTTACCAAACATAGTACCAAAAATGGCATGTTGCATGATCCCATCTACGGTAGTAGTTATATTTCCAACAAATTCCTTAAGGGAAACAACCCTATTCCTTATGTTATCACCATCACCTTTAGGGACATCATTCATGGAGCAACTAGACCTTTCCTTCGTAATATCTTCCAAATTTTCCTATGGTCTTTATGGATTCCTTCTTATTTTTCTATTTCCTCTAACTCCTCATTAATTTGTTCCTCACCATTTTTTTTCTCACTCAAGGCCTTCAAAATTTCCTCATTATTTTCAACAAAAAATTCCTCTTCAACATTGTTATCCTTCTCCTCCTCCACCTTGATTTCCTCTTCTTCCTCCAAATCAATGTTATCTTGACTATTATCCTTGAATTAATGGAATAAATCTTCATCTGAGTTGACCAGACCCTCATCATCAAACACTAAATTTTTCCCTTTAATATACTTTCCCTTATTGTTTTGGCTTTCACTAGCTAATCTAGCAGACCATCTTTCATTAGACCCACTACTGTTCAGGCCCTTCTCGCAAGGCTCTTGTTTGTCCCCAATTTTAATGGTTATAGAGCTTGAGCGCTCCATCTTCTTATTTTTAGCATTCCTGGGAGAAGGAGGAAAAAATATTTTATGAGGGGTAACATCCTCCTCAAGCAACATAGAAGAGGGATGTGGTGATGTGGTAGAAGGGGAAGCCCTTTTATGGATTTGGACTTTGAGCTCGAAAGGCGGGTTGTAGGGGAAGACAATGGGTTATTTTTTAAGGAGCTTGATATTCATAGGGGTAAAACTAGGGGTAGGGTTTGATTGAAGGGTATCATCACCTACATATCTATAACTTGGTCATACATAAGACATCGATGCAGTGGTGGAAAGGAACCTTTTGTTTAATGTAGGTCATTAGGGAAGAAACAAGGTAAAAAGGAACATTAATCCACTCCTTGTGATGCGCATGATTTAATAAAGAAAAATGATAACCATGTATATTCACATTTCTTCACTCAAGGGTGAAATAATGAATTAAGTGAATGGTTACCAGGTTGTAGGGGGAGGAAACTTCTCTTGATCATATCCTTCCTACACCTAAATAGTTTTTTCACCTTCCTCAAAAAATTTATCCTCAAATTTCTAGTATTTCTCATTGTAAATATTTTCCACCTCGAGACCTTTCAATTGGAGGCTTGTAGGTTTTGTAATGAGACTAGAAGCAACCTCAAACTAAATTCCACCAATGATGACCTTTCCAGTATTCTAAGAGTTACAAAATTTGTAGGTAAGGCTATTGTGATGCCCTTGCACTTCTTGAAATAAGAGAGAGAGGTCCACCTTGAAAATTCTCCACAAATTAACATTTTGTTTTAGCAGGATGCTTGAAAGAGGTTCAAACCTTTTCCTTGGGAAATCAATTATAGTATTAGAAGACTTACTCAAAGATTGGATAAAAACCTTCACAAAAATCTTAATACAAAGAGTGAAATGGATGGGGTTTAAAGTGCATAAGTAATTCTTGAAGAATGAGCATTTGATTAAAGGGGATGAAATATGGATCATATCGAGTGTTTAGATAATTATGGCCCTAGCCTATGAAGCAAGCCACCTATTGAGGGTATTGTACTTAGGGGAAAAAGTACAAATTTGTGTCACACTTTCGACCAACTTATCAACACAAGTGAGTTTTAGTATTTTTAACTAAAAATCAATCTTAGTAAAACACATGATCTAGTAAGATTAATTGTAGCTAAGTTACATATTTAAAAAAAAAAATCCAACTAAAATTGTAGGCTAAATACATATGTAGCACCACTTTGAGGCCAATTCACTAAAAATTTACATTTAAAAAAAATGATGTTTTAACAACTCCTACTCATGTAAATAATATTTTATTAAAAATATAAAAATAATCTTATGTAGATATATATGTGTAGTTTTAATATATATATATATATATAATATTGTTGGAAATTGATAGGTTGGCATTGATGTCAACAGATAATAGAATTTTGTTAATTGCTAGTATTTTTCTACTTTGGTTATGTATGCTTGTTGATCCAGTATTTTGGTTAGGATTCTATCTCAATAAAAGATATCATTACAAGACTTTGTATGGGTGATCCCACAATAGTGGTTTACAATTTTTGGCCAAACTAGACACTGAAATTATTATTTTTAACTAAATCTTCACATTCGGGCACCTATAGTGGCTAAACCACAAGGAATTTGAAGATGATGCAAACTAGAGTCTCATCAGATTTTGTCTGTAGATTCTAAAAATATTTTTTTCAAAATTTTTGGAATAAGATTGCACTTCTTTTTCCATCTTCCACGAAAACTGGTTTTCTTCAAAAAATAACATTTTTAAAAAGTGACGCTCACCGTATACAACATAATTTTTTTTGTATGAAGAATAAAATTCCAATTTTTTCGAATTTAGATTTTTTTCTATGACATCTAGCACTTTCATTTGGTCTCATAATTTTTTATTGAATATTTTTTCCTTAATAGAGTTTCAAAGTCAAACCAATTGTAATTTAGACATAGGAGGACTGTATACAACATAACTTTTTCTATATGTATCAAAATTGAATTTTTTTTTTTTAATGGATTAAGGAAATCAATACCCAGCACAAACATATTTAAAAAAAATTATTTTGATAATTTTCTATTTTTCCACATGTGCAAAACAAAGAGCTTGATTTTCGGTGAAAAACCTATGTTTAATAAAACTAAAAAAAAACATACATAATAAAACCAAAACCTATTAAAATTATATTTGTGGGATAGCTCATTTCGAGGACTACCATAATAATTTGAAATAAATTTTAAATGAATTCATTTGATCCCCCAAAAGGTAAATCAAAAGTGATTTTTTATCAGCATTTTGATAGGTGTAAAGGAGACTCATTTATAGGTATGGTTTAAAACTAGCGAGGATCTATCCAAGGGGGTTTGATCTAAGGTGGTTTGATCAAACCCTCTTCAATTGGAATACTTAAAATGAAACTTTTAAAGCCTTAAATCATTATATTTTCTAAAAATATGTGATTTTAGCTAAAATCGGTTCCTCTCAGAAATTGTAAACCAGCTTTGTGGGATCACCCATATACAAGTTTGAGCCTACAAGATGTATTCTACTTTGGAGTTTCATGATGATATGTGAAGGAATTTGGGAGATATGAATGACAATATTATTTTCTACAGACCTTAGTGAGTTTCCCTCCTGCACTCTATTGTGGGAGATTCCAAATTTCCTCGTAATTAATTATCATATCGTATGGTGTCAAAGATAAGTAGTTTGATGTTGTCCAAGGGAGAATTCAATGAGTTAACAATTTTTTGTGTTGCACGTTTGATAGAGTGTACATATGTTTGGAGTTTCTGTTTGGCTCTATCCGACCTAACTACATATTGATATTAAAGGGATCTATCTTAGGTCCATGCCAAAAAATTTAGTTTTTGAATCAAGGTTTCTCTATTTAAGCCAACCTAATTAAGAAACATAGATACACATGTATATATGTAAGACATTCTTTGGTGTGGAAGTGTGGTGAGAAAGAGAGAAAGTTCACATGGTAGAATATAAATATGAATATGTGTGAATTGTATAGATGAGTAGCTAAGTGAGTTACTCATGCATTGTGCTTCATCAAAACTGAACTCCAGCATAAGGAAGGTATACTTCATCAATTCACCCTCCTGGCAGTGATCTATACCTTTTGTATCTTGGAGGTTAGCCATATTTTTGTATTCAATTTATAAGCCTTTCAAGGACAGTGAGTCCTCGTAGTGAGCCCTATGATATTCTATATCCGAATATATTATATTGTGAGCTAATCATCACCATAGTTTTTACCATTTTGGATTTTCCATGTAAAAATTCTAGTGTTCATGTGTGTTGATGTTTTGTTTTGATTTCATGTCTTCGTTTAGTAATTTAGATAGATTTATGATAATGCTTAAATGTATTTTATGTGAATGGTTCTATGGAATATTGATTCACCCCCCTCTTAGTATTCCAAATATTCAACATATATATATACCAAAATTGGAATTTAAATATATATTCATGCACTAAAGTTTCAAGTTATCAATAAACACCAAAATGTTGAAGAAAAATGGAAAAAAATACTATATTAAGTTTGATCTCACGTAACTTAATTTTTTAGCGTTTTATCAGTGATTAAATTATAGTGTTAATTTATAAAAAAGTATTTTAAAATAATTTTTTAATTTTTTTGAAAAAAATACAAACATAAAATATACTAAAAAAACTCATTTTATTAGTTTACATCATTTAAAAATTCAATTTAACATATATTCCACATTTTAATAATTCAATTTTAAAAGTTGGATTAATGATGGTTGTTTCCTTTATAAAAGCATGACACAACTTTGTGATTTTTCCTTTAGAGGGGAAATCATACAAATTAAAACTTGATAAAATGGAGTGGGGACAATCCTGACTTGCATTGCCACTCTAGAAATTTTTCATTTTAATAATTACTCTACTTTCCAAAAAAACATTAAGATTTGGAAAGTGAAAAGATATTATTTCCAAATCTAAGCAAAAGATAAAGACAATACCATACATATTATTAGAGATTAAGTCCTTGTGCTTAAATTTTATATTGTTAAAATCTGATTTTTCCTCTTCATATATGCCCATAAGTAATCCTTGTCAACATCATAAATAAAATTAAAAGGATGGGAATCATTGAGGACCAAAATAACTTAGGAGTTTAAAGAATTATGAATCTTGTTGTACATGTTAGTCGACCACATATGGTTTAAGTCTTTCATTTAAAATAATTTCCTTAATATTGAGAGGGATATATTCAAATCTCCTGTACACCCAATCAGAGCAAGAGATGCCAACATTAGCCACCACATTAACTACCATATTTTCTTCCCTATAAGAGTGACAAATCTTATATTGGTTAAAGGTGTCAAGAGAATTTTTAAAATATTTTATCATGTCACTAATCATTCAAGGTTCAAAAAATCCTTATAAGATGTTAATAATCATAGAATCACTATCAATAATAACCTTGCTACATCCTTTTTCTTTTAGTCTCCTAATTCCCTGCTAAATTGTTGTGGATTTAGCAATGTTGCTAGGGAAAATGCCAAGGTTTTTAACATATCATTCAACGAGCATACCTTTATGGTCCATGATCACTTCCCCTGCAACAACCATTCTAGGGTTGCCTTTGGAACAACCATCAAAGTTTAATTTAGACTAGCCTTCCTCAAGGGGACTCCACATGGAGTCTTTTCTACATCGTATTTTTTCCCAATTGATTTGTGAAAGATCATGTATGATGCCCCATAAATTTTAATTCAAATTTATCCATATTAAGAAGGAAAGGATTTTAAGAAATGACAACAATGAAAATTAATACTTTCTTGGAGTTACTATTTTATTGAAAGAAAAAGCTATGTAATATTTTGTCCCTAATCTCTAAAAATTTCAATTTTGTTTCTCTCCTTCCGCAAATTCTAGGAGACCACTAAGGGAATTTGTTTCCACATATCAACAATGATGGGGTGAGAGAAAGCATAATAGTTCCAACTATTAACAAAGTCCTTCAAGGAAGAAGGGAAAACCTAGAAAACAAGCAAAGACTTGAGAGCATTGTTCCAAACATCCTTCTTGAAGGAACAAATTAATAGGAGATGGTTGATACTTTCAACATCTTCAAGGCACAAAGGATATCTATTGATAAATTGAAACTTGCACATGTTAAGGTTGTCCATAGTAAGAATGCTACCATGAATAATATCCCACAAAAATAAATTAATTTTGGGTAGGAGTTTAGGAATCTAAACCTATTTCCAATCAAAGTTACTATATGTGAGTACTAGTTGCTCCATCATATAGTAAGTGAATTTAGTTAAAAATATAGTAGACAAATTTATTCTCCAAATCCAAGTGTCCATTTTATTTTGGGAGAAGAAAGTATAGTCCCCAATTTGGTTTCTAGATCCTTCACAACATCTTCCTCATTAAGTTGACACTCCTCCTCAGGGCACTACCCATAGTGACCTGATCTTCAAAATTCTTCCATTTCAAGGTAGCAACACTCCATTCAACATAGTTATTGAGGGAGACACCATAATATCATGTTAGCTTAGCTTTAGATTAATTAAATTGATTCAGGGAGGTAAGGGAAGGGCCCTTAGACCAACAATCCTCCCAAAACCCCATATTCAAGCTATTTCCCACTCTTTTTTCTAGTCCCCTACTTAATAACACCTCTTTTTTCACTGTTATTCCACATAACTGACCCACATGGCAAATGAGAACAATAAAATTATTTTTATTATCATTAGTAAGGTATTTCGACCATTTTATTTCTTTATTATCTTTTAATATCTATCTTCTTTTTTTCATAATTATCTTTGATATTGTCTTTGTTGCTCCTCATATTGAAAATTTAATCTTATTGGAGACATACCTACAAAATAATCATACTATATATATAAAATATCTTTTTAATGGTTTAAAATGCATAAAAACATGAATTTACTAAACAACTTGAGTGAGATGGATCTTTATGCGAAATATATTTTCTATCCTTTTCTAATCTTGCATTTATATACATGTATAAAAATAAACTAATCAATTATATAATAGATATTCATTTTGTATATAAAATATAATTTTTTTAAAGTGATTGAAAAACCTTTCAACAAATTTACACGTTACACACTGAAACAAACTTATTTTCATTTAGATCTCAAAAATATAAAAACAATAGAACTAAACAACTTCATAAGGTGCTTGAAAATAATTTTACATCTATGATTTCATAATACTAAATTTTGAAATCTCTAAAATAAAATCTAGAATGCACAATAGATTTTTTAGAAAGCATGTGCCTATATCAACTATTTTTAATGAGTGAAATAACAAAATAACAAAGCTTAGCATACACCATGTCAATTAACATCATGTTTAAATCAACCAGTTTCCATATCTATATTTCATTTTCACCTTATAGGATTTTAAAAGAAGACACAACATCATTTGAAGAAAATATGTCACAAACTTATGTATGTCAATTTTTTATAATTTTCGAATAATTTGAAAACTATTTTATTATAACATAATATTTCAAAAAAAAAAAAACACATATACTAATTTTTCTTGATACATTTGACTTTATATTTATTGATCACTTTTTTTGTTTTGATTTTCCAAATTACCTTCTGTTCAAATATGTCTTTTTTCCTAAATTTGTTTTGATTTATATCTTTTTTTATGATATTTTCTATTTATATTTGTTATTTCTATTATATATATAGATATATTATCCACTATAAATATTAGTTGTATCATAAGATTTGATTTTATATTAGAAAAGGAGATAAACTTATGACATCATAACATTTATCAAACAAGCAATGGATCAAAAAAAAAAGGTCAATTATATTTCGATGCATTCAGTCTTTAGGATTGAGAATGACCGCCACCTAGATTAATGAAATCAACACATCCCACAACTCCAATGCACCATGGACTAGAGTAATAGTCCGCCACCATCTAGATCAATCATCAAACCATTCTATGACAGTGGACACACATTTTTAGTTCATCTTCTTCTGGGATTGGTTTTTTATTCTCTTTTATTGCATATTAAGATGGTATGGAGGCAAATGGGGATTGGGATTGGGTTATTTTTTAAATGGAAGCTGTTCGAATTCTAGTGGCAATCTATGTGCAAACACTTTGCACAAATTATGTATGTAGGTATAAGGAATAAAATTGCATACAATTTCTAACTATCATGATACGAAAATTGTACACTAAAACCTTTTCAACAAAAACCCAAGGATCAAAACACCTTTATTTACAGACGCTAATTTTACCTACTCAGTGCGCTGAATCCTAATCCCAGAACTGACTATCCAACTGCCACTGCAGATCCCCTGTTCTGGAACAATAAAGGATCATAAGCATGGAGCTATGCAATACGTAAAAGAGACCAATATGGCTAGATAAATAATAGAAATAATCATTTATCCTGGATAAAATTTAACAATGTCAATTGTGAATTTTGCACAGTTAGATCCCCGCTCTTTAGATCTCCGAAAGCCACTGATGTAAATCACAACTGGAGCAAACACCATGGAGCTTGAAAGCAGTGGACGAAGAAATGAACATGTGGAACCTTGAGAAAGAGAGATAAGCACCAGGAAGTGGCCCCAAAGAACAAGTGCTGAGTCCGCATACCATTAAAACCTGCAAGTTGTACCTGGAGCACATAATGCAATTGTTACCGATAGCTAGAGATGATGTTAAAGTCAAAATTGTCAAAAATAGGACATTTCTGAAGGAAAACCAAAAATGAGAAGAACAGAAGTTAAGAAGAGTTTCCCCCTGATGAAGCAATGTCAGCTGGAGGAGGAAAGTGAGGCTCTTCGTGTGGCTCTATCAGAGCATGCTGAATGAGGAAGAGAAAATTATTTTTATGCCTTTCTCGAAATTATTAGATTTTCTTGTTATGCATACAGAAAGGCCACAAAGAAAGAAGCGTTCTGTACTTGCAAAATGTTAATCAAAGTTGTCATGGAACGAAATTTAAAAATAGGGAGCCTCTTGAAATTTTTAAAAACATATGCATTGAGTATTTACTTGCATAACAATTTAATATGTGAGAAAGCTGGCAATTGTACTAAAATTTCGACTTCCTATTACGAAAGAACCGCATTCTGTTCTTCTAAAGCTTGAAACAGAACTAGAAAAATAGTAAATGAAAATACTGTTTGCATACATGGATATATTTCCTGGCCCGAGCTATGATTATATCACAGGGGTCTTAGGTTCTACTCTGGCCAGTAGTATTCAACAACTTCAAGAATTTGAAGCAGAAACCCCAAGTCCTAAGAAGAGCCATCTGCATTTCCTTGACCAAAATGACATTTTCCAGAAAATCCATAAGACAAAAAATTTAGAACATAAAATCAAGTTTCCACGTAGTATATCTAGGATTCGCCGATTCAAAGTACATGCCACTTAAATTAATACAATAAATAAATCACATAGGAGCAGGGCACTGCAGACACATTCAAGAGTAAAAGGTACTTCAGCTTATAGATTAAACCATTATAGAACGTAGTTCATTTCATCTCCTTTTAGGTTCCTAAAACACTAGCAAAACAAAAAGATAGGGGAAAAAGAACGAAATAAACACGGTATGAATCAATAAGCTTCATCCATGTACAGATATTACAGAAGAAGAAAAAAAAGGACTTTTAAGGCATAGCATACCATCAATGCCATCAGCCGTAAGCTTTTGTTTCCGAAACCAATCAGAACAACAGACGCCTATTTATGTTTTCCATTGAAAACGATCAAAAACAGTAATCACCCGCATTACATCTTTTTTTAACGAAACCGATAAAACTTGAAGAACACACAATATAGTTTTGTACCCAAACCAACGAAAGAACAGAAACCCAGTTAAATTTTTCAACCAAAACCAATCGAAAGAACAGACATCCAATTAGTTTCAACCCAACCCAATTGAAAGAATTGACACCTAATAAATCTTTTACAGAATCAAGCTCAAAGAACGTAATGATCAGCTAAGTTTTAATAAGCAAAACCAATCAAAACAACAAATACCTTAGATTGAAAGCAGATAGGCAATGAAATAGAAAATTAAAAGCTCTAACCTTCCTGAGACTGCCTGGCTGTCAATGGGTTTGCCCAATGCCTGGGTTTGATTACATTATGGTCATGTGGAACTCTATAATTCGTCACCCACGGAATGACTCAGATAAAATCACTGCGCTGCTTGCTTTTCTGAGACCATACGAGCAAAATGTCTGTGTACATACTACAGACAACGGAGAAACAATTTTAACACACGTATAAGCATTCAGTAAGCTGTTTCCAGTCTACTGTAAGTTTTAGTTAGATGGGCGAGTACCTCTGGCAAACACTATTTGTGATTTTACTGCATAGCCGACTAAAACCTTTAATCTGGGATGAAAACAATAAATGTATAAGATTACAATGGAGCTTTAAACTCTCTGTATAATAAAAATAATTCTAAATTCGTAGAAAAATACAACATAAAACACAGAACACTGCTGAATAGCATCCACTCAAACAAAAACTAAACGTAATTTTACCCTCTCGTTTACTTCATAATTGCCAGGCACAATCATATTATCATGGTGTAAGGGTCTAAACTTACCCTTCATCTGAACATGCCATTAGTTTAAAAAAACCATAGCACTCAGATCAGCATGCCCTTTACAAAAAGGAAAAACAGGAAAACCTCAAAATTCAACACATAAAAATAACAATTGCATAAAAAATGATAGCTAATATTTGGGCAAAGCCCTAAACTTACCTTCCACACCAGCTTGAGAACAACACAATTAAGAACTAAAATCTGCACTCCAAAATAATCACTTGGAAGCCCCCCATCCCCCAACCAGAAAAAAAAAAAAAACTATAAATAAATATAACTAAACTTTATCACATTGAAGAATTTAAACTTAAAAAAATTAAACACAAATACCTCTCTGATTTAGTAAAATGTGAGGGAACATTAATTTGATGAGTTGGCCCAGGTAAATAATTTTATTTTTTCATAGATAATATTTTGAATGATTGATCATTAGATAGGCTGCCTATAAAATTCATCCACACAAATATTAGAAAACATATATTTTTAATTTTCTACAATATGCATATAAAATCATTAGAAATAAAATAAAATTGCTAAACAATATTTATATGATTATAATTTTTTGAAATATTATACAATAAACCAATCAAAATAAAACAAACTAATTATATTTAAAACTAACAAAACTAAAACCCACAAATATTGAGTTAATAGATAAATACAAATTATGTAAACATCTTCTATCGTCTAATTAGAAAACAAGATAAATATTTTTGAGTTTTTTAATTTAAATTCTAAAATTCAGAGAAAGTAAAAGATTTCCTAGCTGACAAACTATTTAGAAGAACAAACGCTACCGATAACAAATTATTAGATGGTTAAGAAAATTCTCTAAACATTAATTTTGCACTAAACCAAATACATAATTACGAAATAAGTAAATAAGTTATTCGAGGGATACTATCTAACGTGGTCCTAATGCGCCCCTTTTGCTTTGATTTTAACGCTAACTTCCCGGCCTTCGCCGAATTTATCTCTGAACTCATAATTACAAAACAGCTAAGTAGAACTTTGAATGATTCCCACATTCGGGCGTTTTGCTTTGATATTATTCCAGATTTCCGGGTCCTTATTCAGGCCATCGGTTTCATACCCACTGTAGTAGATTTTCTTTAGTTTTTTCAACCATTTTAATCCCTCTGGAACATTGTTCACTCGCGGACAATCTGCTACATAAAAGTCCTCCAGGACGGCCATCGCTCCATCCTGCAAATCCGGCAGCGTCTCCAAAACTGAGAATTTCTGAATAATCAGAAAGCGTAGCTTGGGAAAACCGGATGGCTCTTCAAACGCCTTTGGTAATTCTGTACAACTGTTATTACCATCTAATGTCAACCTTATCAAGTTAGGCATTCTTTGTAATTCCGGATAATTGCTACATACACACTTCACTAATTCGAGATGCTTTAGATCTTTTAGCGCACACAGCCAATTTGGCACAGCAAATCTCTCGAGTTTGAGTGTTTCCAATTCCTTGTTGGTAGAGAGATTCGGCAGCTGATTACATTCACTAGATAAAGAAGATTTAACTGACAGATAGCGCATCTTGAGCTGAGCAAGGATTCCCTCTTCGAAACAATTCAACTGCGTGTCATGATGAACTTCAAATCTTAACTCTTGGAGTCGGGTTAATTTGGCAACATCCTCCAGCTTTAACAATCCATCCTCTTCAACAGAGAGCCTCAAGTGATACGATCTCAGTACCCGCAAAGCCACCAGCACTGATATTCCCTTCGGCATATGACTCACCAGCTCATTATCGCAACCAGTTATATTGAGATGCTGGAGACATTTGAATTCACTTACCCATTCAGGAAGACTTTGCAGCTGTTCGCAGTCAGACAGATCGAGAAAGAGAAGACTCCTAAGAGTTCTCACACAGATTGGTACCTCTTTAATTTCTGTGGATGATAAATTTAAAAGCTTGAGAAGTTTTAGCTTTCCAACACAGTGGGGTAATGTGGAGATCTTAGTTTTGCTCAAGTCGAGAACCCTTAATAGTCTTATAGAGCTGACGAATTTTTCGTCAATATTTTGAATGGGATTTTCATATAATGACAGAGTGCGAAGAGACCTGGGACAAGAAACCCTGCTTTGTGCGATGGCATTATCATCAATCTCTTTTTTGCCCAGTAAAATTCTTTTCGCAGATGTGAAGGCATCATCAACAGCAAATGTAGATTGGTCGTCTTTAGATATAGCAAATGTACATCGGCTGTTTCCAGATATAGCAATTGCCAAATCTAGCACCAAGTCATGGATCTTGCAATGCTTGACTAGATACTCATCCTCCTCTACTTCAAGCAAGCAGAGTTTGGCTAACTGACATAAATAGTCCCAAGCTACACCCCACTGATCTTCTCCTTGGGGAATGAATCCTTCCCCTATCCAGAGATTTATGAGATGTTCACAATCTATTCTCTCATCCTCAGTGAAGAAAGACAAATAAGAAAAACAGAGCTTAAGAGGTGGAAGCCAGGTATCATAGCTGAATTTGAGAATCTGCATAACTGAGCCGTTGTTAGGATCAACAACCTCTATCAGCTTATCCAATTTGGACCTCCACTGGCTTATCTCCGTGCAGCCGGAGAGAGAAGCCCCTATTATCTTGAGAGCCAATGGTAACCTCCCGCATTTCTTTTCAACTTCAGGAGCTATCTCCTGAAGGTGATCTGGTGGAAGATCACCTCCGAAAGCATGAGCACGGAACAGCTCCCAACTCTCTTGCTCTGATAAAAGCTCCATCTTGTAATCAAAAGCTCCAATCCTTTTGGAAACTTCCATGCTTCTCGTTGAAACTAACACTTTACATTGACTTTGAGGGTCAATTGGAAGACCTAGGCATTTAATGATATTATCCTCTTCCCAGATGTCATCCAGTACGATGAGAGACTTTACTCCTCGTAAACGGTCATGAATCAGCTCCGCCGCTTGCTCTTCACTTACATCCTTTACCGTCTCCAAATTTTCCATGTGTGACGCTAAATCACACTGTAATTTACGAACAGAATATGACTGTGATATGGGAAGCCAGATTGATTTATCATACCATGTTCTGATTCTGCTAAAAACGTTTTTGAGAAGAAAAGTCTTCCCTGCCCCGCCTATCGCCACCACGGCAATGACTGGAACACTTGATTCATGTATTATGGAAATGAGGCGTTGAATCTTGGGCTCAATCGCTACAGGGTGTGAATCGCTGGGCAGGATACTATTTTCCTTTCTCGCTGCTTCACCCGCTGCACTGCTTGATGGCTGTTTGGCTTGTAGTGGCGCAGAATCACGGAGCACATTCGACCGCTTTACAATTTTTATAATGGATGTGATTCGTTTTTTAACATCCTGAATTCTTTTTCCCATTTTGTAGCGAAAATATAATTCATCTATACTGCGAACACAAGGCTGAGTTACACTAGTAGCGTAAAGAGAGCGAGCAGCACACTCTTCCACAATGTCCTCTGCGTCCCAGGCAGCGTCCCTCAAGAGCTCCAGCAATATTCTAGAGGGCTTATCTTTCGCAGCCAGTGAATCTGGAGATTCTAGATAATATTTTATAATTGTGAACTCCACCTTCAACCACTGAAAGTACTGGTTGAAGTTGCAAACCGGCGCTATTTCTTGGACCATGATCCCGGAAAGCTTGTCAATAACTGGAATTACCACTTCCATTATTAATATGTTCTAACTAACATTGAGAGTGGACATAGAAGATCTCTCAACTTCGTATCAGATCAAAGTTGCTTAACGATGCGTTAAAGCAACTTGAACATTGGATCTCAATGTTTTATGTGAGAATGGCTCTGAAACTAACAAGCGCAAACGATACCGCTCGATAGGTATTGCGGACGAAAAATATTAAAGGGGTAGTTGAAGATTTTGACATAAGCCCACCAACAACTAACTACTGCGGAAACTAAAATTTCCTTTCCCTTGTGAAAATAGTAGGGGCCTTCCTTTCAGATTCTTTAGGATTATTTTAAAGTGGGTGGTCTCATAAATTTTTTACTATAATTTAAGTTTAAAAGTTTAAACTCTTATATTTATAGAAGATGGTGGTCTTATGAACTTTATTATTTTAAATATTCAATGGAGCAGTTTAAATAGATATAAAATAATAAATCCATTAATTGGTGAGAATTTTAAAACTTTATATAAGTGAAAGTGGCAAGAAAAAGCCTAAGTTGGTGGGGCAATTTCTAGTTCCACCCATTTTGCACTTGATTGAGTTTTTGAGCTAAAAAGTAGGGGCTTTTATTTTCGAGGAAATGATTTTAATTAATCTTGTAGCATTTTTTCTTTTCTTCATGGGACTCCTTGCCCCTTCAAAATAGATCCTCAAGCCCCCCATGGGACCTCAACCTTTAGCAGCGAGGAAGATGTCTTTTGAAAAGTGGAATCGTGGGCCATAATCTGCCATGACGTAGTCTTCTTCTTCTTGTAGCTGCGTTTTAAGGCCATCATTTCTTGTGCTTTTACGGGTTTGAGTTTGGAGGAGGACCTTGTTATCCATTTTTCTTTCTTGGGCATGGGACAAGATCTTTGGAAGTATAAAACGTTGTTTCTTTGTTTTCTTCACATGACTTGAAAATAAACACTCATTTCCTATGCGACTAAAGACGGAAGCATGAAAGGTAGGGGTGAGCAGATGGATAGGTTGGGTGACACCCAACAGAATCAAACCCTTACAGAAGGAGATGGTTGTTATTTTTAATGAACCAAGCTTATCTCACAAAATAGCCTATGGAATTTCCATCTTCCAATGGTCAGCTAATTGGAGGGATTGGCTAATGAACGAGTGAAATATTGCAAAGGCTTTCCTCCTGCACTTTGGGCTCTACAATACCAGGGAAGGTGATCCCAAACAATGTAGGTCTTAAGATCCTCTATGCCAATTAACCTTGCACACTATAAATAACAAATAATCTCTATACATATTTGCTTGGCAATTTAATAAATGCAAAGATCTGGCAAATCCTTTACATATTAATTGTTTCAAAAGCAATATAGCATGGTAGAGAAATCAACTTGGCATACATTTCAACAAGAATTTTAAAGATTTAGCGATTTAAATATATTGTTTGTGAATGACCAAAAATATTGCAACACAAACAAAATTCCTAGAATAGTGCCTTAATTCAGGGTACAGAGTCTAATATAAAGAAAACCAAACCTGACAATAGATTAAAACTTAACATTTCAGAGCTTACATAATGTTGCATTAAAACATTACTCTCAATTACTCAAAACCATAACTCATTATTATATTTTGACACTCAAACCATTTAAACTTATGATTTCATCTATGAAATTTAACCAATTCTTTGAATTAGAAAAAAGGAAAAACCATACATTCATCAGAGGCAATAAAGACCATTGAAACAACCCTTGATTATTTCATTCATAATTCAAATGGTGAAAACATCAGGGGAGAATTAGCTTTTAAGATATGTTATTCCTCCTATTTCGATGCTAGAACTATTATCAAAGTTGTTTACAGAAACAAAAGACTCATAACCTAATTGCAGACTCTATTCTATTCTTTGTATTCACTCTTTATAAAAATTTCTCTTTGATATCAATCAACAACCCATATAATTGGCCTTGAATTCTCTTTCATAAAAATAAGGGACCAAAACAAGCCTCAAGCTAATGCACACATGTCACTTTTTCATTTGACAATTAAAATTGCATTCAAAAGACTGTTATATTTGACAAAACCTGAGGGAGATGTCCATATGAGACAAGATTTATTTCTCATTCATTGATGAAGATATCTCTTTCCTTCGAAAAGGCTCTTCAGTCGGTGAAGATGTTCTTTCCATGAGAAATAGTACCTTTTCCACATGCTCCAAAATTTGAAGATAAAAAGCATGAAAATGAGAAGAAAAGAATATACTAAAACATTTCCACATCAGGAGCCCATGTCATCAACTTCAAAATTGGGGGAGATACAATATTTGAACATTGATATATCAAAGGCCTAATTTGTATTGTTTCTAGGCCATGTATTGTATTCCTCATGTTGCAACCATATTTACTGATAACCATTACTTGTTGAAGACATAAAATCAAAATTTATTATCACCCAACAACTGGAAGACAACTCATAGATCTTGGATATCTACATACATTTCCTTCTAGAGCTCAAAATCCTCATTAGAAGGCTAATCAAAATTCATGACCTCATCTGCTTTGACCCTATATGGACTATATTATATCACCACTTGGTTGCCCTCATCAAATTCCTCAAGAAAAAAACTTGTATGAGAAATCTTGTTCATACTATTCTTTAACATTTCTACATGTCCAGTCCATCACAAATTAATTCTTCCTAAGTTGATATCACCTTGCTTGCTTGATCCTTTCATTGTTGCAAAGGCTTGACTTCACCATCTTCATTCAAAATGACTAGGAGTAAACTAAAACTCCATTCATCAAATCTTTGTACGAGCTCCCTAATTTTCTTTTCCAATGGCTCAATCAAACCTCGGAACTCCTTAATCCCATTTACAATTTTAAGGGTTGGGACAATGCTAGTTGATTTATCTACATCATGGTTTGATCCTATTGTCATATACCTCAAATCCTAGAATCTAGGGATCCATGTATCCATTAATGGGATGGCCACTTCTTTATCGCTATCAAAATTCCTTATTGCATCAAACATAGAAAAATAATTGGAATGAATGTTATTCAATTTCCTCTCAATCTTTTTATTCAAATGTTCTAATACAACTATAACAATCTTCATGTTTCTTTGATAAATTGATTTGTCAAATTATTGGAACTTATCCTCATAAGTTTTGAGTTTCTCCATCAACTCTTCTCATGTGATTTATTTTTTAGGAGGTGCAATTGATCCTCTAGAAGGTGGCTATGCAATGTGCACATCTTCAAAACTAGGAGGTACAACCTCAGTTGAAGCTAGAAGAGGTGAATGAGCTCAAGAGAAGATTAAACTTGCTTTGATGGAGATGGGGGTGGAAGAATTACTTCTTGTGAAGCTCCTTGTGGGTACATTAACTAGAAATTTTCTCTCAATAATGCAATCTCCAATTATATTTCAACAATCTTTTGTTGTCCCTTATTATATTCAACTGCCATGTCATTGTACTTTATCTTGAACTTATCCCTCTCCTCTTTTAGGGATTCCACTATGGCCTTTGTGAATTAAGCTAAATTCATATAAATTGGAATTGCCTCTACTGTAGTTGTCTCAAATATTATTTTAATTATCAATCCTCCTCTAACACTTGCAACTAGCTCTCCAACCTCTTGCTTCTTATTATTTGGGGCTAAGGCCCAAATAGCCAATGTGTCCCATTGGGCATTGAATTTTGATCCCTATAAAGCTAATGCTACTTCTTCTTCAATGGTAAAAATAGGGGAATCATGCTTTGTTACAGTATATACGGTAATTGTTGATGCAAGGTCCCACTCTGGTAATAATAACACACCACCTTTTCCAACCAATTCTCTTACCTCAACTACTATGATATCCTCATATTAGCCCTCATTTCTTCATGGACTTTGGCCTCTATAACTTCCCTAAGAAGCTCTAGATTTGTAATCATCTTCATGTTTGTGCTTTTAACCTACTCATCCTTTCTTGCTCTCTAGACCTATTCTTGGAAGGCATGTGTCTTCATAGAAGCATCACCATTCATGAACTTTTCACAAGCTTCTGCCCTGGCATCATCAAAATAGTTTACTCCACTTAAGTCTTCTTTACTCAATTTGAGGCTAAATATTTGTGGCACTATGTCCCTTGGGGGATATGGAATACCTTGCCTCATCACATCTTCAACAAAAAAAATATCTTCATCAGACTCATCAATGGAATAATCCACAAGACCACTTGATGCCACCTTTTGTTTCTTTGTTAGTGGTTCTTTTGGTGGTGATGGTCCTCTAGGAGGGGATCCAATTCAATTATTTGTGAGATATATGAATGTTGAGGTGAAGGTGGTGGTAGTTTTGGCTAAGGAGAAGATTCCCTTGACCCCTCTGATTAGGTAGGGGTGGTAATTGTTAGTTGCTTCTTTACAGTGCTCTTCCTCCTAGAAAATACATGTACTTTCTTTGGGGGCATCCCTATGAAATATTGCATCATGCTAAACATGTTTAATGAGACATTAAAATACCAAATAAGTTGAATAAAAACATTAAAAAGCATGTGCAAACCTATCTCATAGTGGGAGTGGTGCTCCGCATGATGTAGAAAGGATGCCCTTTCCCACCCTCTGATAAGCAAGAATGCCAAGATGATGATAATGTCAATACTACGATTGTGCATCAATTTGTGTTGTAGTGTTGTGTTGTAGAAATGCTTTGTTTTTATAGATTCAAGGTTATAAGATTGAGAGATTTGGATGAATGTGGGATCATTCATGAGCCAATGATAAGATGCGACTAAGATGCGACTTTTCAAGATGTGAGAGGATGAGGGTTGAGCAAGTTTGGGCCAATGTGCCAATTTGAAATTTGAATTTGGATGAAATGACATTTTTAGGGGGGTTGAAAGATGAATTAAATGCTAAGTTTGACTTGTGTGAGAGACATGTAAGAGACATGTGAGAGCATTTAATTCTTTGTTGGAAGGGATAAGTCTTTTGGAGGGAAGATTCAAATTTGAAGAATATTCCATCTTGATGCCCTTTTGAAAGAAATTAGATGAAATAATAAATCAATTAAATGATTTATTGGTGCAAGTGGGTGGGTTAGTTAAGAGTTTAGATTGACTCAAGTTGAGTCAAAAGCTAGAGAATGGGTGATTATGATTAGAGGTTAATTAATTCAGATTAATTAACTTGGAGGATTTTAGGGGTTTCAGTATTTGATTTAAATTATTTTGATTTATTGAATCAAATGAGAAGAAATTAAGGACTTAATGAAATAATTTGATTTATTTAATTAAGTATGGTGAAGCTACAGAATTAATCAATAAATTTTTTTAATAGATTAATAAAAGAATTGGATGTTAATTAGAGTAGGATTTAGATGCATCATGTTGATTATTTTATGTGTCTACACCCATTATCCTAAATTCTTTAGAGACCACAACCTTTCCTTTGTCTTGTATCATTCTTTCTTCTTTCAATTTTCCTACAATTTTATCAAAATGCTTCAATTCTCAAAATTTCATTCTTTATGTCCTTTAGGGCCTTGAATTGATGATCCTTCTCTTGTTTGGCTCTCTCCAATTTGTTGAAAGAAATCAACTTCATTTTCCTATCTTCTTGAATCTAAAAATAAAAAATGTTTTTAATGACATCCTCACATAAAGAGAAGTTATCAAAAAATTCCCCCTCTTTCACTTTGTCCTTTAACCAAGCCATAAAACCTTTTCGGTCATGATTCCTGTGTGCTCACCACTTCATTCCAAATGGCTTGATTTATCAATTAGATTCTTCCATCCACTAGTTATCAAAACAAAACTTGAAAATATGGTGTAAGCAGGAAAGAAAGTGTTAGTGTATACATTAATGCTTGCATACACATAGGTTGACCTAAACCTACTTAGGAATTTACTGTTGTATGAATCATTGACATAGACTAGATATTTTCTAGATATTTTCTTGATATTTTTCCCAACTAGTTTATATAATGGAGAGGTGTTGATACACCTCATTCTTGGATATTTCTCCTTTATAAGGAGATCCTTGACTATCTAATAAGAGGGGAGGAGCTGATGCATTATATGTGCTTGATTAAATCTTCTTTGTGATCATTGGTTCTTTCAGAAAGTTTCTTTCCTAATGATCAACAAGTGGTTTTCCTCAACATCTCCCGATTTCCACATGACTTCTAGGAAGCTAACCCTTAATGGTACATCTCTGGGGAGTACATGAGATATTTTCTCTATTACATATATATAGAATATTTTGCAACCTTAGTAAAGAATCACATCTCCGGGTGAACCCACAAAAGTGGTTTAAAATTTGAGTGAGAAAGGTAAAGTTGCAAAAAATGACCCCATGCAAAAAAATTGGTTTTTGGGGGTTTGAACAAAATTTTGGTTTGAGCAAACCCAAATGGGGTTTGATAGAACCCCCTTTGAGTGAACCCATTTAATGTCGGATCTCACATATCCCGAAAAAATAAGCAAAGAAAAAGCTTGTGGAAAGTGGGTTTAAATAAACCCCTAGGGGTTCACTAGAATCCCCCTTTTCCCCCATTCTCCCTTCCTGGCACCAAAAAACTCTAAAATTTTGCCCTTCGAAGCTCGGGTTGAGGATGAAAATGGAAGAGACTTCATAGACCCAACTAGATGATGTAAGTCCTTGGAATGAGCTATCCAATGAATATAATTTTAATATGTTTTGGTTTTATTATGTATTTTCTTTTTTAGTTTGATTAAACATAGGTTTTTCACCGAAAGTCAAGCTCTTTATTTTGTACATGTGGAAAAATAGAAATTTATCAAAATAAAATTCTAAAAAATATGTTCATGTTAGGTATTGATGTCCTTGATCCAGTAAAAAAAAAGTTGAATTTCGATACATACAAAAAAAGTTATGTTGTATACGACCCGCCTATGTCTGAATTGTAATTGGTTTGACTTTGGAAATTTATTAAGGACAAAATATTCAATAAAACACTATAAAACAAAATGAAAGTGCTAGATATCGTAGTCACAAATCTAAATTCAAAAAAATTAGAATTTTAGCCTTCATACCAAAAAAATTATGTTGTATACGGTGAGTGTCACACCTTAAAAATGTTGTTTTTAAAAACAAACTAGTTTTCAAAGGAGAATCATGGAAAATAAGTGCAATTTGATTCCAAAAAAATTGAAAAAAATATATTTAGAATCTATAGACAAACGTCACAAATCACTAGTTTTCATCATCTTCAAATTCCTCATGGTTTAGCCGCTATAGGAGCCTGAAAGTGAAGATTTAGTTTTAAAAAATTAGACTATCCAGTTTGCCCAAAAATTATAAATCAGTATTGTAGGATTACCCCTCCCCAATTGTGGCCAATTCCCAAATCAAGTATCCTCTCCTTGGGCCTGAAGAAATCATGTAACTCTATTGGAATTCTTGGCATATTCAAAATCAAAACTCTTTTCAATTTGGAAGCAAAAATGTTGGAGAATACCACAAAACTAGACTTCTACTAATGTTTGTCCAAAAGAGGATTCCATGTCTGAACCAGCATGTCTACACCATTCACCTTTCTCTTAAAATCCATGTGGATATCATTTTCAAAGGAATTTGCACCCTTGTACAAGAACATGTGCATTAACAAAGAGCTCCCTTTCTTTAGAGGTCCCAAGACCTTGCCCAAAGAGCTCCTATCTCTACACAGAGATATACATGGTGTGTAAATTCATGAATGATATTGTAACTTGCACCACACTAAGAAAAATTTTGATAGTCTTATTATAGGTTGAACAAGGTTGCTAGCGAGTCCTCTAAATACTGCAAGAGTACATGAAAAGGAATAATTACAAATTGGTAGGATGAGAGGGTAACCCACTCTCCATCTTTAATTTCCCAGGGTATATAAATTTCATGGGGTCTTAGTCAATATTGAAAATATTTCACCTCCAAGAGGGGTGTTATTTTATTCACTCCCCACTCTTTATAACGAGTTGATTTAATTATTTGGCATGTGGTTCTACAAAAAACTAATTAGTTTAAAAATATTAGGCTTGCACAAATGATTTTTTCTACAAGAAATATATTAAAAATAAATAAAACCCTTGCAAAAATTAAAAGATATAATTATGATGCAAAAAAAGTAAATTTATGTAAAAATATATATGCTTGAATCACTAAGATTGAATAGTGTATTGAAATCATAGTTTTCAAATTTCTACCACCTAGTCAAACCAAATCTTTTTTTTTGTAATTTTTAGGACTCAAAACTGAATATACAGAGAACAAACCCCTATTATATTTCAGATGCATTTAGATAAATTCAAATAAATTAGAAAAATTCTTTGATTTTTTTTTAAAATTATATTTATGGAAAATAGTAAAATTAGCATAACTTCCTCAAAATTGATTATTTGAGTTTAATATTTGGACAATAGCCTTCCTATATGATAGAAAAGCCCTCATTAAAAAATATATAGAAAATCCAATAAATTTAAAAGAAATGATTAAATATTTAATCAAACTAAAATTGAAATAAATCACCTCAAGAGGGGCTTTATACTGCCCCCTCCCATGGTTCCTCCTCCTCTACCCATGGTTGGTTTGAAGTCTATTAATTCATCCGCTATGCAAGAATATCCTCTCTTTCTTTCTATTAATTATGTTATGGATTTAGAAACTTGCCCTAGTGTAGGCTCTTGTTTGGGTTTCCTGCTAAGCTGGAGACCCCTAATCATCCTTTGGTTTCTTCAAGAGTTCCTTCTCCTCCCCATCATTATTTTCTAGAGTGTTGTTCAATGGAGTTCCCCCAATATGTGAATCTTTAGCCTCCCTTACTTTCAATCTTTTCTTATCTATTCTTGATGAGTGGATTAACAAAGTTATTGCTACTTTAAAAAATTCTCTTATTGGAATACTTTTGGGACATAGACCTAATATTTATTTTATTCATAGATCAGAATATAGGGTTTAGATTGATTCTTGTTTGTTGAGTGTGAAGTTTTTAAAGAATGGTTTCCTTATTTTCTCCTTCAATTCCTTAGAAGGTTCCTCCCTTTTTCTTCAAAGTCATCCTTGGTTTATCAATAAGTCCTTTATTCATTTACAATTATGGTCTACAAGGTTTGATGTTTCCAAAACCAACCTGGTCCATATTTGGTTCTACCTTTTAGAACCTCTTATTGGTAGTAGGTTCTGGATATCTAGGATGAAAGAATAGTTCACGGTATTGTTAAAGCCATTGGCCATTTTATTACTACTAATGTTAAGAAAGTTAGAATGAGTTTTCTTTATGCTAAATTTTTTGTTTACATTGAGACTAGTTTTGAGGTGCCCAACAATGTTAGTTTTTTATCCAAGATTCGTGTTTGGGAGAAAAAAAAATTATGAGACCTCACAGAGGTACTCCTTCCATAATATTGGGATTTTTTTCCTTGTTACATGCCATGATCTTCATAAAAAGTTGAACTATATAATGCTCCCCAACTCTAGGAGGATCTAATGAATGGAATGAATGAGGTCAAGATGGTCCTTAGTTGTCATAAAACCCCTTTGGATGATAAGATATTGTTGGATCAATCTATTGAGTCAAAGGTGAGCCTCACAAGTTTAAAATAAAACTCATTCTTGAGAAACTTTTAGTTGAATTGGAAAGTGGGAGGACATTACATTCTAGCCTTGCCCCTCTTTTGAGCCCTCTAGTTAAAATTGGGTTCAAACCACCTTGATTTTTGGCTCCTAGATCTAGTCTTGGGTGATCCCACAATAGTGGTTTACAATTTTTGGGCAAACTGGACACTGCAATTATTATTTTTAACTAAATCTTCACTTTTGGGCTCTTGTAGCAGCTAAACCATGAGGAATTTGAAAATGATGCAAACTAGAGTCTCATCACATTTTGTCTATAGATTCTAAAAATATATTTTTCAAAATTTTTGGAATCAGATTACACTTTTTTTTTCATCTCCCACGAAAACTGGTTTTTTTCAGGAAATAACATTTTTAAAAAGTGATGCTCACCGTATACAACATAAATTTTTTTGTATGAAGGATAAAATTCTAATTTTTTCAAATTTAGATTTGTAACTATGATATCTAGCACTTTCATTTGGTCTCATAGTTTTTTATTCAATATTTTTTCCTTAATCAAGTTTCAAAGTGAAATCAATTGCAATTCAAACATATGCGAACTGTATACAACATAACTTTTTCTATATGAATCGAAATTCAATTTTTTTTTTTTTAATGGATCAAGGACATTAATACCCAGCCTCAACATATTTTAAAATAATCTATTTTGATAATCTGCTATTTTTCTACATGTGCAGACCAGAGATTTTGATTTTCAGTGAAAAACCTATGTTTAATAAAACTAAAAAATAAAATACATAATAAAAGAAAATAATATTAAAATTATATTCGATGGATAGCTCATTCTGAGGATGATCATTATCGAGTTGGGTTTCTGAAGTTTTTGGCATTTTCATTTTCAAATTGAGCTTCGAACGACATTTTTTTACAAAAAAGATCAATTTTTTAAGGAGCTAGGGTAAAATGGGTGTTTGGCCGAACATATGTTCGGTTGAACCTCTTAAAGTGGTTTAGCCGAACCTAGGTTCGGCTAAACCTCTTCAAGATGTTCGGCCAAACCCTCTTCAAGATGTTTAGCCGAACCTAGGTTCGGCCGAACCACATTAAAATAGTGAGCGAAATTATTTTAAAGGGTTTTGGATCGAACCCCCCTAAAATTGGTTCGATTGAACCCCTCCAATATACATACGAAAGTCAAACAACATTTCCAGGGTTTCTGTGCATTTTTTCGAGCTCCTGTGTAAATGGTGTTTTCCTGGGGACCCTCATGCTTTCAAATGTGTCGATTGAAAAAGAAAAATCACAAGTGAAAAAATGTTGAATTTTTTGAAAATGCTGTTTATTTTATTTGATATTGTTGCATTTGTGTTGATTGATGTAAGTTTTTTCAATTTTTGTGACAATTTTTTTGCGTTTTGTAGGAGAATTTGTTGTTAGCTTAAATCAAACATTTGTGTTTTGAAGAAGAAAATGGGACAAAAAGCAAAAAGAAAAAACCTAGCTCAACGAAAATTTTCAAAAGATAAAGAAGAAAATAGACACAAACAAAACTTGAAAAATTATCATAGAAAGAAAAAAGGTACATGTTTATTTCTTCTCTTTCTCGTCAAAAATGCATCTAATAAGTGATATATAAGAAAATCGAATGTTCTTCATTTCAATTTTTTGAAAATGAAAACTCAAATGCATATCATCAATGAGTTCTATAAAATTAAAATCTGTAAGTTATCACTAGATTTTATGAATCCTTATACTAAATGTTTTACTAGTTTTGATCTACAATATATTCTCTTTATTTATATTTTTTTGTAGTAATTTATGTACAAAAAATTAAAACCATTTAATCTATCAATACACAAACAATATTTATATATATTGATCTTAAGAAGGTCATGAGACCATACAAAATATCATTAAATTTCCATACAATGAGATGAAGCCAATATATTGTCTCTCAAACTAGGAAATATCATTGATACACATACCCATACAAATTGCATTATCTATGTCATGTAAAGGCATGCAAAATGTCTTCATCTATGAAGAAAACACTATTGTTCAAACATTCTACTTATTTTTTCCATACTAGAAATTGAACCTCTATCCCTTGGATCAATTTTTTTCTTGCATCATTATGATCTCTTGCACTTCTCACTATTTTGTAGTTCAACATATATATACAAATTATAAAATTAGATACTATTCCAAACTAAACAAATTAAAAAAAATATTTTAAGATTATATAAATATTATAAACACACTTGCATCATATTGGTAGTCTATTTGTTCTTGTCTATGACACTCAACATCATCAAGAGATGGATTTCCTCGGATATGAGTGTTTACATCACTATATAATGTAACAAAGACATATTTATTAATTGAGACAAAATAATCATTATTAAAAGCATATATATTCATAATTGTACCTATGTTAAGGATATTAAGGACGAAAACTAACACCAACATTTAAATTTTCCTATATACCAAGAGGTGTGACAACCAAATTTATCAACTAACAAACAATAATAGATTAAACTCAAAAAATACACATAAATAATCAATTTAAATTTTACAAAATCCAAATTTTAAATGCGATAATGTACCTCAATAAATTCAATGTCATAATCATCCTTACAAACTTGCATGCTATATGGTGATGTAATGCACACCTATTCAACAAAAAAATGTATTTTAAAATATTAAACATTATTTTGAATATATATATATATATACATACAATTTTTACCTCTAAAATAGATACAATTGTACAAATTATTGGTGGGATGGTCAATGTCATACCACCCTATGAAATTACACCCTAAAATGTAAAATATATGCATAGTTTTAATTCATTTTTATAATTAAAAATCAATCTACAAATCTAAATTTGAAGTATAAAATATAAAATGTTATAAATTAATATGAAAATGCATGTATGTAATTAGGAAACAAATCATTTAGAAGTTCATCATTCATTACCATATTATCTAATGCACCATGTTGTACTATCAGATCACCCTTTGTGCTTCCAAAATATCTAAGATAATAATGAGTACACTCGTTGGAGGTGTCACCCTTTGTACCCTCTATATCAATTTCTCATCCAAATCATAGATTATAATAGTTCAAACATAGGTGAGAGCTAGGAGTACTAGAACTAGACGACCAAATTGGATAATTTGGTGAAGTAGAATACCAGGATATAGACAATTTTGCATAGATATCTATGTGTATGTCTTTTAAATCCTTTATTTATTTCATCCAATTGTGCATCATCAATTATATAGATATGGTAGAAACACCATCTTTCACCAATATTTCTCCCTCTATCAAGTACTATCTCCCTTTGTATCAATACATGAAAATGAATAGTAGGGAAATCATTATGTATAACCAAATTGGATTAAAGAAGATGACACAAGATAATTCAACAAAAGAGAATTTTTAAACTCATCTAAAAAACCTAAATAGTGATAATTAGTTGAGAAGGTGGGGATAACTCAAACACCCCACAAACACACAAAAATTAGTGAAAAATATAAGTAAATTATAATAAATAGAATCATATTAGTTAACAATAACTATTTTTGGATTAGGATAGATTTAACAAGAAGTACGATGAATATACACATAAAGCATACATTAACTAAATAAGTTTATATGCGAGGAACATATAATGTAGTAGTATGTATCTAAAATAGTATTTTCTAAATTTTCTAACACATAATCTAACATAGAATTAGAATATTCTTTATAAGGGTGAAATAATTCATCAAAAGAAATAAACATATATTGATAGTAATTTAAAGAAAAATGTATTGAATTTGATAACCTAAATAAAAAGTTGAAAGTTTTAACTAACTTTATTCCTAGATTTAAGATTAATAACACAAAAATACTATCCAAAATAGATAAATGAACAAGTGTAAATGGTCTTAAATCTAAATTGGTTTCACCTATATAAACTATGCAAGCTTATTTTTCCTATTAAAAAAAAGTACTATGTTTTTATTAAACAAAATATTAAAAATGGGATTTAATTATAAACAAAGAAAAACCTAGAATGAGAGTTGAGAAATAGATATCTCATCACGATAGGAATCTAGAATTATGAATCAATAAAAGATAATAAAAATTACATCATGTTTCCTAGATGGTAGCATGACTACATTAAGGTCTATATGTCTACATAGATTTTTGTTGTACATAAAAAATACTAGATTATACAAAATTTGAAAATCTATAAAATAAGAATAAAATACACAACCAATAACAAGAAACTTTAGTAGAATAACATAATAAATTTGTTAAAATAAATTAAATGATATAAAATGGTCATAATGTTATTTAAACTGAGCTCTAAGATAATATAATTATGATAGATAGGAAAAGACGAAACCTCCATATGAAGAGATTTCCAAGAATACATGTAGCTAGTGCCACAAAGGGAAAGGGGTGAATTTTGGTTATCTTACCAATTATATTGTCAAATCCCTAATTTGGTATTTTTACCTCCACAAATAATCAAATAAAAAGACATTAGATTAATATCATGGTTATGCTCTTATCTTATATGCATCTAGAACTAAGACAAGTACAACATAAAAATTATATATAATCTATAGCAATAAGTGTATCCCTTAGATATATAAAAGAAATAAAATTGAGAATATGGATCAACATGAAAATATAATAGTTCAAACTATCACATATTGTAATGTACACTCATATTTTTGATGAAAAATAGTCATGAGTAATGCACGTGTTATTTTCTTCATGTAATACCTGATAAAATTATTGTGTACGATAAAGTGTATTTTTATTGATTTGGGGTAATTTTAATTTAATGACTCATTTATCTATAAGATGGGAGGGGCAAGTTTCTTTAATTTTTTAGCATTCTAGTCCTTACATATTCCTACTCTTGCATACATAGATCACATCACATAGTCCTTGTATGTACATATATATCATTTCACCTAGTTCAAGTGCATGTACAACCCCTTGCATATATCAAGATCATATCACCTAAGTTCCAAGTTGCATACATTCCATGAATTTAGTCCTTTGCATATTCATCATTGATCAAATGGAACCCTTAGCTCTTGCACAAGCTGGACACTACTCTTCATAGGTCTCAAAATCAACCCATTTGCTATCTATCACCCACATCACTTAAGGTTTATCATAGAATTTCAAGTTAGGAAACATGTCAAGTTATCCTTGCTCGTCTAGGAAAATCCTTTTGGAGTCCATCATCTCCTACATACCCTCTCTTGGTAATTGGTCCCTTGTGTGTATCCATCATATCACAAGTCAATCCTTGCATCGTAACCAAATTTGGACCTAGAGTTGCATTTGACCTCTTGCATTCTTAACTTATCACATCATATTGGATACCATTTTCATTACATTCTAGTCCTTACATATTCCTACTCTTGCATACATAGATCACATCACATAGTCCTTGTATGTACATATATATATATTTGTTGTTTTATAACTTGAAAATTAGATTTTGTTCAGTATTAATAGATAGGGATTGAAGGTTGAGACACAAATCCTAACGATCACTCGTAATGGGTACCTTATCTAAGAAAAATAAAATATTTAAATTTACTAGATCTTGACTATCTACTTAGGTACAAAGAGGCTCATAGACTTACCACACTATCTAATAACATGCTATTTTTTTATGGAAACCATAACATTCTTATATGTTATATAACATGATTGAATTATAGAACTTATAGTAACAAGTCTAAAGCTTAGTTACTAGCATGCATAAATTTAATTGCATTAAAACATGAAAATATAATAGTTCAAGCTATCATGTTGTAACACACTCATATTTTTGATGAAATATAGTCATGAGTAATGTGTGTTATTTTATTCATGTAATACCTAATAAAATTATTGTGTACTATAAAGTGTATTTTTATTGATTTGGGGTAATTTTAATTTAATGAATCATTTATCTATAAGATGAGAGGGGCAAGTTTCTTTAATTTGTTAGCAATTTGAGTTCAAAATTAAATCACTTTTATTTTCATTTAAATGTTGAATCATTTTTTAAATTATAATCTAAAATTTGAATCTGTTGACACCTCCAAACACTCATATCTAAGTTGAAATAAATTATGCATAAAATAAACCCCTCAAATTCTTGTTTTAGCATGTGTAATGTTATTTTAATTATTTTTTTTCCTTTTCAACTCGCATTTTACACACATTGGTTAAAAAAGAACTGGCATGCAAATGCACATGGGTTAAAAAGAACACCACACTTTGTTTTTCATTGGGTTTAAAATTAACTCTTAGATATAAAACACTACAAACAGTTAAAAATAACCCCTTTGCTTGACAAACACTAGAAATGGATAAAATGAACCTTGTGCATTCTCTGTTTGTTCACATTTTGATTTTGGTTTAAAAAGAACACCATGCGAGTGTGATCTGAAATATTCATGTGCTCTCTCTTTGTTTTTAAACAAAGATCGATTGAACTATGAATATTTTGGTTCGCTTTTGTTAAGCCTTAGATCTTGGGCTTGCTTTGGTGGGAAAAAGTACTCACCCCAAAGCGACTCAAACGGGGAACGCGCTAAAGCCAAGCGACGCCCAACCGGTATATAAATTTGAATGTTAAGGAAAGCTTAGCATTACAGAACTTCCTGTGGACCAACAATTGACTCCCCAGTACCCTTGCGGTGCGTCGAAACCTGCAGAGCCTGACCTCTGTAGACTAGGATGATAATGCCTCTTGCATGGCCTTTTGAATGGGTGCCCAAAATAAATCCTTTGTTTTAGAAAACAACAAACCTTATATTCTTTGGTACAGCAATGGTCATTGCCAAGGCACCCGCACCTATGTAGTTCTTAGTAGAAATGATCAATCTTCCATGGGAGTTTCATGGAGATTGGAAGCTTGGTTGCCCTGAGAAGTGAGTGCATTGTAAGGGGGAGCCCGTGGGGCCAAGCTTCTGAAATTCATTTGCTAAGGATATGCGGTTCGTGGGATCCATAAGAATATTGTCCTTGTAGCCTTAGGATTTTTTTTTGTAAAAGTCTTCTATGTGGTTGATTTTCATTCTTTACAACACCACGTGTTTACCAACTATTTTCAGACAACATGAACAAATGAACATCATCCTCCAAATTTGAATCAACACAGTCAAACTAAAATAAATTCCTTGCAATCTTCTTGAAATTTTGTCAAATCACTTCCTACAATGCATTTTCCATTGGGGGTGTAGTGTATGAGATTCTAGAATTGGATCCAAGATGGAGATTTTGTGTGATGAGAAGTGCCTTAGATCCTATCATCACGTGAGGTCCACTAAAAGAATGTTCTTAGTTTGAACACTATTTTTCTCTCTTTACAAAACCAAAATATATTGGGAATCATGAAAATAGTGGTGAGTACACTAGAATATCAATCAAGAGAGGCAAGTACATCAATTCCGCAATAGTAAGTATGCTCAAAATTTGACTCATAGAATATGATGTCATTATAGATTTCATTATCTAAAGTTTTCTCTTTATGAGGAATAAATAGAGAATAATTGGAATAGTGCCTAATGTAATGAACAAAGTACAGATAACTTGATGTTTTGAAGATGGATATCTTAAAATTTTAATTGAATTATTTTTTGTAGAGGATGTGGTGTTGGGTATTTTTCCTGCAACCATCTAGATATTAAGGAAATCTACAATAATGTCCCAGTCTAGGAATAATGTAGGCAATGGGGAAGTAGCCTATATATTTAGACTAAGGGGGAGAAAAATTAGAGTAGATAGAATGACTTGGATAAAGCCTCCTCCTCTTCCTTGAGCCTTACTAAGTTTGGAAGTTTATTTCCTAGAGATCTTAAATATAGGAACACAACTAATTTAGTATAAGAGGTCTCTAATTTGGTAGTTAGTTCAAATGATGTGAATCTAGATATAAGCAAGCTACTCATCCCTATATATATATTGTGTTTATTACAATAATAATTTACCTAATATTTATATAGTATCATATAAAATCCTATACAAATACTATGTATTGAATAACACTCTCTAGGGATTTAATAGCTTTATATTCCTAAATTTATGGATGATGGAATAAAACCTACTTCACTATAATATGACACTAACATATATATATTTATTTTCTTTCTAAATGAATAGAATGTCCAACCCTCAACTATCAAATTTATCTTGAATACATGAAACCTTAATGAATTGAATAAAATACTAACATTCAAATCAGTCTAATGCACTTGGATTTATCATTTAGAGCTTACACTCTCAAATTCCCTTTTACCCCAATGATGCACCCTAATTGATAATCCACAATCAATTTAAATTCCCCACATATTATTTTAGAAAATTTTCTCATCCTAGCATGAACTACATAGTGTAACATAATTTTATAGCACGTGCAAACTAATAAATAATTAATATAAAGAACAAAAAACACAAACTCAAAGATTCCATGAATCCATAAAAAAACTTAAATAAAAATGGAGGTCCATAATACACAATTATAATAAAAGGTTTCTTATATGACCTTAATAAAGGACAAATCATCGAGATGTTGAGATTAATGTATCTATATGACCTTAATTTTTTTATAAAAATATTAAAGGGCAAATGTTTGACTCTAAAAGATAGGAAAAGTATTCAACTAGGTGTTGGGGTTTGTGGGAGTATGAAATAATATACTAGGGAAAAATAAGATCGAATCCTCTAGCTTTATATATTTTTATTTTTTGGAGAATGAAAAGATGATGTTAGTAGGTATGTATCAATAGGTAACTCTAAAAATTGATGATGTTAGCATCATATAAAGATGGCATTATCATGATTTTGACATTGTGAAATTATAAAAGATGGATAAAAATTTAGACGCATAGAATCAATTCTAGAACTCTAAAAAACAAGAATTTTTTTACTAGTAGAGGATCAAGATAATAGGGGTTAGAAAGGGATGGTACTTAAGGATTGGAAAGACTAAATTCCCAATACTACAAGGAGTAAATACAAATAATAAGATAGTGAAGTTTTTGGGGAATGATTGAAATGACATGATGGTTGAGAGATGCAAAAATTGGTGCAAAAATACTTATAGACATTTGGATTAAAATGGATTAGGATTTTTAAGTTTAAAAGGGTGGTATGGTAGGATATAACCAAGTCTGAAATCCTAGAAAATATAACACTTGAATACAATAGAGCTAAGAGGGGTCAAAGAATATGGAGACAAGAATGGTTTGAATGGAGGGTCAAGCCAAACACTCTAGAAATAGAAAATATTCTAGGTCACTAAGAAACACTAAGGATTGGATTACTAGCATGAAAACTGCAAAAAAATTGAAGTCCAATAGAATCCATACTTAGATAAATTTAACAAAGGTTGAAAGTGGATTATCAAGATTAGTTGAAAGATTATACTTTGAGGATGAAGCGCAATAGACTAATGGAAAAAGAAAAATGGAGATGGTAGAGATGAAATATTGGTATGCAAATCCATCAAAATAACAATATGGTAATTGATAAAAATTCATGAAAATGACCAACACAACTTCACACATAGGATATTTTTTTAATTTTTAGAAATTGAAGCATCTTGAACTTGTAGGGGACATCACCGAGTAGATATTTGAAAAGAATTTAATAGAGGACATTATAATAAAAATTCAATAGCCATTCTACCTCTTCCTTACTCAATCACCTTAAGTCCAGATTCCTTCATGATTTATTTGTAATAAGCCTCCTATAATCACATGTAGCTTTTTCATTTTAAAGTGCAAAGATGTATTTTAACTAGTATTTAAATATATATAAGGAATTAATTACTCATAAAATAATTAGTTTTATTAGCATATGAATCATCCTTTGTTATCACATCATCTACATAATATTGGTGTGATCAACCTAGATCAACTTGTGTTATCAGTTTAATTAATTTCTATTCTTTGGCCAACTTCACAAGCATGTTTTATATGTCAAATTATTATAATATAGTGGTCCATTTTTCTCTTTTTTTTTCTCTTGATTTATTCTACTAAGAAAGTCCTTTACTACTACATGTCAAAGACAACTACAACTACTTTACTATTGAAAATGTAATTAAAAATTAATCAATACTCACACTAAAGCATAATATTGCTTCAAATTTGGATAATTTATCTTTGCATCTTTGAATGATACACTCATGAAGGCTACATGCCTTTCATTTCCTAGATTTCTCATTTGAGTAAGAATGGTTGTACAATGTGGTCAAATGAAAATGAGTATATGTAGAATAGTTTCGAATAGTTTGGGCTTGTAACCAATATAGGGGATTAAAAAAATGATTTCTTGATTTATTAAAATGCCTTAGCTTACATTTTCAACTATATTTTTGCATATTTCATCATCTTGGCATTTAGTGGCCTCATTATCTCTACAAAACCTATTTCAAATTTCTTTATAAAGTTAATCTTACCAAACCAATAATTCAATTCATTATTTCTTGTTGAAGGTTGTGAGAAGATCTTGTTTATGCTTGAATACAAAAATGGATTGTATACCTTCCTTGTTTAACTGTCTTTTCCTTCTTTGTCCATCGGAATTGCATATACAAAAATGGATTGAATACAAAAATGGATTGAATACAAAAATGAATTGAATACAAAAATGGATTGTATACTCAACTATTCATATTCTTCTAAGTTCTAGATAATGGATTTGTTGAAAATGCTTTAGAAAATTTCAAACAAATGCAGTTCATGCCACAAATTTTGCACCAAAATGAGGTATGGAATAGTGCACAACCAACCTAAGAGGATGTGTTGGAGGGTGATAGAGGTTGCTTCTTCGTCAGTTTGCTCGAAGGTGAAGTGTTTGTGCTTGCTTTTTTTCCGGTTCACCACACGCACCTTGTTCGCCACACACACCCTGTTCATCACACGCACCTTGTTCGCCATCCACCTCTGTCACTGTTCGCCACTTGGTGAAAATGATAAGGTTTTTGTTTTTTAATCTCTATTAAGGGGGTTTGACTGAACCCTAGTTCAGTCAAACCCCTTTATTTTATTATTTCCGCACATAAGTCAATGGGGTTTGACTGAACACAGGGTTCGGTCGAACCCTGGGTTCGGCCAAACCAATATAAAGGTTTGGGCGAACACTATGGTTCGGCCAAACCCCTTCACTTTGTGTAGAGGAAAAAATTAACTTTTCCCTTCCTCCACAAAAGTGTTGACCACTTATGTGGGTTCACCCTCTTAAGCTTTGCTAAGTTTTGATACTCTCTTCTTGGTAGCAGGTTGTGTTTCTTCTATGATAGTCCTTATTTATTTGGTCTTTTTTCTTAGTAATTTTTTAGATGTTTTGGTGTCTCATTTCTTGTTTGACTCCTCCCTTTTGCAATAATAGTTTTTCTATAATATAAGTTTGGTCCCTTCTCTCTTTATCTAATCAAAACTATTCTAGGTTAAAATTTTAGTGTTGTTCAATAAATCAAATATACATATAAAATCAACGATGATATATCATTCTTGTTTCCTCCTCTAGTAAGTGGATTCTATTAAAATTTGAGGTTAAGATTCCCCTTCTTCTTCCAAAATATATAATATATTTATATTATCATCCTCATTTATTACAATTTGAACCTTTGTTTTAACATCTATTGTAGGATTATCGATATTTAGCAACAACTTCACAATTAATTTCTCATCCTCTATTAGATGCTCAACCATATTAGAAGGTTTGACCTCTATAAACATAAATTCTTACTATTAAAATTTTTTTTGGTCATATGATTCTAAATATTATACCATTTGACACTAACACCATAGCTAATCAAGATATATTTCATATCCTTAGTATGTAAATTTATCTGCTTCTCCTTAAGCATGTGAAAAAATATCTCACAACCAAATACATGTAGATGTTGAAGGAATGAAACTTTTTCCTATCACAATATGTACAATATTTTTTTCCACAAGCACTAATTTAAGAGATTTATTGATGAGGTAACATGTAGTAGCAATCACTTTTACTCAAAGCTTGTAATATATGTTAGACACATTAGACAAAGTCATAGTTGTCTTTATGAATGTTATATTCATGTATTTTATAATTCCTTTCTATTGAGGGATGTGTGGAGTTATCTTATTCTTTTCTACATCATTTTTCTTGTACAATTTATCAATCTCTAAATATTAATATGTACCACCAAATTGTCAAGTCTTAACATGATATTGTCTACCAACATAGCTATCCAAAAGAGCTTGCAACTTCATAAATCAAGTAAAGACTGTTAGATATAATTTTGAGATTATATAAATTTGTCCCCTTAGAATAATCATCAATAAATAATGTATACACCTAAAATTGGTTTGGAGCATCCGATTAATTAAATGCACATTATTTGATTAATTATTCTATTTCCTCTATTTTTTAAATAAATAGAAATATTTATTTAATATAGTTCACATTCAAATTCATCTTAATTAAATAAACAAAATTAAATACTTTGTTTGATTTAATTATCAAATCCCTATTTCAATCTATCACAATATTTTCGAATTAATTAAATAAAGACAAAACACTTTATTTATTAATTACCATTTTCCTTTTGTTTAATTTAATAAACGACTATCCTATAGTTTGTTTTATTAAATTATTTATATCCCATTTCCTAATTTAAATAAATCAAAATATTTGAATTTTTGCATAAGGAATATTCCATCCATATTCTCTCAAAAATGAGTTAGATTTCCTATGTCTAAACTATGTCTAATTTATGTAAAAAATATGCCAATTAATGCTTTGAAACTTCACGGGAAGTTTTGGAGACAAATTTGGAATTTGATCTCTCAATCCTCTTCCACCAATTTTTCCTCTTCTCTTGCTTGGTGTTTTCATGGGTAGAGACAATCTCCATCTTTCTCTCAATCTCCTCCATCTCGCACCATTCAGTCCTCTAGATTGAATCCAAGCCTCTCAAAGCTTTCCCTGTGCATTTCTACAGCCAGAAAATCTATAAATACAAGCTTCATTTGAACCAAAAAAGGATCCAGATAATCAAGCTTTTGCACTCTTTCTATGCAAGAATCCAGGCATCAACTATCAAGCATCAACTATCAAGCAATTCAACAATCAAGTTTTCAACCATGGCTACCTCTTGTAGCTGCAATTATCTGTTTCATGTCTATGTCATGCTGGTTTAGTTCATTTATCATTTAGCATTGCATTAACATCATGTCGTTCGTTGAATTGTCATTTTAACAATCTTATTTGCTTACACAATCTGAGAGCAAAGTAGGATTTAATAAATCTTTGGAGATAGAGAGCAATAGGACGCTTTCAATTGATTACTTTGTTGAATTGATTCAATTTGTTTAATCATTGATATAATGTCGTATTAAGAAGTGTTTTAGATTTCATTCACATATTTAGACTTACAATTTGGCGCCCACAGTGGGGCACTAACCCCAATTTTATCAAAATTACAATTTTTCTGGAAAGTGTTACGCAAATTTTATAGTGTGATTTATTTTAGCACTTTTGTTAAAAGTTTCGGCACTTTCGGTCCCTATTCCAGCGCTTTCAGAGTTTCGACACTTCTAGTCACTGTTCTAGTGCATCGGGTGTTTTAGTGCTTCTATGACAAAATTCGGTGCTTCGGTACACTGTTTCGGTGCTTCGGTGATTTAGCGCTTCCAAGACAATTTTTGACGCTTCGGTACACTGTTTCAGCGCTTTTGGATTTTAGCGCCTCAGGTAACTATTCTAGCGCTTTGGTGCCATATTCCAGCGCTTCTATAAAAACAATCTGGATCCGACGCTTCCGCAGCCAGATTGTATTTATTTTTCATAGTTGGGATTAAATTGATCAATCTAGGGTAGTCACTTCAAATTTTTTTAAAAATTGATCAATCTAGGATAGCCACTTCAAAGTTTTTAAAAATTGATCAATCCTAGGATAGTCACTTTCTTGTTTTTATTAAAGAAAATCTATCAATCCTAGGATAGTCATCACATTCTTACAGTAGAAGTTAAAAAGAACATCATGATTTCAGTGAAGCAACACCTTCACTTAGATTAAGAATCTTTCTTTTTGGGCTTAAAACAGAATAAATCTATATGTTATGCTTGTAGTGATTAGGCTTATGCTCTCCCCTTAATTGGGTGACCAAAGTGTCAGATTCACTTTTCTTTTATGTCATTTACTCTTTATTAAATCCTTTAGCAGGCCTGCCGTAGTGGGAAAAAGTACTCACCCTATGGGAAAGACCTAAGTGGGAACAACGAAAGCCAGGTTATCCAACCCACTATAATAAAAATGCAATTTATTGATGAAAGTCCAAATTAACGGTAGTAGGCAAGATAACCATCCCAAAAATCTTTGTTCTAAAGATTGGGAGGTCTCCTGAGGGAGTTTATCTATTTGCCACACCGAACATAACCCTATCTACGAACCATAGAGTAGTTTCCCGCCGAGTCAGTATCCATACATTGCCATAATCACGGTGCAAGGGGAGGGAAGAATCTGCCCCCAAGACACTCACCATATAATTACCAAAGATTTTTTTCTCAAGGGATTTAGTATCTACGTCCGTCACTTTGAGTACGCACCTGGCAAAGACAAAAACATGGGCGCCCTCTAGGGGGTGACACTGCTGTGTGAGTCGACGTAATTGCAAGATGTGGGCTGTGAGTATAATGATGACCTACTTGTCCTTAAATGTGAGTCTGTTTGATATGTGTACAACTGTTAAAACAACCCATCAAAATCAATAAAAATCATTTATGGTTTTTGAACATACATGATCTCTTCTGTTAAAATCAATTATTCAAAATTGCTTGCTGTGTTTTCACAAAGAATCATTAAAATCAGATTAAGGATCATCCTAAAAACAACAAAGTCAAGTCAAATCAGAAAAACTCTATGCTTAGAAAGTGGAAGTCCACAAAGTTTCTCAAAAGGAAAATCAAAGTCTCAAAACCTAAGAAACCTGATGGTTATAAATTGAGAAGACAACGTTTTCTATACCAAAATCGGAAACTTTTGTTACAACATAGAAAATTCATCCACCGCTATCATGATTTTGTTAGAGGTCACACATTAGATTTTGCAGTAGAACCACTCTTTTCATGAGCCTTCTTTCAAAGAAGAGCTCTCACTCAGTTTCACAATCATAGTCATTGCATTCATCATGCTTTTCTTCCACAATCCCTAATACAGTATGCCACAAGGCCAAATCAACTTTTACAATAGAGAGTCTTTAAAGTCCTATTTTTAGAAGCTCTGAAAAAACCTGTTTCAACGCTTTTGGTCACTATTTTAGCGCTTCTGGTAAAATAGCGCTTTCAGGCACTGTTTTAGTGCTTACAGTCTCTGTTTTAGCACTTCTGGTAAAGTAGCACTTCCATCACTTTTTACAGCGCTTCTGTGCACTGTTTTAGTGCTTTTGTCAAGTAGCATTTCCATCAATTTTTGCAGCACTTTTATGCACTGTTTCAGTGCTTTGGGTAAAATAGCATTTTTGGTCTCTATTTCAGCGCTTCTAGTCTTTGTTCTAGCACTTCTGTGAAACAGCGCTTCTAAAACAGGGAGTTCAAAAATATTACCAGTCAGTTTGTCTATCTTTTATTCACAATCTTCACCAGAACACAAGTTTTTGTTCATCAGAATCACTGTCAAAGGATCAAAGTCAGAAAGGTTATACAAATTTCCAAACTTATCAACTGAAACAAGATCTTGCAAAATTACAAGTGTCAAAATCAATTACACAATCAATTACTACACTAAAGTTTCATTATCAGGATACTATCATCCTTCATCAAGAAACAAAGTATAGTAATTAACTTTTTAAAATATTGTCTCAATCAATAAGATTAGTCATCTTATTCGACTTTGTTTAAAAAGGTTCAAATTGACACTATCCCGCACATAAGATCAACATTTCAGAAGAAAGGGCAAAAATTTGTATGCCAATCTTCACTAGGTCCCACAAACAGAGACTCTTAGAACAAGAGCTTGAATCATCTAAAAACAAGGCAAAGGAAAATCCTTGGAACACTCTAAACCACAACGACAAAAATGAAATAACTCAAGAGGAAATCCAAGCGGCTCAACAAGATCCCAAGTTTCACATGTTTATGGAAAATGTTTTGGAACAAGACATGGAAAAATATCTTTTAATGTTGGCCGAATCAGGGGCGAAACTTCAAAAATATTTTGATATAAACCATTTAAAAAATGCAAACGAAACAAATGAAACAAATATACCGTTACCAATGCACACAATAGATCCAGTTGTTGCTTTAACTTCACAAATGCAATTATTACAGCAACAGATACATGACATGATGAAAGGGACAACCAAAACATATGCGATACAGGACATTTGTCCTTATCCTTTTGATGCAATAGTTGGTTTGCTACCTTTTCCAAGACATTGCGAATTCCCAAAGTACGATAAGTACAATGGATGAACAGACCCAATAGCTCATATATGAGAATTTAAAAGGATGAGCCCTGAATTTTCTCTAGCAGAGACTTATTTGATGAGGTTATTCCCAAGAATTTTGGGAGGTGCATGTATGGAATGGTTCTCAAAACTGCAACCTGGTATCAAAACGTTTGAGGAACTTGTTAACAAGTTTATCTCTCAATATTCATTCAACATCCAAAATCATGTCTATAACACAACAATCCTGTGTCTATCTGAAGTCAAACATGATCATGTAGTTAGTGGTAACATTGATGAAAATGAAACCAACAACATTACCTCACTGGATTTACTTCCAAGAGTGCAAAACTCTAATAATCAAATAAATGTCTTAAAAATCAGAGAAAATCAAGAACATCAACCAGCAAACGTTATGACTCGGGGGAAATCAAAAGTAATGTTAAGGGGAATGGGATCCACACATGCGGTCCACCTCCATCGCATTATGATGTTATTAATCAAATGCAAAACACCCCCCGAGAGAATCAAGAACATCAACCAGCGAACATCATGACTAGGGGGCAGGCCAAGGTAGTATTAAAAGGAGTGGGATCTCAACGTGCAGTTACACCTCAATCTCATTATAATATTGTTAATCAATTACAAAACATCCCCACCCAAATCTCAATACTAGAACTCCTTAGGTTGTCACCATCACATAAAGAAGTTCTCGAACAAGCATTAGTTGCCACAACTGTACCAAATGATCTGGATGTTAATCAATTCCAAGCTATGGTGGGACATCTGACTACCCCACATTGTCTGTCATTCTCTCAACAGGATGATGTCTCATTAAACCATCCACATAACACAGCATTGCATATTGAAGTCTGTATCCATAACCATCCTGTTAAGAGAGTTCTAATAGATGGGGGAGCTGGTTTGAACATTTGCACCCTCAAATTAGTCCGTGCACTAGGATATTCCGATGATGCTATTGATGCTCGACGAAAAATGACCATCAAAGCCTATCATGAGGAGGAAAGATCGTCCAAAGTTTTGATTGTATTACCCATTCAAGTGGGGCCTGTGATGAAGCATATAGCATGTCAAGTATTAGATAGAGAATTGACATACAACATACTCTTAGGACAACCCTGGATTCATGAAATGCAGGCCGTACCTTCTACGTACCATCAATGCCTGAAGTTTCTAGTAAACGGACAAGAGGTGACTATAGCTGCTGATTATAATCACCCACAACATTGTGACACATTAAGAATATCTCAAGAAACTTTTGTCCCTCACAACAGGGAAGCTTCAAGTTCATCATCATCCAAGAATGAACAAAGTCCAAGCATCTCTACCAAGTGGGTGCAAAAGAAAGGTAAAGAAAAGGAAACAAGTCATGATGAAACAAACAATCTAGATACACAAACTTCTCTATCAAACAAATTTCAAAAGCAAGTTCAGTTGACAGATAAAGGAATGGGACAATACTCAATGGAGCAATCCCTTAACTTATCACAGTTAATACCATCTCCTAGGAAATATGGTCAGCCATCACTAATCAAACCTCCAACATATGTACCTACCACAGTTCTTCAAGAAACATTTGTAAAATTTGGAACCATAGTAAAAGAAATGGACAACAAAGCAATCTTGGATTGGCTATACAAGGATGAAGAAACATCAACATCAGAGATCGATATCGAAAATGTTAGCATCAACACAGACAAGTATGGAAAAGGAAAGGCTATTCTTGAAAAGATGGGTTATGAAGGACAAGGACCATTGGGGTTAAAAAGGAGGGAATCTCAGAACCTATCACACCTCTCACTCTCCACACCAAAGAAAAACCAGGACTAGGGTACTCTGAAGAAGAGAAGCAAGAGCTAAAAAAGACAACTATGGAAAATATCCTTCACTTTAGAGATGGTTCTGAAACAGACTCAAATGAATATGAGTGGGAATTACCTTGTGATCTACTGGACATTGATATTCTAGTCGATGTGATTCAAAAATATGCACCTACACATGAGGAGGGCCAAGGCTCTGGGTCTAGACCATTTCTTGAGGGAACACTAAATATCGATGACTCTAGTGAGGACGAACATAATTTGAGTGAACTAGATGATTTCGAAGAGGGTACCATCATGGATCTCGATATCCCAAATGACAATTATGACGATATTGCTGTCCTCACCCTTACCTCCATTGACTTAAATCAATTCGATGATACCATGCCATTAATCCATTTGAAACTTATTGATTGGGAACCTACTGAACCATTGACTGTACCAAAATTTGAAAATGATGATGCTATCGTGCATTTCCTTTGTCATACTGAACCTGATACAGACGCTATCCATAATACACATAACAACACGACTCAGCAGGAGGGTGTCAAATCTTCCAGTTGCAATAATGAAAACAAGCAAAATAGATCTAATGGTGAAAACCATTCTATGGCAGCATTAGATCTGGAAAAAGTAAAAATAAAGAACGCATCCAATGGTGAAAACCTTTCTGAGGCACTAAAGGATGGAAGATTTGACACTCTCCTAGAACACTATCATGAGCGATCATCAGTTCTGGTCGAACCTACACAATCAATGGACATTGGCACAAAAGAGAGGGCAAAAGTTCTACATCTAGCAAACTCAATGACTAATCAAGAAAGACTGGAATTTATCAAATTCTTTAAAGCAAGAAGCATCAACTTCGCTTGGTCATACTCAGATATGCCAAGCTTAGATCCAAATCTGCTTATGCACCATTTGTCTTTGGCAACAGGAATCAAGCCTGTTAAGCAAAAATTAAGGAAAATGCATCCTCACATCGCATTAATGGTAAAAGTAGAATTAAAGAAATTACTAGATGCTCAATTCATAAGGTCTATAGATTATGCTGAGTGGATATCGAACATAGTACCTATTTCAAAGCCAGACAATAGCATCAGAATCTGCATAGATTTCAGGGATCTCAATAAAGCATGCCCGAAGGATGATTTTCCACTTCCAAACATAGACATCATTGTGGACTTAACGGCAGGGCATGCCATGATATCAATCATGGACAACTTCTCTGGATACAATCAAATTAGAATAGCTCCAGAAGATCAGGAGAATACAGCTTTCACATGTCCATGGGGAACTTTCTACTGGAACGTCATGCCATTTGGTTTAAAGAACGCAGGAGCAACTTATCAAAGGGCAATGACTACAATCTTCCATGATATGATGCACACTTTCATGGAGGATTATGTGGATGAAATCTTGGTGAAATCTACTACAAGGGAAGAACATCTGCATATTCTTGATAAAATCTTCGCACGGCTGGAGAAATTTAATGTCAGATTAAACCCTAAGAAGTGTGTCTTCAGGGTTACATCAGGAAAGCTACTAGGATACATTGTGTCAGCAAAGGGCATTGAGGTGGACCCAGCGAAATTCAAAGCTATAATGGAGATGCCACCTCCTAGAAACATCAGCCAGCTCAGATCACTACAAGGACGACTTCAATCAATCCAGAGATTCATCTCCCAACTGGCAGATAGAAGTCATCCTTTCAATCATCTATTGCATAAACACATAGTTTTTAGGTGGGAAGAGAAGTGTGAAGCGACATTCAATCAGATCAAACAATATCTAATGTCACCACCTGTTCTCATACCACCAACACAGGGAAGGCCTCTCATTTTGTACATTGCCATGACATATATATCTTTGGGGGCACTCTTAGCATAGGAGGATCATGAAGGAAAAGAACACGCCATCTACTACATCAGTAGAACTTTAAATGGCTATGAATTAAACTATACATTCATAGAAAAGTCTTGCTTAGCAGTGGTGTTTGCTACTCAAAAGTTGAGAAACTACATGATGGCTCATACAATTAGGTTAATTGCAAAGATTGATCCTTTGAAGTATCTATTAAGTAAAGTTGCCTTAACAGGTAGACTAGGAAAATGAGTTATGCTCTTAAGTGAATTTGACATTCAATATGTCGAGAGAAAGGAAATCAAGGGACAAGCAATTGCTGAACAGCTAGCTGAATCTCCTCTATCAGATGATCGCCCAATGACAATGGAATTCCCAGATGCAGACATCATGACAGCAATGCCCCAAAAATGGATACTATACTTTGATGGATCGTATACACAACAAGGATCAGGAGCAGGGATCTTGTTCATATCTCCCCAAGGACACACAATTCCGAAGTCATATAGACTTATGTTTCAATGTACAAACAATGTGGCGGAATACGAAGCATTGATTATTGGGGTCAAGATTGCAATTCAATGGAAAATCATAGATTTACAGGTCTATGGAGACTCTCAACTAGTTATTTATCAAGTCAATGATGAATATCAAACCAAAGATGACAAATTGATGCCTTACAAGCAGGAAATAGATCATCTGAAACAATCCTTTGCTAATATCAAGTTTGATAAGATTCCAAGGGCAGAGAACAAAGCTGCTGATGCTATGGCTACGATCGCTTCATTACTACAATTGCCTGAGAAGCGTATTTGTTATGAGTTTATGGTAAAACAAGTATCATGTCCTTCCTATTATCAATCAGAATCCACTACCATATGCCATCTAGAAGCCACTGAACCCTCCATATACGAAAAGATCTATGCTTATCTGAAAGATGATATCCTACCTCCTGACCTTTCCAGGAATCAAAAACGTAGCTTTATCCATCAATCCACCCAACACACTTTAATCACAGATGTCCTTTATTGTTGAGGTCTTGATGGTACACTACTCCGATGTCTAGAACGCAATGAATTTGAAACACCCCTACGAGAAGTTCATGAGGGTATTCATGGTACTCACTCAAGTGGAATAACCCTCACCAAGAAACTCCTCCATTTAGGTTATTATTGGCCGTGCATGGAAAAAGAATCAAATCATTTTGTTAAGAAATGCCAAAAATGTCAAGTTCACAGTAATCTGATACATGCATCGGCACAAGAACTGCATCCTTTTACATCAACATGGCCTTTATGTCAATGGGGCCTAGATCTAGTAGGCAAAATACATCCATCTTCATCTAATAGACACAAGTTCATTATCACGGCTATAGAATACTTCACAAAGTGGATAGAGGCAGTACCTCTTACTACCATCACTGGGAAATAGATCTCCTCATTTATCTTGAACTATATGATCTGTCGATATGGAATCCCTCAATCTATAATCACAGATAATGGACGACCTTTCAAGAATCAAGATGTCCAAGAGTTATGTGAAAATTTCCACATCCAACATCATTTTTCAACACCATACTATCCTCAAGGGAACGGCCAAGCAGAGGCCTCAAATAAAACCATACTCAAAATTCTCAAAAAGACGGTTAACGATGTTGGATGTGATTGGCATGTTCAACTCAATCCTGCACTATGGGCCTATAGAACAAGCATTAGAACACCAACGGGAGCTACACCATTTGCTTTGGTATATGGATCAGAAGCCATATTACCCATTGAAGTTGAAATTCCATCCCTTCGTGTATCACTCAAAGGTATCATTTCAGATGAAGATTATAGGGTATCTAGATTGCAGGAATTGGAATTGCTAGACAAGTGCCATCAACAAGCTGTAAATCATCTAACAACTTATCAACAAAGGATGTCAAGGTGTTACAATCATAGGGTAAAACCAAGGGTCTTTCAGGTTTTTGACTTGGTACTAAAGGAAAACCCTAGAAATCAGTAGGACAGGGAGAAGAAAGGAAAATTTGAGCCTAACTGGCTTGGTCCGTTTGTCATCATATCAGTGTATGGATCAAGAGCATATCAACTATCAATGTCAGAAGGGGATTCGTTTGATGAACCTATCAACAATATTCATCTCAAAAAATTCTATGCTTAAAACTCCTAGTGCACGGGGCAAAAATCTGAAAAATTGTTTCCTTGGTGAAAAACTTGGCAAAATAGGCATCTTGGCAAGCACAAAAATAAAAAATAAAAAGAAAATACAAAAAGAAAGAAAAAGAGAGAAAATGGTAAAAATACAAAAACACAAAGGGTGTAATCAAAGCATATGGTGAAAACCTCGAAACAGGCATCGTATGTGATTCTATGATTAACTTTCCCATCTATTATGAACATATCAAGATCATTCGTTTGGCAAGTCAGTACCGTTCCATATCATGTCAGTCATCTTGCCATCATTGCATCCATTATCAAAATCATGTCACGTGGTCAACATATCACTCCATAGCTTGGGGGCAACATCTGGATATCATTAGGGGCAATTAAGATGTATCAATTTCACCAGTCTGGGAACACGACAGTATGGCAGAAAACCAAAAATAAAGATCATAGCGCAATATCAATCATCATCAGAAAGCATCAAACATCCGTATCATATCAAAAAATCCAAAAACATGTCCAAAAAGTAAGTCTGAAAAAGCAACTTTCAAAAACATAGGTCTATGTCAGTCGAACTACATGGTCTCTGCATGTGTAACGTAGGCAAGGCTAATCTTTGATCAGCCCCCGAGACCCCTAAGATTTAGTTAGTAGGTTAGGTCTTTCGTAAAAAGTCTCAGAAAATCCAAAAACATGTCAAAAAGTCAAGATGGATGATCTTCAAATTTGAAAAAATGATTGAAACACACTAAGTGAAAATGGATAAATTATATTTTGATTATCATTTCTTTAGAGTAACTCAATGATGTATTACACTAGAGATACAAGGAACAAGAATGATGTTTTATTATCTGCTGTCTATATGTTAATCATTTACATGTATGAATTGTCGCAGGATGTGCTATGCAAATGTATCAGCGATGACATTTAGAATTCACACATTCAAATGATTAATCACTACTTGTTTATGCAAAGAATGCTCAGGTCATCTCGGTTCAATTATACCTCGATGCTTGTGTTCGATTATAATATCAAAAATCATGAAAGAAATACTCAGGTCGTCATTGGATTAACACAACCATCGACGCTTGTATTAGCTTTCAACATTCAATAAAGCTCTATGATGATACCAAGCACAAAAAGACTGTAAAATGACATCTGTTTTGCATATCATTGCATGATTAAATTAGATTGCATTCATCATCATTCATTATCTGCAGAGTATTTGTTGCATAAAGAATTCCAATCAATGATTATCTAATCTACAAATAAGACTGAGTATACTTGACATAAAATCCAAAATCACCATCATTTACAATGTAGTTACAAATTATTATCTCGTCATTAAAATTTTCATCATTTCATCATTCATATATTTCATCAAGCATCATAAATTCTACCATCAGTGCATCAGGATCATTCTTACCATAACACATTCATTACATTACCATTTATCCAACATCATATGCATACATTAATTACCATCCATACATTTTTTCATTCATAATAAAATCATCATTTAGGATCTATACATCACATCATATATCCACATATCATATCCATCCATAACATACATCATTGCATCATTGCATTAAAATAAAACATCATAACATCATCATTTAGAATCCATACATCACATCATATATCCACATATCATATCCATCCATAACATACATCATCGAATCATTGCATTAAAATAAAACATCATTACATCATTACATTTAGAATATACATCATCACATTTAGATGTAAATCATATAAATAAAAGCATCCATCACATAGAAATCATGAAGCCATCAACATATCATATCAAATGCATCTCATATATATATCATCAAGTGTCAAGTATACAATGAAATCATAAAAATACATGATCTACAATAGGCTACAATCATAATATACATCACATAGGATCAAAATGGCATCTATGACCTGCTACAGCCAGAAGGTGCAGGCCCAACAGGACCTATACCTGTACCACCACCACCCCCTGAAGGACCTGGATCTCTGGGATCTCTATGTGGAGGCTGTGTAAAACCCTCACTGACTGTCTGTGTATGTGTCTGCCCAGATCTCGATGGGGCATAACTGACTTGGCGCTCGGTAGGCACTGCATCATGATACCAACCTCTATAAAACTTGGCCTCTCGAGCAGCCCGCAAAACCTCTCTCATATAATCACCTATAGAGGTGCCATCGGCTGCTCTCTGGAGGGTCTCGGCTCTCTCCTGTTCCCTCTCGATAATCTGCTGAGCAGTGTCTCACTCTGCTGTCAGGGTATCAACCTGCATCTGTGTGGCGACTAATTGCCCCTATACCTGTGCCAAGCCCTATGCGTGAGTCTGTGCCTGTGCCTGGATTTGGGTCTGAGTCTGCACAAGCATGCCCCGAGCTTGTACCAACTGCCCCTACAGTGTTTGAACCTGTGCCTACAAAGTCTGGACCTGTGCCTGGAGCCTAGCCATCTGTCTCTACTGCCCAACTGTTGGCACTGTCACTGCCTACCTCTTGCGAGGCCTACTAGAAGAGGGTGCACTATGAATGTCTGGCCTTCGTCCTCTGTATCCTCCACTCCCGCCATCACTGTCACTGCTGCTGCTATCCTCATTGTTGCTCTCTGAGCTCTCATCTGCTGGGATATCACCCTCACCACCGGCGACATCCTCTGCCACATCCTCCTCTACTAGTAATGGTGCTGGCTCATCGAGGATAGTAATACGAGTATGAGGGACCAAGGCCAAGAATGCTCCATAATCCTTTGTGATAGCTGCCTTTGATATATCTCTCTGCATGTGCCATGGAGATGACTGTAACGCTCTTTATCCCTCCACCAGAACATCATAGGACAATGTGGGACCCCAATTTGGAATATCCATGCGTCGCCTGGCATAGTGAGCTACTCCCTGTGGCATGCACAGAATAATGCCATACTGTCTATACACCCGACGGAGCAAGAATCTCTCGAGAACAAAAGGAGTGTGGCCAATGAGGTACATGGAATCACACAAAAAGCGCAATACTATACCATCCTCCTCCCACTCCTCGCAATCAAGGTAGGGGTGCCATATCACTGTCTCTGTGTTATCAAAAACTCTCCTCCAATGCTCTAACTTTCCCATTCGGGCCTGCGTGTATTGACCACTGTATCTAAAAACATATGGCCTGCCAGCTGGTCTGTCTGCAATGGGAAACGATCCACAAATAGCAAAGTGCTCTCAAACCCATATCTGTAATAGAGTCGCCCCTACAGATATACTACGTGCACCTAAGTACACAATGGAATGAAGATCATGATAGAGATGTGCTAACATGTACATCCCCTACGCATATCTGGTACCATGTACCAACATGCTCTCCAATGTCCTGCCCCAACCAACGAGGAATCCCTTTGACCTATGATCAAGGAAAAGGAATCCTCCAATAAATCCAACTAGCACTACTGGTAGTGTTGCATAAGAGTCTGCGATCCTCCGCCATCAAACGTTCGGACCCTCTATGTCCTGATCTTGAAATACTCTGCGGAGAGCATCTCTATTGCTAGTCCCATGCGAATCATATGTCACAATCTCACCCATGAAAGGAATGCGCAATATATGCCACACATCCTCTGGTGTGACTGTCATCTCACCGGTGGGTAGGTGAAAGGTGTTGTGGTCGCTATGCCACCTCTCAGCTAGTGCGGTCAACAAACCCCGATTAATCCTAATCTGGGGCATATCTAGTAAACTCGTAAGGCCACACTGGCCTATCACCTGGAGCTCATCTAGTGTCAAATGTGGTATCAAATCAGTCGTCTACGAAAATCTCTCTCTCATCTGAAGAGTACCCAGATCCTCCTATCATCATAACAAAAATAATCTACAATCAGTGAACTATGTCAGGAATCAAAGCTCATTCTACTATCAGTCTATTCCAAAAGCTTTGGTATGAATTTTCGATCAAAATTCATAGGCGAACATCCAACCTCACCTATCATAAGGTTCATCAAAACATTATCTAGATCTCGCCTATCATGAGATTTATCAGATATTGAATCAAACCTCACCTATTATGAGGTTCATCAAAACATTATCTAGATCTCGCCTATCATGAGATTTATCAAATATTGAATCATGTCCTCGCCTATCATGAGGATCATCAATAAATGGGGTTTCTTCTCGCCTATCATGTCTTATTTAAATCATTAAATCCAACATCAAGCAATTAAATTGTCAATCATACCAATCAGAAGAATGGACATGATCGGAATTGACATAATCAAAGTTCACTAAGTCAAAATCTTCAATTCTAACATGGAAGCGCTAAAATAGTCATCCAAAGCGTTAAATCCCAAAAGCGCTACTTTATCACCTCAAAGCGCTCAAATAGAGACCCAAAGCGCTAAAACCATGAAAGTTCTATTTCAGCACTCCTAAGCGCTAAAAAAACTCAAAGGGCTAAAACAGGCCGTCTAAGCGCCACTTTACCAGAAGCGCTAGAATAGACCTTAAAAGCGCTAATCCACTGACTCAAAGCGCTAAAATCCGGCTTCATAGCACTAACATTTGGCTCTTAAGCGCTAAATCATTGAAAGTGCTACTTTACCAACTGGAAGTGCTAGAGTTTTAAATGCAAGCGCTAGACAATTTCCCAAAAGCACTATATCGGGATGTAAGTGCTATAGCGCGGCTTAAAAGCGTTGAAACTATCCTAGACACGCCTAGGACCTAAAATGCATAAAAAATAGAAATACACGAAGTACGAGGAGGTCAAGGGGTACATACCGAAGGTCCATATGCAGGTGGCCATCTGTGGCATCGAATGCACTCGAATCAGTGAGTGTGGTAAGGGATAGGCATCTCGCTCCAGCTGGCAGAAAAGTTTTTATCACTGAGAATTTTAAACTCAAAAAGCAAATAATGAATTGAAAATGACGTTTTAGCACTATTTATAATTTTTGAAAGGTATTTTTGATGGATTTTTATTATATTTTGATTAATTTTATCCGTGAAATTAATTAAAACTATTCTGAGGGCTCTATTTCTTCATCATTTTGTCGGGAGATAAATTATTTCATCATCGAAACATCATAAATCATCGAAAAATCATAAATTTTTGAAAAAATTCTAAAAATCATCAGATTATTAATTTATCTCCCGAGGGGGCATATCATTATCAAATCATCTGAAAATCATGTCTGGGGCACATATCATTATCAAATCATCTGAAAATCATGTTTGAGGCACACAAAATTATTATCATTTGAAAATCATGTCTAGGGCATACGAATTTTTTTTTTTTTTTTAAATCATCGATCCTGGTAGTAGCAGCAAAAATATTCTTTGAACCAATGTGTAAACACATCACTTCGAAGAGGGGAAAAATGTATACACCTAAAATTGGTCTAGAGCATCTGATTAATTAAATACACATTATTTGATTAATTATTCTATTTCCTCTACTGTTTAAATAAATAGAAATATTTATTTAATATAGTTCACATTCAAATTCATTTTAATTAAATAAACAAAATTAAATACTTTGTTCGATTTAATTATCAAATCCCTATTTCAATCTATCACATCATTCTCGAATTAATTAAATAATGACAAAACACTTTATTTATTAATTACCATTTTCCTCTGTTTAATTTAATAAACGACTATCCTATAGTTTGTTTTATTAAATTATTTATATCGCTTTTCCTAATTTAAATAAATCAAAATATTTGAATTGTTGCACAAGGAATATTCCATCCATATTCTCTGAAAAATGAATTAGATTTCCTATATCTAAACTATGTCTAATTTATGTCAAAAATATGCCAATTAATACTTTGAAACTTCACGGGAAGTTTTGGAGACAAATTGGAGACAAATTTGGAATTTGATCTCTCAATCCTCTTCCACCAATTTTTCCTCTTCTCTTGCCTAGTGTTTTCATGGGTAGAGACAATCTCCATCTTTCTCTCAATCTCCTCCATCTCTCACCATTCAATCCTCCAAATTGAATCCAAGCCTCTCAAAGCTTTCCCTGTGCATTTCTACAGCCAGGAAATCTATAAATACAAGCCTCATTTGAACCAAAAAAGGATCCAGATAATCAAGCTTTTGCACTCTTACTCTGCAGGAATCCAGGCATCAACTATCAAGCATCAACTATCAAGCAATTCAACAATCAAGTTTTCAACCATGGCTGCCCCCTGTAGCTGCAATTATCTGTTTCGTGTCTATGTCATGCTAGTTTAGTTCATTTATCATTTATCATTGCATTAACATCATCTCGTTCTTTGAATTGTCATTTTAACAATCTTATTTGCTTACACAATCTGAGAGCAAAGTAGGATTTAATAAATCTTTGGAAATAGAGAGCAATAGGACGCTTTCAATTGATTACTTTGTTGAATTGATTCGATTTGTTTAATCATTGATATAATGTCGTATTAAGAAGTGTTTTAGATTTCATTCACATATTCACACTTACAAATAATACATTATATTAGATTTTTGACAAAGAAGAAACATGTAGATGATCAAGTACATCAAGACGAATAAGATCCAACAATCCAAAAGATTTATGATAATAGAATAAAACCTAACATAGTTTTATTTTCCATAAATATAATTCTCCTAAAATTCAAACTCAATAGAACAATCAATAAGCCCCTCTACAACATTTGTTTTTCATGGTTCTTAGAAATTTCTTTCCAATATGAATCATGTACTAGTGACATAATATTTTCTTAGTGGATAAATTATGCTCTAAGGTAAGACAATACTTAGTTCTCAAAATGGATGACCATTAGAACTAAATAAAATAGATTCCTTAATTGCAAATTTTATGACTAAGATGTAGAAATTTTACATAAATATATTCTATGTAAGTGCATGCATTTAAGTTCAAAGTGAGTATAAAATAAAAGACCCTTCATGAGCACCAAAAATCTTCAAACTATTGTTACAATTTCTATTATAGAAAACTTCCTACACATCCACATCATTTATTTTATTTATTATAACACTTTTAATACCAAACCTTGGATGATTAGGACGCTAATAATACATTTGATCCTCCTATCAAAAAATCTAAATTTGACTCACATAATGTAACATGGAATCGTCAAATATTATACCAGTCCAATGAGATGTTTCGTAATGTACTGTCACCTTCAAATAGTGTTCTGTTGCTATTACTAAGGCTTTCAATTGCAAAGTTGTCTGACATGAGATGCTCCGTAATGTGCTGTCACCATAAACGCCAACTGTATGTCACTAAGCGTTGTTGCACGTCATTTACGTGTATGAATTAATACAGTATTTTAAGCAGTATTCATATTGTGGTAGACATGATCTGATAGTCCTGTTTTTACGAGTGATGTAGATTGAGATAATGTGTATAGGAGAGCAATTGTTAGCAGAGATGTACGTGATGTAATAATGTAGGTGAGCGAGGGGGACCAAAAATGGAATAGTATGGCCTCCATTTCTAACCATTATTCACTGGACCACCTACTAGTCTTGCATTACGGAAGGAGTCGTTTTTTTTTTTTTTTTTTATCGGCACTTTTGCCAGTGACATTCGATTTTAACCTTGAAGAGTAAAAATAATATTTATCATGGTAATGATTTTTATCTTTTTCACATTGCTCTTAGGTCTTCTTTATAGGACTATTTCTATGTACATTTTAGAATTTAAAGCAATCAATTTGTAACATATTTATTAGTTCCTTAGTATGTAGGGAGGGGCACATTTTATCTAATGATTAAATGTTTTAATTTAAATCAATCAATTTTTTTATTTTTTTTCATAAAATCTCTTTTAATGTTTTAATTTATGTATTTGAGTATTTTTTATGCAAGATAGTTAAAATATTGTTTTTTCTCCATTATGATTGATCATGTTTGTAGTGGTGTAAAATGTGGGAAGAGATTAGCATTATTAATAAGTATAATAAAACTATTTCTAATGACAGGTAGATAATTTATTTGTCAAATTTTCCACTTGCAATAAAAGTTATTTTACATTTTGAATGCATATTCACTCAATAACCATCATATTCACTGTTTTTTTTTTTTTATGATTTTGTATTTGAAAGTCTTAAATTATTTTAAATATATCATTTTAATATAAAAATTTGAATAATTGACATCTTAAATATTATATAATTGTTTTTAGAATATTATTAAAATGTTTTTATTCTATAAAAATCATCTAATTATTATTTAAAAAAAGTCAAACTCAAAATTTTAAATTTAACTTTGGAATTTAAATTATTTAACATATAGATTTTATTATAAGCCATAAAACTAAATAAATTACTTTTATAATCTTTTAATATAAGAGTTATAAGTTAATAATAAATTTTAAATTATTTTAAAATATTTAATATTTACAATTTAAATTAAAATAATTTATATTCATATATTTTAATTATTAATATTTTAACTATTGAATAGTTGAATTTATTATCTATAGTGTTTCATAATTTTAAATTTTAATAAATTATATATGACATTTCATAATTTATAATTAAGTACTAAGTTAGGATTATGTTTATTATTAAAATTATGATTATATAGTTTAACTTACATTTATAATTATATAAGTTTTAATTAAATAAGAATCAATGTTTTAATTAATTAATTAGATGTATAAAATTAATTAATGTAAGATTTAATTTTTTTATTAGAATTAAAATTATATAGATTATTCTATTATATAATTATTTAATTTTGGGATTAAAACATATATAAAATACAATTCTAATTTAGTAATATTATTTGGGAAGTTAAAATAATTCTAAAATAATTTTTTTTTAATCAATTATATTATAATCATAATCTTAATTAATGTTTTTAAAATTTTTAATTAAATAATTATTAGATAAGGTTATTATAATTTAAATAATTGATTATAACCTTAATTTTTAATTATTAATTAAATTATGATTATAACTCTAAATATTATCATTTTAAAACCATTATACTTATGTTTAGAGTTTGAATTAGGATTATCCTAAAAATTATGGTTAGAACTAGCAACATTTACTTTGTATTGGTCAATTTAAAGACGTGCTCAATTTTTTAATACCATTATAATTATGATTATATAGAATAAGGTGTAGTTAGACTTATATGTTAATTGAATAAATGCAATTAAAGATTTAATGCACACTTTCCATGCTTACAAAGAATGTCACACCATATATTCTTAAAAAAAATTCAAGAAAAATTGACATATAAGTGATCATGTTAATGTGTAGTGGTCGGAAACGATGGTATTCAATATTTTAAAATTAGATTTTTATATAATATTAGGTTGCTTAATAAAAAAAAAATCATGCACTCAAACCTTCATATTTGAAATGCAAATAATTTCTAGAACCAATTGATTCTTAATATCCCCAATAATGGATCAAGATGTGGAGCCATTCCCAACATAAAAGTAAGCAAAGATAGTAGCTACAAGAGTAAGGAAAAAAAATTGTCTAGTGTACCTTCTTGTGTGATATCCTACACAATAACCCTACTAAGTTTATAGCCACTAGTTGGGGTGTCAATGAAAAAGATAGTAGCAACATAGATAACAATTTAAAAACTGGTCAATGGTTCCATGCCTAACCCCATTTTTATCATACTAGTTTTCCTCTCAATTTGTCTACATATCAAAGAAAAAAATCATCTTGTCAACATTTGGTAGGAACTTCATAGCAACACGACCTTGTTTTTAATGTTCTACCCTTTATACACCAAAAATGGCATGGTGCTTTTATGCACCACATTTAGCCTAGAAACACATATTCAAATAGGCTGACAATATTTAAAAGAGATTAATAGTAGAGGAAAGCACTACACATAGGGCTAAACCATGACAAAAATATTATACCACACTTACATATGTGTGTGAATTATGTTGGAAATTTTATGAATATAGATTGTCTTACTTTCTATAATCTTTGTATCATCAAATCTAAGTTCTCTAGCATAAAATTAATATATTGGTTGATAGCATGCCAAATTTTATAGTCATTAATGTATATGTGTAGGTTAAAAACATTATGTGTCAATACAAAAAATTTAGCCATATTCTACATAAGTGCACATTATATCACATCATAATACACCACCACACATGACTCAATAATTATTTGAGGACCACCTAGTAGTCCCTCTAAAGTTATCAACTTGTACCCATGACATCCACATGACCCATCTTCTTTACCTAGGGGATTCACTTAATAAACAAATTGTATGTCATATGTATCGATTTCCTATCCACCCCTTGATTTTCTATTTCTAAGACTCACTTTTGATACACTAATATAATTATAAATATCTCGCTATTTTCACCAAGTATCCTATGTACATTTCTTGGGTTTTCTTACCATGTCTATCCTACAAACAAACTACATATATAACTAAAAATTAGTTTTGATTTATATCCCATAAATTAAAGACTCAACATAGAAAACCTAGACGAGCTATTAAAAAGATGTCATCATATTGAAATATTTAATTTAAAATCACCTATACATCTCAAGCCTCAAATCCTTTCCACAAAAACTCTAATAGAAAATCATTGTAATAATAGATATCTCAATTATAGTATACACATTAAAATATAAATTATAATGGAAGTATTTTAGAGATGCCTAGTGATTCATGTAGGTGGGGTCATTTCATTATGAATATCTATCCAACAAAATAGTTTAAGGAAAATGATTATTCTTGATATGAATGACCTTGCTATCATAATTGTTTTCTTTGATAACCACATTAGAGTTGGGATTAAGCAAGTAACCCTGTAATTATGAGGCTTTGATCTTTTACAAGGGTTTAGTATGAAAGGAAATAAAATAAAATGAAACAAATAAACACCATACACAATAGAATACCAGATTTATGTGGAAAACACAAGACCGAAAACCAAGAATGTAATTGGAACTAAGTGGGTATTTCAAAAGAAATTGAATGAGAATGGAGAAGTAGTAAGAAATAAGGAAAGGATTGTGTATAAGGGCTAATCACAAGTAGAAGGAATAAAATTTGAGGAGACATTTGCTTTGGTGGAAAGAATGGAAGCTATCGGAATGTTTTTATCTTTTGGAACACATAAGGATTTCAATGTTTATCAAATGGAAGTGATGTCTTCTTTCTTGAATGGTGAGTTGGAAGAAGAGGTATGCATTGAATAACTAGAAGGATTTTAGTCATCAAACAAACTAATATGGTATGCACATTGAAGAAGGCACTTTATGGACTAAAGCAAGCCTCCAAAGCTTGGTATGCATGGTTGGATGGGTACTTGATATAACAAGGATTTAATAAAGGTGCCACATATAGTAATCTTTATTTCAAAGTTGAAAAAGATCCAATCTTGATGGTACTTGTGTATGTTGATGATTATATAATTTTTGGAGGAAATGAAGCTATGTGTAAGAGATTTGTAGAGTAGATGGAAAAAGAGTTTGAGATGTCTATGTTTGGGGAGATGAATTTCTTACTTGGAGTACAAATCAAACATATATAAAAAGGTATATTCATTTTACAATCAAAGTATGTCAAGGAAATGTTGAAGAAGTTTGGAATGGAAGATTTTAAACTGGTGTGTACTCCCATGGTTACTAGTTGCAAGTTGAGAAAGAATGACGAATCTCCTAAGGCTGATCAGAGGAAGTATAGATCAATGATTGGAGGATTTTTATATCTAACTACTACTAGACTAGATATCATACATAGTTTATCTTGTGGCTAGATTTTAAGAAGATTCAAGAGAGTCACATGTTGCAACAAAGAAAATAATATTTAGATACTTGAAAGGCACTCTAGAACATGGTTTTTGGTATCCAAAGGATACTATTTTTTCTTTGAGTGCATATACAAATGCATATTGATTAGGTTGTGTGGATGACAAGAAAAGTACAAGTGGTGGTGCATTCTTTCTTAGATGCAGATTGTGTCTTGGCTAAGCAAGAAGCAAGAATTGGAGTCTTTATCTACTATAAAGGCAAAATATATTGCAACATCTTGCTACACATAGGTATTGTGGATGAGGAAAGTCATAAATGATATCAGAGTTGTATATGATGAACCAATTTCTATCTTCTATGAAAATAAAAGTGCTATTAACATTTCAAATATTTTGGCAATGCACTCAAGGAGAAAATATAACTCAATCTAGTATCACTTTTTTTAGAGAGAAGATTGTAGAGAATGACGTGAAGCTAGAGTATGTTCCTACAAAATATTGGGTTGTTGAGATATTCACTATGACTCTTTGTAAGGATAATTTTGAGTATCTCTAAGAGAGGTTAGGGGTTATTACCCCTCCTTTCAACTAGATGCATAGGGATATGCATTAGTCTAGTGGATCTCAAGATTCATTCTTTGTTCTAGACTAATTTTGGAGGCTACCTCTTAGGGGAGTAGGTTGCAATGTTGCAGTAAGAGGGAGTAAGTGTTGGTGTAGGTTGGTGTTGTCCTTTGTTAGCTATGTTAAAGGATATGTGCAAGTGGTTGCTAGTTGGTATAGTTCAAGGGGATAGCGCCCATGTACATGGTAATACAAATAGTCCATCACATAAGCTAAGGCCCCAATTGGGTTGCGCATGGTTGTCTACTTATTGAAGTACCCATAGACAGTGGCGAGGAAATCGCCGAGTTACTCCAACCGCAACATGCATTCTGGTTCAAGCCAGTTGTCATCGGTGTTCATGAAGTGGTGGAATGGGTCCAGATCATTGTTCATTACACCAATACAGAAGACTTCCCAAGCTTCAGTCATGAAGTTCTCTCTCTAGTGCTTACATTAATCTTTCACTGTATCCTCCAGATCTTCCTCCTCATCTGATACCTCATTCACTATTTTGGAGGGATCGAAGTAAGCCCCTAATTGGCTTACCCAACCCTCAGTCCCTAGCTCCATGACAATGTTTGCAATTGCAGCACGGTTTGGCAGGGAAATATAATCGTTACATAGGACTACCACCTGCTCTTGGGAGCCAATCACATCCACCAGTGGTTTTAACATCGCTTCATAAACCTGTCCATCACAATGGTGCATCCTTATGTGTCCTCCCTGATTCTTAATGCCATGGATGGCTTTCCAAACCTTTGCATGGTAAACAAGAAATAAACATCGACATTGAATTTCGATCCTATCTTGGCAGTTTATATAGCTTATGCCAAAATAGTGCTCCATTTTTACTGGTTTTTGCCGTGAACCTTGCCCATTTTTTCCTTACCCAAATTGAGAGGGAGGGTCACATGAAAATAGAAACTACCTTGTATTACTAGCACTAGCCGCCTAGACAGGGGAGATTTCTTTTCACTTCGGGTTGGGATTGCCACTTCCTGTACTCTGGATAAGGAATCTGATGCGTGAAGTGAAAGAAGATAGGCAAGGTATCCCTTTTGGGATTTTGTTTACACATTCCCTGAATTGCGATCAACCAGATCCTTTAGTCCGACCTAGTGGTCAAGATCCAAATCCACCTTAAGTCCTTCCCCTTGCAAAAATCTTGCATTTTCCAAGCAGTCTGCTTCTTTATTGGCTTCTCTATAGGCATGACCTATACTGAAGGTTTCCAATTTTTCCAGAAGAGTCTTTATTTGGACAACCCAACTGTCTAGCTGCTAACTTGGAGAATGGCCGTTTATTACTGCTTGGATGCAAATCATTGAGTCATCTTCAATTTCAACGGATTTGATTCCTTTGTTGATGCAGAGTTGTAGACCTAGCATTAGTGCCTCGAGATCAGTGACGTTGTTGGTACACACTCTTAGAGGTTTAGATGCCGCCCAAAACATAGATACCTTCTTTGTTTCTTATGATGCAGCCAGCCCTAGTGGTGCTCGGATTTCCTTTCGCAACACCATCGAAGTTGAGTTTCCAAGGATGGATCGATGGCCCCTTCCAATGTATCGGCCTTCTATCAACTTTGTCTCCCATGGTAGGGCCCGCCTTTGGTCTTCTTAACTCAGGCCATTCTCTTTGTATCTCTTTGTCCCATTTAGTGAAACAAGAGCTTTTTCTCAGCCTTGATTTGTTATTCGCCACCTCGATTACTAAATCCTTTATCCGGACTATAAGCTTATTATAGTCTAAGGCTTCGCCTTTGAATATTATTTGATTCCTCTCTTTCCACAAGTGCTAGAAAATCATTGAGGGTACTAAAATCCAAATACTCTACCAATAACCGTTATTGTTTCAGATTTTCCAGGAATTAAGGAAATATTTTAAGCTTGCTTGTCTGGGTCCATAAATTTGGAATGTATTTTGGAGCCAGTCCCAATAGGCCACAACCATTGGACAGGATATGAAGAGGTGATCCACTTCTTCTTCTTCATGCTCACATAGGACATAGCAAGTTGGGCAAGCCACTCCTAGTCTTTTTAGTCATTCCGACGTTAGGAAGCATTTGTGGAAAACAACCCAAAGGAACACACCTGCTTTGGGGAGAACTGCTTGGTCCTTGCAGAGTTTTTCCATCCAATCCACCCTTGCACCAATTTTGATCTATATTTGGTAACCAAGTTTGGCCATGTATTCACCCGACTTTCCTCCATACCTGATAATTGAGTCTTCTTCTTTGGATATACGTACCACCTGCTTATTTAGTTCATCTAGTATTGCCTACATTTTAATTTGATCCAATTATGCATTTGATAAATCTCTCCATTTCACTCTCCCACCTTCACCCATTTCTTCCAAGTTCACATATATTGCTACCTTTGTCCCTAAAAGACCCTCCAGCCGATCCAAATCTTGATGTAAATTGAATTGTTCTACAAGGCTCCTGAAGCCATTCTAGGAATCCACCCAAAACCTTTCCTTATGGCCATTACCAATTTTCCATGAGATATGGCTTGTGATAAGTGAGCGACAAGATTTGATGAATTTCCAAATAGCAGAGCCCCCTTGGATATTCTCTATTGTGAGTATCCTAGTTGGGGACTCGTTGTCCAAGTACTTATTATGGGCTATTCAACACCAAATTTTCTGTGGTTGATGGTACATTTTCCAGATTAACTTGGCGCCAAGCGCCAAGTTCTATTTTCAAATTTTTCTTAGGCTTGTGCCTCCTACAACTTTTGGCATGCAGGTTGTGTCCCACCCGATTAGGGGTATTTTCTTTTCTCCTTTCGACCCTTCCCATAGGAATCTTTTGAGGATCTTTTCTAAATATCCTTCTATTTTCTTTGGGGCTTCGTAGCATGCTAGAGTATAGGTTGGGATTGCAGAGATAACTGATTTGGCCATAGTTATTTTGCCAACCAGGGTCAATCACTTGTTTTTCCAATACTGTGCCTTGTCTTTACACCTGTTTACCACCTCTTCCCAGTGCTTTGATCTGCCCACACCCTCAAAGATGTGTATCCCTAGAAATTTTGTAGGGAATTTGTCTATCTAAAAACCTAGAAGGGTTGAGATGGATTTTTGGATCTTGGCTTTGGTGTTAAAGAAAAAAATTCTTGACTTCTCCTTACTCATTTTCTATCCCGACTGGGCTTCATACTCTGTCAAAGTTTCTTTGATATAGCTTGCCTCCCTAATAATTGCTTCCATGAATAGAGTTGTATCATCAGTGAATTGGGAGTGAGTGATTAGCTCCACATTCGGGGCTGCAGTGATGCCACACCATTCTTCAAACTGGTTCCTTCTTTTGATTGCACTGCTTAACACCTCTGCCATGATAACAAATAGTGAAGGACAAATGGGGTCCCCTTGATGAAGACCATTGGTAGCCTCGAAAAAACCATGAAGAGAGCCATTAATAAGGATTGAAAATCTGACTACAGTAATGCATTGTTTGATTAGTGAACGCCATTCATTGATGAAGCCCATGCGTTCCATGAATTTGAGCAAGAAAGGCCATGAGGTTTTGTCGTAGGCCTTGCTTACATCTAGTTTGATTACCGTTTTGGAATTATGGCTTACTTTTAGAGTGTGGACCACTTCGTTGATTAGAAGAATGCTTTCAGAAATCTCTCTTCCTAGCACAAAACCATTCTATTTAGGGGAAATGATTCTACTGAGAAGTTTCTTCAGTCTATTTTCCAATACTTTAACAATCACCTTATATATTGTGTTGCAAAAGGAGATTGGCCTATAGTCCCTGAAAAACCTACATTCTGCTTTCTTGGGGATGGGTGCTATCACTGAGTTGTTGAGGTCTTTAACAAATCTTTTTGTCTTCCTGAATTCTTCCATGACTGACTAGAGATCTTTCCCTAGGAAACTCCAACATTTCTGGAAGAATCTGCGTGGGAACCCATCTGGTCCCGAGGCCTTATCGGGATGTATTTCAAAGAGGAATCTCTTCACTTACTCAATTGAGATTGGTTTTGTTAACATTGTGTTGTCTTATTTGCTTACCCTATTTTTAATTGCCTCTAGTATACTACCTTCTCTGTCTACACTAAAGTGATCGCCTAATAGGCTTTTGAAAAATTTGACCGCTTCCTTGCCTACTTCCAAGCTACCTTCCTTCTAGCCTCCATCCTGGGACTATATTTTTTTGACTTTGTTTGCCGCCCTTCTAGCCAATACTGATGCATGAAAGAATTTTGAATTCGAGTCACCTTCCTTGAGCCAGACCTCCCTAGATTTGTCCCTCCAATATATTTCTTCCCTTTTGAGTATTTATGTTAGTTCTGCTTTTAGTCCCTTCTCTAGCAGGAATCCCTTATTTCTCATTCCTTCTGCTATTAATTTTTCATTTAGGGTTTGAAGTTCTAGCTCAACCCTTTCTTTTTCTATGAATATGTTTAGGAATTTTGTCTTATTCCATTCTTTGAGCTTCTCTTTTAGGTACTGTAATTTTTTGCAAATTTGAAGCTAATTGAACCCCCAATTCGACATTCTTTCCACCAATTCTCCAAATGGACCAGAATCCTATCGTCTCGCCACCACCTGTTCAGAAACTTGAAGGTTTATTTCCTCAATTCTAGGTCTTTGCTTATGTGGAGTTCCACTGCTAAATGGTCTGATATGGATATTGGTACGTAAAATGCTTCAATAATGGGATTAGAATTGTGCCAATCAGGGGAAATCAGAAACTTGTCCAGCCTTTCTGAGATAGTCATGAAGTCCTTGTGTCTATTCGTCCATGTAAACATTCCATTAGTGGTCAGGCAGTCCTCTAATCCCGAGCTTTCCACGAATGACCTAAAGTCGATCAGAGTTTGGGATTCCTTCCTTATCCTGCCAATTTTCTCCGATAGCTCCAAGATAGCATTGAAATCACCCCCAATGATCATGCTTAATTCCAAATGGGGCTTTAAGAAATCCAAAACCTCCTGCCATAGTGTTGCTTTCTCATTTGTACCTATGGGTCCGTAGATGTTTAGAAGAAGAAATGACAAGTTAAGTTCCATGCTGTAAACTATTGTTGCCAGCCAGTTCGAATGAGAGCACTATATTTTGATGGATACTATTGGTTCCTTCCAGATCAACCCGATTCCCCCTGAGGCTCCCTCTGATTCATGAAAATAACAATTCCATATCTTTATGTAGGTTAAGACAGTTGTTGCCTTGATTTGTGATAGCTTGGTTTCTTGTAACATGATGATATCGCTTGTGCATGATTGTAGGTGACACTTGACCAGGCATCGCTTTTCAGGGGCCTTTAGGCCACTGACATTCCAGGTGATGATTTTCATTGTTTCCCAAGAGAGGCTATACCTCTCTTGGTACTTAGAAATTTCCTGATACTAGGGTAGCTTCTTGTTGCCACTTCTTCTTCTCTTAATATTTTGGATGACTTCCTTCCTCTTGTTTTCCCCTGTTTACCTATTTTTCCCATCCCAAGATGCGTGGCTATAGATTGTGTGATGCTTCTCTCATCAATAATGCCTAGTCCATCCTCCATTTCTTATTCAGATTCTGAGTGTTGGATGAGTAATGGTTCCTCCAAGCTTGTTTCCTCCTTGAAGTTTGGGAGTGTCGCCTTCTCCAAAGGACCTTTCATATTGATATATTTATCCTTGCTTTGATTAGAATTGGGTTCTGGCGCCTCCTTCTCTTTAGCCTCTTTTCGGTCTACCTTAACCCGGCTTGGGACGAAGGGAACGATTTGCATTCCAACCAGATCCTCTTCTCTTATCTCTGGTTCATTCTTGTGTAGAGCCTTTCCTGGTGGTTTTTTGCACTTTATTTCGTTATGTGTTCTTGATCCACATTTCAAATAGAACCATTTTTCTTCTTCCACCTCAAGTTCTTGAGTCCAAAATTTTTCATCTTCTTATAGTCTGATTGAGTGAGGAATAGGGTTAATAGTCATCAGCTTCATTCTGGCGTATTTGTATAAATCGCCATCGATGATATCCATATCTATGTCGATCAATGTCCCTAATGTCCTTCCGATTTTCTCCATGCATTCGCCATTCCAGTATTCGAATGGGAGATTATAGAGGCCAATCCATACTGGATTGTCATAGGGCTGAATCTGAGTGGGGTCAAAGTTGTGTGTCCAAGGCTGCATGTATAATGGAAAATTGTCTTTATGCCATACCCCTTCATTAGTAATTTCCTTCTTTGTATCCTCGTTGGCAAATACTACCATGAAACAATTTTTTGGAAGAAAATGGATTAGAACTTCAGTATGCCAATTTTTTGATATCCAATCTTTGATTGTTGATTTGCTAGGGTTGATCCCAATGAAGCGCCATATAAGTGCCATATATTTTAGAATCTCTGCGTCTTCCTTAATTTCCTGGGATGCATCTATTGTTAGGGTTTCCCTTTCTTCCAGTTTCTTGGGGATTTTGGTTTGAATCCCATTTTGGTCCCTTTTCTCCTGCTCAATCTCCCAACTGGTCTTGATATGGGCCTCTTTCTTCTAGTTTTTTTTTCTTATTCCTTATGGGAAGGAACCTAGGCTGGGAATCCTCCTTGACTTTGTTCTTGCCCCAGCCATTTTTGCTTGTTGCAGAAGGTGTATCGTGGCATGCGCGACCATTGTTCACTTCCTGTTGGGCTGAAGGTTGTTGCCGATAGTAAGGATGACAACGATCAACCCATTCACCATTGGTAAACACCCATTGGGTTCTATACCCTTCCTCCTTGGAAGCCACCTCCTGGTTTCCTAAGATTTTGTTTGCCCAACTGCCCCTCTGCTTACCATTCTGGCCAAAACCCTTCGTGTTTAGCTTCGCAATCCTATCGCTTTTCGCACCCTCTACACTTCCCACGCTCGCACCATTCTGCCCCATTTTTAATATTATCTTAAATTATTAGTATGTCTACTACAAATTTATATTTTTTTTTTAAATATTTTTTATATTTAACAATCTTTTAAAAGAGACTTGCTATTTAAATTGTGCTTGTATTTAATTTTTTTAATTATTTTTATATTTAATACATTTTTTATAATTTTGATTTGAATTATGTTTGTATTCATAGTTATAATACTAAAAATACTAATATTGTCTTTAAATTATTTGTATGTTTACTACAAATTTATATTCTTCTTTATATATTTTTTATGTTTAACAAATCTTTTAAAAGAGTCTTACAAATATTTTTTTTATAATTTTCAATTTAAATTGTATTTAATGTTTATATTTTTGTATAATTTACTTATATGTTAACTAAAATATTAAATTTCTAACTTATTATTTAAATATTTTATAATTTTGGAAAAATAATATAAATTTAGTCTTCGTATTTTCTTATTAATTTAAGGTTTAGTGATTATCCTCTTGTTTAAATTGTTTATATGCTTACTATAAAAATGATTTCCACTCTTAATAATTTTTGAAAGTGATTTACTATATGCTTACTATAAAAATGATTTACACTACTCTTTAAATTATTATTTTATTTATAATTTTTTTAAGAGCATGTGTTTTTATTTAAATTATTTATATATTTAATACCAATCATATCACAAATATTTTCAACAAAATTCTACACAAATGGGCATGATTTCCTCTTTCTTTATATTGTGGGTATTTCTTTTCCCTTAAATTTTATTATACTAAAAATTTTCTCAACAAAATTCTAGAGAAATGGATATAGTGTCTTTTACCTTTATTTATATTGTGCATACTTCCAACAAAAAAAGAAACATACAAAGATAAAAATTTGTAGTAAACATAAATATTTTAAAGATTCATTTAAAAGATTTGTTAAGCATAAAATTGTTTAAAGAAGAATATAAAATTATAGTAAACATAGAAATAATTTAAAGACAATATTAATATTGTTAAAAATAATATTATAACCATAAAAACCAACACACTTCAGATCAAAACTACAAAAAAAAAATATTAAATATAAAAATAATTAAAATATTAAATACAAGCACAATTCAAATAACAAGTCTCTTTTACAAGATTGTTAAATATAAAAAAATATTTAAAGAAAACTATAAATTTATAGTAGACATACAAATAAATTAAAGATAATATTATTTTAAAGATAATATTACTAGCTGTAAATATAATACAAATTCAAATCAAAATTATAAAAATATATATATATTTTGATTTGTAAGTATGTATTTTATTAATATATCAAAAAAGCATTATAGTGACCACCATGGGAGATAACCAAGCACCATACGTGTCATACTGTCTAAGAGTTCACCCCTAGCTAACATTGACCATGCAAGGTCTAAATACAATAGACAAAAAAGGTGGTGAATGAAATAAAAAACCACCCATCAACCACCTATCAACCAACTACAGATAACCATATGAGTTGAAGATACATAAAACAACAGACAGAGGATCAACACCAAATAACCTAGGAACCTAATTAGCAACAACAAACACATGAAATTTTGAAACCCCATAGTGATCAAAGAAGTGCTCGATGTTGAACACCTTCAAAAGGTAATCTCTCCCACAATCGCAACTTGCTTATGCTCCACCAAGGCCATCCCCTTCAAATCAAGGAGAAAGGGGTAGTATTTCACCAGCCACCCAATTTGAAGAAGGTGGGGAAGTCACGAGGTTGTGACACTCCCATCCTAGAAATGGTGATAGTAAGAACCTCCTTTAGGCCAACCAAACAATTTTTAATAAATAAAGGCTACATCAAGGCCTCGACATCTTTCTTGGCCATCCTTATCTCCAACAAAACTGCCAAAAACCTTGAAGTGATGTGGGTCTTGACCTGCTTAGTTTTGCCATTGCCCAACACCATTTTTTCCATAGCAAGGATGAAGGAATCATATTTCTTCAGAATCCTCTTAAGCCTTTGCCTAGTGACCTCTCCACGAAAGCCATTTCCTGTACATAGCTATCTAGAGAAGTTGGGGTATCGGTCTCAATGTTGGTTATTCTCTCTACAAACATTTTAACCATAAATTTAGACCATTCACAAATTGCAGACAACAATAAACTCACCAATGCCACACCAAAACAAAGAATCACAACCTAAATATTGAGAACAAACACTTGCCAGGTGAAATATAGAAAGCCAGTGTAGGCGGAGATTGCATCAAAAATAATAAGATTGTCAGGTATTAAAACCAATCATGCCAAGAACCACCTTGCCAACTCATGAATGCCTTGATGTAGCACAAACTTGTCCTTTCACCAAATCCCAAGGATGAACTTCAAGTGATGGAATGAACATCAATAGTGAGCTTTGTAAAACGCCTTAAGTTTCCATTATTACATAGATAAAGGAGACAGGGAAACCGTGATTGAGTCCACCTCACCCAACAAAAAATCACAACAACTATGTACCAACGACCCTTTCATCCATTATGGCACCAGACCGATCGTTTATGCATCCATACATCTCCACATCACCCTTTGTGACATCACCACAAAATAACTGACATCATCCTTCGGCCCCACCACATGAACCATGTTGGTGGGGCGCCCACCCCACCACCCAAAAAATTATAAAAATAATATTAATATAGATATAATTAAAAAATTAAATTTAAATATAATTAAAAAGAATAAAATTCAAATAATTGAAGTAGAGAAAGCTAACTCCTGGAGAAAATTCACTTATGTATGTAACATGATAATATAGCATTCCCATATCCATCTCGTACTAGACAAAAATGCACCAACAAAAAGACTAACAAAGGATGCTGACAGAGCTGGACAACAATGGATGGACAGAGGACAACGGATAAATGGACTGTGGTTTTAAAAAAGAGCACCAATTTTTGAGTGAGATATTTGAAATTTGAAATGATTCAATATCCCGTAGACCCATTTTAGAAACACCATTTTCATGCAGGCATGGAGGAATATGGAGGACAGTGTCTATGATGGAAACTGGTATATTGATCTTGGGCTTTCTTTGCTGCATAAAATCATAATGCTCTTCTCCTCCTTTGTTATTCCTTTCATTTTTTTTCTGACAAGAGATTTGGCATGCTATTTGCAAAATGTGTCTCCTCCTTTTCCAAAATTGTTGTGACTGCTTTTAATGGAATCTGAAGGATATAATGTGCTTGTTTTTGGGTGAGATTAAGAGAATGCACTTAGAGGAATCAACATTGTATACAAAATACAAAAGGGAAGATTAAGGTATGCAGAATCTCCATTTCTCTATTTGATTATCTGATTTGTTATGGTTGTGGCATAATGGTGGAATGGTTTTCGAATTTGTATTTTTATAGGTACTTCTAGCAATAAAAATTTTTACATTTCATGGAGCCAAATTAATAGATGGGTAAGAGGAGTTTGATTCCAAAGGATAGTATTGAGGTCATTCATAAAGAAAAGGATCTAGAAAATATTTTGTACACATGATGTCCACGTGGTTTACTAGTTAGTTACAAGATCCTAAGAATGTAATATCAGAATATTATACTTCTCCATGGGCACAAAATTTGGAGAAATATTTACTGTGAATGTAACCTCATCGTTAAGAGAATATTGGATATCATTGCATAGTCAAGGTCGGGCATATCGATATCTCTTACGACATAAGGAGGATCCACATATGATGAAGTCCATACTATTTTGACATTGGTGATAATGTATAGTTGAAGGCCAAGAAATTCGAATCAGATTTTAGATCATGGATTAAGAGAGGTCACAAATTTATATGTTGCCAACATTAATCACCGTTGTGGATTTGAGATTACCCTTCCTATAGTATAAGTTGAACTATATTGGATTTTATAATAGATAAGTTCATAAGTTTCATTTTACTATGGAAAACTCTCAGAGAATAGAGAGTAAGAGTTCCATTGATGAAATATTTGTTCAGAGCTCTTTTGTATGTCATCCTTCCTCTGAGACCAAAGAGGTATCTATTAATTTGATTTCATGTTTCCACACATTGGTACTGTCAAACATATTTCTATATTGTATAGTATATTTGAGCATTTGTGCAATATAATAGAGTAAGATTTTGTCTGTTCACAATATAGTGGGATTAGGTGTGACATTAACTATCCTCACACCCTATTACAAAAGGTTTAAATTTGGCATGTTTTCTCAATATTTACTGACCATACCCATCTACTTGGCATTCAACAAATACATATCTACTCTTTTCTTTGTTAGATATTATAGTGCCCATAACCCCAAAATAAAAATGCTACAGTGTTATTTGTCTGCTACTAAACAAAGATTATCATTGAAATTTTTTTTGACAGTTTTTGGATTTGATTTCATAGATATTTCTTATGATCATAGAATGTTTTATCATAAGGACCCATCAATTTTCCTCTTCTCTCATTCACTATGTCTTGATGATAGATAATAGAATGTGATGAAAATTTTGATGAAAAATAAATTATAAAATATGATTCCATGAAAAATAAACCATCCAATTAAATTCAAAAAATTTTAAAAAATTCGACATTATAGGTTGGAAATCTTATGTGTCTACATACAATTATTTTAAGCAGAAATATATTGCTACTTTCCTGTGCTCTATCTATTTTCATCTGAAATATATATCTAAATCTACGTTTTTGTGTTGCATGGGTAGAGTAGGCCTATTCCTTCGAAGAAATAAAAGGTCTTTCTTCCTAAATAAGGTTTCAACAGTTGTATTCAATATGTTCCATGTATATTTTAATTGTTAAGATCTTTCGTTGGTTTCTGATTTCAAATGATTCATGCTTGCACAATAGAGTAAATTGTATTTAACTTCCTGTGAAGCTTCGAGAAAATAAAATCATATACTCAATAGATAAAGCCATGAGACCAATCTTAATGTCAACTAGTTATTGTTGCCTTGGCTCACATTGTTCCAATGAATTGATTTGGTGACACTAGTAAAGCCTTGTAAATATTGTGTTTAGTCTTTGATGTAAACAATCATGTGATTTCCACTTATTAAAAGATTGGAGAATTATATATGTATAATGGATTCCTCAGATACATTTCTTCCCAACATTATTTTTGTTCTTATCTTGCATTAATAAATTTCAAATGTGTCGTGATCATTTGGTGCACTCTCTAATCAAACAAATCTATTTTTTTCCTTCATATTACATTATCCAAATTAAAGTGAATACTTGTATGTATATGCTAGAACAACTCTTTGGTAAAATAAAACTGATATTTCACTTTATTCATCTGAGTGGAACAAAAAAATGTTCAAATTATTTCCAATGTTGGAAAACACACTGTCATTTTTTTGTTCCCTATTGGAAAACACACTATCCCCTATTGCAAAACACACTATTTGAATTTATACCATCTCTTTTGGTGCTAAAATATATTTACTACCATTGTTTGAATTTATAACACTTATATTTAGTCTCGTATATATTTCTAACTAGACTTCTCCTTTGTACTAGTTCTTTACAGATACCATCATTGTTTAAACAAACTCTAATTGCTCTATCACTTTCTTCTTTAATAATTCATAGCTTTTATAAGGAATTTGAATATTTCAAACTCTCATCCACACACCTTATATACACATTTGAGGAAAATTTTGAATGCTTAACTATGATGATTTCATCAATTACATGGTAAAAGTGAGCCTTCAATTGTTCAATTAATCAATTATAGTGTAAATATGGATAAAATTAATCATTTATAGTCTCATGTTATGGATTGATGCAATGATGATAGATGTTAGGTTTAGGGTTTATGGTTTAAGGTTTAACCTAATGGATTAATGCAATGATGATGATGAATTAACCCAAAGAGAGACATAAAGATGGTGTTGAAAGACCTTATAATGAATAAAATGAAGAAAGAGGAAGTAGTAGTTTATAATGAAATAAACTTGAATAGATGAATATTAGATAGATGGAGGATGATATGGTAGATGTACTGAAACAACCCTCATCATACAATTAAGGTTGTACATAGAGAGAGAGAGAGAGAAGTAAGTTTGATTCATCATCAGTGCTTCCTTCTCCTATTATTATTTAAGATTCCTTCTCCTATAAAATTTGATTCTTTCAATGTATGGTGCTCATTCTACTCAGCTCTATTTTGAAATAGAGAAAGATCTTAGGACTTCAAATCTACTTGAGATTTCAAATGTGAAAACTTATTTTGCAATGGCAACAATGTTGCAATTTCTACTTCAATTCTCCCCACCCTAACACTCCCTATCTCCCTTCTTGCCTCTTTCTCTCCCTCTATCCTAACCCCCCATCTCACTCCTTCCCTCTTTCTCTCCCTCCCTCTATCCCTCTTGCCCTGCCACTTCCTATCTCTCTATATCCCCCTCTCTCCCTTAGATTAATAAATTTATATTAGCCTAAAATAAGCCTAATGAATTAATGCAATGATGATATATGTTAGGTTTAGGCTTTAGGGTTTTAGGTTTAACCTAATGGAGAGAGATATGTAGTGTTACGGTGGGAGGGATAGAGGTACACATGTAGAGAGGGGATAAGAGAGGTATGCATAGAGAGAGTGAGAGAGAGGGAAGGAGGGAGGGGGAAGGGGGAGGGAGGGAGGGATAATGTGAGGGGTAGGTGGAGAGATATTGAATGTGTGTGAGGGAGAGAGGGAGGGAGAGAGAGGTGAGAGAGAGAAAGCGAGTAGAGAGGGAAGGGGAGAGAGATAAGTGAGAGAGGTGATAGATATACAGGAGATAGAGAAAGAAGTAGAGAGGTGAGGAGGAAGTTGGAGAGATTGAGAGAGGGAAGGAGGGAGGGAGAGAGAGAGAGGTATAGAGTGATAGGTTAGGTAGTGGGGTGAAGCCACAATAGTGGTTTACAATTTGATGGAGGAAGGAAAACTAAGAAAAAATGACCTCATGGAAAAAAAATTGGTTTTAAGGGTTCGAATGAACCTAGAAGTTAGACCAAACCAAAAAGGGGTTCGATTGAACTAACGCTCGAGCGAACCCATTAATTACTAGGCCCAAATTTCCCACCCAAAAAACAAATGAAAAATGCATATTGAAGGGGGTTCGAACGAACTAGGGTTCGTGGTTCTAGCGAACCCCAATTTTCCCACCTCCCTGCTCTCTAGCACAAAAAAAACCAAAATTTTTTCCCTTCGAAGCTCGAGTTGAGGACGAAAATGGAGGAGACTTCATGAACCCAGCTAGAATAAGGTAGTCTTCAGAACGAGCTATCCAATGAATATAATTTTAATATGTTTTGATTTTATTATGTATTTGCTTTTTTAGTTTTATTAAACATAGGTTTTTCGTTGAAAATGAAGGTCTTTGTTCTGCACATGTGGAAAAATAGCAGATTATCAAAAAAAAATTGAAAAATATGAGTGCACCAAATATTGAAGTCCTTGATCCAACAAAAAAAATTTGAATTTCAAATATATACAAAAACAATTACGTGTTATACGGTCATGCTATGTCTGAATTGTAATTGGTTTGACTTCAAAACTTGATTAAAGAAAAAATATTCAATAAGAAGTATCTAACCAAGTGGAAGCACTATATATCGGAGTTAAAAATCTAAATTTGAAAGAATTAGAATTTTATCCTTCATGGAAAAAAATTTATGCGTTATACGGTGTACGCCACTTTTTTAAAATGTTGTTTTCTGATAAAAACTAGTTTTTGTAGGAGATGGAAAAAAGTGCAATTTAATTCCAAATTTTTTGAAAAAGATATTTTTTTAATATATAGACAAAATGTGACAAGAATCTAGTTTGCATCATCTTCAAATTCCTCGTTAGCTACTATATGTGCCTAAATGTGAAGATTTAGTTAAAAAAAATTATTTCAGTGTCCAGTTTGGCCAAAAATTGTAAACCAGTATTGTGGGATCACCCAACAAGAAGTAGAGAGAGACGGTGGGTGAAAGGAGGAGAGAGAGAGGTGAAATAAAGAGAAGTGGAAAGGGAAGGAGAGAGAGGGGGAGATAGAGAAAATTCTAGAGGGAGGGAGGGGAAGATAGATATAAATTCCCTATTTGAGAATAGATTGACTCAGATTAAGTACCCTACCCAACAAAAAGTGTGGATACATTTTCAATTTGGAAGAACTTTTGACTTCTTTGTAAGTCATTATGACAATTATGTCATGTATTTCATGACCATGAGGATAAGGTATTGGAAATTTTTAGAGAAAAATAGTGGTAAGGTCAAGATTTGTGACCTATTATCACACCATACCTTGCATATATCTTTATTAAGAGTTACAAAAAAATTATTTCAATATATAGTTTGGAAGAACTTATTTCTCTCTATATGTAACTCTATCCCTCCCACCTTACCACCCACTATGTCTCTCCTTCCCCCCTCTCTCCCTCTCACACACACAACCTCTCTCCACTATCTCTCTCTACCTATCCCTCCCTCTCTCCCTAGCTCTCTTTATATTCCCTCTATAAACAAGCTACCCCCCTCGCCCTCTCCCTATCCCAATTCCTATATACTTCCCTCTAACACTGCATATCTCTCTCCTTCCTCTATTTCTCTCTCCATTAGGTTAAACACATCATGAGCAAGTATTGCATCATGTTAAAGGATATATGTCATTTATTTGTGGTAATCTTGGCCATGGTAGTATGAGAATAAATACATACATTTCTATAAAGAGAATATTTAGACTATAATTAGGAAATTTCTTAAGGGTATGCAAGATGATGGATTTAGGGTAGCAAAGGGGATGAATTAAGGGGTCCTAAGAGGATGACTTAAGGGGATGCAAGAGGATGTATTTAGGGTAGCTAACATAATGAAGTTAATATGCCATGATATCATATTTTTACATGATGATATGTTAATCATTAGGACTAATGAAGTGTTGATTGGAGAACTCAAGGTTCAGTTGGACTATAGGTTTGAGATGAAATATCTAGGAGCTATAAGATATTATTTTGTAGAGAGAGGTCTCTGACTTTTTTTTCTTGCACAAATTCATATGCCATAGAAAACCTCTTGAATTTATCCACTTCTAAATTACCATTTTCCCATTACACATACTGAACATGCATATATTATAATTTTCATTATATGGTTTTTCATCATGTTTATATCAAAGGTTCTTAATATATTTTTTAGGATTAAATTTATAATTCTACCCTAATACTCCAATATTTGAAATTTACATAAATTTATAATTTTATCCCATGAGTTTGGACATGGAGAGATAGGGATCTTCATATCTTTCTTTCATACAAAATAAAATCAATTGAATCATAAAATTGAAAATATATATTTCATATTTGGCAATCCCAATGAGCACATGTAGATGGGTAGGATATGAGGACCATCCACCTTATCTCTAAAAATCATCATACAAGTGAAACTTTTCTTTTATTCCATTAGTTAGCATCATCAACACATTTAAAAGAGATAGGTATAAACAAAGTTAGGGAGAGAGGGAGTGCTAGGTCGAGAGAGGTTGTGTGTGTGTGCAAGGAATAGAGGGAGGGAAGGAGGGAGATAGGTAGTGGTAGGGTGGGAGGAGCATTACTAAGTCAACAAGGAAGACTAGTAGCTTGACTTTATCCACTTTTGCATTGTTATTTTCTTATTGCACATACTACACACACACCTTCCTCAACTTCTCAAGAGCGGGAAGAATCTCTTCAGTCAATATATTATCTATCTCATTTACTTTGGTTTTCTTATTTTCAAGTGTTTTTAGATCAAATTCCTAAAACATAAACCATAAACCCTAAACTCTAAACCATAAATTGTAAACCTAACATCAATCATCATTGCATTGATCCATTAGGTTCATTTTAGGCTAATACAAATTTGTTAATCTACAAGTTGATCATCAAGATATTTTTCCTCATCCTCACTCCTCTTACCTATTAATACCCTTAGTATTCCTTTTCCTAATCTTATAACTTATTTTTCATATCTTTGATTCTATTTAGGAGGCAATTGATGCTTAGCAATCTAGAGTGAGAGAGGGAATTAGGAAGGGATGGAGAGAGGTTGTGTGGGAAGGAGGGAGAGAGAGATGGAAGGAGGAAGATAGGGAGAGGTAGTTAGAGAGAGGTAACGTGAAAAAATTAGAGAGGTAGGTAGAGAGAAGGCTCTAGGTAGGGTGGGAGAGGTAGAGAGAGGTGGTGAGAGAGAGAGGGGAAGGAGAGGTTATCACAATGCTTATGAAGATTTGAAAGTAGTTATCACTAGATCATATTCGATTATGTAATCTACAAGAAATCATCGAATAACATATTACATAAAGGCTCCATTTGATATGGTCCCTCAGATGCTTGATTGAATATTATAAATGTTATGTGGATTTGTCTTTAAACCAACATAGTCTTGGTATAGTTGGATGATTTTTAATAGAAAAATGGTAGCACACACCTACTAGAAAATGCTTCGATGATAATGAAGGGTAAAGGGTTATATTTGCATACTCTTGTTGTGAGGGATGATGCAATTTAAGGATCAAAGGATATAGATCATATTAAAAGTATTAAAATGCATATAGATCATCATAGTTTGACTCTACATTAATGCAATTTTATCCCTCAAATCTAGCCATTGGTTGCTATGATACTTCATCTAATAGTTGATGTAATACATTAATGTCTTTATGTATTTTTTCTATCTTTACCAATAATATTTTTGAAGAAAATGGAGTATTGGTAGAAGACATAAAGGTTGCACAAGAGTTCCAATGCTTATGAAGAGACAAGCATATGAAAAATTCCAATAAATAAATTAGAGACAGGTGATCCATTGATCATGAAAAGAGTTTTGTTAAACAGTGATGGTATCGATAAAGAACTAGTACAAAGGAGAAGTATCTGATAAATATATACAAGACTAAATATAAGTATCTTTAGAATTCTTAAGTTCAAGAATCTTTGACTTCATTTTTTCAACTCCACTTATAACATCATCTCTCACTTTCTTTTCTTGCACAAAATCATATGCAATACAAAACCGTTTAACTTTATCCACTTTTGCATTGTCATTTGCCCCTTGCACATGTTGCACACACACCTTCCTCAACTTCTCAAAAGCGGAAATAATCTTTTCAATAAATAAATTATCTATCTCATTCACTTTGTTTTTCTTCTTTTCATGTGTTTTGTTCTTCAAAAAAACTTCTACTAGCATCACATGTGTAGAGGTGTTGAGCACCATATTAAAACTTCTATATTCCTTAAATTTATTACAAAGCATAAAAATTATGCTATATGCATGGGTTGTATTCAATAAGAATCCCTCTCTCTACCTATCCATCCCCCATCTCTCTCTCTCTCCCATTAGATAGATAGTGTATTGATTGAAGAGATTCTTCTCAGTCTTAAGAAGTCTCAAAGGTGTGTGTGCAGTATGTGCAATGGGTAAATGGAAATGCAAAAGTGGATAAACTCAAGAGGTTTTGTATTGCATATGAATTTGTGCAAGAAAATAAAGCTAGATATGATGCTATAAGTGGAGTTGAACAAATGAACTCAAATATTATTAAAGTTCAGAATTCCATGGAATAAATACAATTGGAAATAAATGATAAGGAAAAAGAAAAAATGGTTCTAAGTGCAGAAAAAGAGAATCAGTTGGGTTGGGAGATATTTAATGATTAGGATGGAAAGATGCATGGATAATGAAAGGATAGATGATGGATGAAAAATTCTTATGAAAATATTTTTGTTTCATATGCACCAATAATGTAATGAAGTCCACCTTCAAATTTTAGAACAACTCTTTTGTATAGTAAAAGTGGAATTTCACTTCTTCATCTAATTGAAACAAAAAGATGCTCACATTATTGTAGTGTTAGAAAAAAACACTATCCCTTGTCAGATATTTCCTTATGAAAAGTTTTTGATTCGTACACGCCAAAAATGTAATAAGTCCACCTTAAAATTTTAGAGCTATTTGGTACAGTAAAAATGAAATTTCACTTTCTTCATTTGATTGGAACACAAAAATGCTCACATTATTTGCAGTGTTGAAAAACACACTATCGCTTGTCAATTATTTCCTTATGAAAAATGCTCACATTATTTCCAGTGTTGGAAAACACACTGTCTCTTGTCAATTATTTTCTTATGAAAGATGCTCACATTATTGGGGTATTGGAAAACACACTATTCCTTTTCAAATATTTCCTTATGAAAAGTTTTTGATTTGTACACACCAACAATGTAATGAAGTCCACCTTAAAATTTTACAACAACTATTTGGTATAGTGAAACTGGTATTTCACTTTCTTCATTTTATTGAAACAAAAAAATGTTCACATTATTTGGAGTGTTGGAAAATACACTATCCCTTGTTAGTTATTTCCTTATGAATTTGTAGTGTTGGAAAACACATTGTCCCTTGTCAGTTATGTAATGAATTCCACCTTCAAATTTTAGAACAACATTGGAAATAACTAATAGGGGACAGTGTGTTTTCCAACAAGGGACAGTGTGTTTTCCAACATAGCACAATGTGTTTTCCAACAAGGGACAGTTTGTTTTCCAACACGGAACAAAATAATGCTCACATTATTTGCAGTGTTGGAAAAAACACTATCCCTTATCAATTATTTCCTTATGAATTTGCAGTGTTGGAAAACACACTATCCCCTGTGTAGGAAATAATTGACAAGGGACAGTGTGTTTTCCAACAATACAAATAATGTGAGCATTTTTTGTTCCCTGTTGAAGGGACAGTGTGTTTTCCAACAATGCAAATAATGTGAGTATTTTTTTGTTCCCTGGTGAAAAACACACTTTTCCTACACAAGGGATAGTGTGTTTTCCAACATGGAGATCAACCCATCGACCATAATGCATATTTACTCATGTTGGTGATTTATTGTAGGTATTATGTTCAAGAAATCCATGCTAATGGATTCATATGGTTGTGTTAGAATTTCAAGAGTGGTGTAGATTCCAAGCTTCCTATTTTTAGGGATGGTGATTTGATAGACTATTTGAATGTCATAAACTATTTTTCTAGGACCTAGGTTTGAAAGTAGTTATGACTAGATCATAATAGAGGGAGGGAGAGAGAGAGAGGGAAGGAGGTAGATAGGAAGTGGTAGAGTGGGAGGGATAGGAGGGAGAGAAAGATGGAAGGAGAGAGATAGGGTTAGGTATAAAGAGTAGGGTGGAGGGATAGAGGGAAGGAGAGAGATAGGGAGTGGCAACGTGGGAGGGATAGGTATAGAGAGAGTTAGGGAGGGAGGAAAGGAGGGGTAGGTTAAGAGAGGTTGTGTGTGTGTATGAGGGAGAGAGAGGGGGAAGGATGGAGATAAGAAGTGGTAGGGTGGGAGGGATAGAGGGAGGGAGAGAAAGAGGGAAGGAGGGAGATACGAATTGGTAGGGTGGGAGGGATAGAAGGACCCAAATTGGACTTAGTAGGATGGATAGAGGGAGAGGGTGAGTGCAGATAGAGAGAGGGAAGGAGGGAGAGAGAGGGAGGGAGAGAGATAGATATAGAGAGGGAAAGAGGGAGGGAGAGATGTGTAGGTACAAAGAGGTAAGGTGCAAGGAATAAAGAGAGATGTAGGTAAATCTAGATACAAAGGTAGGGTGGGAGAGGTATAAAGAGAGAGATCTTGTAAGAGAGAGAGAGAGGGGAGAGGGGGAGGTGGATAATTACTTTTCAAATCTATCTCTCCCTCCCTTGCTCACTGACTAGTACCATATGTTATTTATACAATTGTGAAATTTTATATGGACTTGGATATTCTAACCTTTTCAATTTTAACTTATCAGCCATCTCTTTTGATGCTAAAATATACTTACTACCATTGTTTGAATTTATAACACTTATATTTAGTCTTGTATATATTTCTAAAGAGACTTCTCATTTGTACTAGTTCTTTATCGATACCATCATTGTTAAAAAAACTCTAGTTGCTCTATCACTTTCTTCTTTAATAATTCATAGCTTTTTGTATGGATTAAGGTCTCAATGTATTAAGGTAGTGAAAATATTATACTATTTTTTGTCATGTATTAATGTCTCAATGATCACCCCCATAAAATTTCTTTGTCTAAATAAGAAATGGATTCACCCTAATCCTATGCAATGGCAAAAAGTATTCCTATTCTTGTTGATGCGTGAGCAAATCTGTTTGATATATATTACTACCTTTACCTCACTTTGAGTAATGGTGCTAGAGGAGAGGGCATGCGATTTTGAGAGCCAATAGGATTGTTGAGCAATATTATGTGTGAGAGTGTCTTGGTGTCCCAAATCACAAATGATTGTGTGTTTATGACCTAATACCAAAACTAACCATATCTTGAATAGTAATGAAACATATATTTGGTGTAATAATCCTCTCCCTATGATGTAATTGTATAGTCAATATGTGATTGAATCTACATTAATGATGTAATGGTGTAATGATCCTTTCCCTATGTTGTAAATAACCAACATGGCTATTATGTTTAAAGGGTTTTACAACAATATGTGGGTTGTAGGTTTCATAACACCTAGTGTTTTCCAACCTCCAATTTTAGAAAACAGTATTAATTTAATTAAAACCTTTTTTTATTTACACAAAATGAGTGTAATGAAAGTCACCTTCAAAATTTTCATTTGATTTAGTTTAAAATTTTATATGTTGTGCAACAACACCTTTGGATTTTGATCTATCAAAATGCTTTACAAGATCATTATATGTAAATTAAACATTTCCTAATTGAGCCGCGAGGTGCCTAATATCAGTCTTCAAATTTTGAACTACCTCAAACTCTTGAAAATTCTTGTTTTCTAATGTCTACATGTGTCTTTCTTCATAAGCAACACCTTCCATTGTTGTCTTTATTTTCTCAACTTCATGTCTTTTCGATTGCAACTCTCTCTCAACAACATAATTTAGATGGATTAAAAGGGTACATAATTTTACATAAGGGGTATAGAATATTTGGATTTTAAACTAGACAAGGGTATTTGTATGGATTAAAGTAGTCACCATGTATTTTATATCAATTTGGTTATTTTTATGTATCCCTAAACTATAACCCCCCCATACTCTCCATTGTTTAACTTTGAACAGGTAAAATGAAATATTGAAAACCAACATTGTGTTTTCCAATATGCAATTATTTTGTGCAAGTACTAGAATATATGAAATGAAAAAGGAATCTACTCTAAAAATACTTCAAAAGATGTAGACCAAAGTGAATGAGATAGATAATGTATTGGTTTCAAGTTTCATAAACCATCCACTCAAACCCAGTGTGTTTTCCAACTTGTAATTATACCATGCATTTACTTTCTTCATCTGATTGGAATTAAAAAATGCTCACATTATTTTCAATATTGGAAAACACATTTTCCACTATTAGTTATTTCCTTATGATCCATCATATTTCCAATGTTGGAAAACACACTATCCTTTGTTAGAAAACACAATGTCCCTTGTTAGTTATTTTCAATGTTGGAAAACACACTGTCCCCTGCTAGTTATTTCTAGACATCTTACATTCTAATGATGTCCCCTATCCACTTTTCCTATAGAGGGGATAGTGTGTTTTCCAACACTACAAACAATGTGAGAATTTTTCCTACACAAGTGACAGTGTGTTTTCCAACACTGCAAATTCATAACGAAATAATAGACAAGAGACAGTGCGTTTTCTAGCACTACAAATAATGTGAGAATTGTTTTGTTCCCTATTGGAAAATACATTGTCCCTTGTTGGAAAACACACTATCCCCTGATAGTTATAATTTCCAATGTTGTTCTAAAATTTGAAGGTGGAATTCATTACATAATTGACAAGGGATGGTGGGTTTTCCAACACTGCTAATTCATAAGGAAATAATTGACAAGGGACAATGTGCTTTCCAACACAGCAAATAATGTGAGCTTTTTTTTGTCACAATCATATCAAGAAAGTGAAAAACACACTGTCCCCTGTCAAGAGATAGTTGGAAATGTCATTTTTACTATAACCAAAGAGTTTTTCTAAAATTTTAAGGTGGAATTCATTACATAACTGACAAGGGACAGTGCATTTTCCAACACTGCAGATTCATAAAGAAATTATTGAAAAGGGATAGTTTGCTTTGCAAAACTACAAATGATGAGCATTTTTTTGTTCTGATCAAATGAAGAAAGTGAAATTTTAGTTCTACTATACCAAATAGTTGTAGATGGAGAGTGAGAGACAAGGAGACCTAAGAGGGAGAGAGAGAGAAAGACCTGAGAGGGAGATGCAGAGTGTGTGAGAGAAAGACCTAAGATGAAGATGGAGAGTGAGAGATAGAGAGTCCTGAGAGGGAGAGAGAGAAATACCTGATAGGGATATAGGAAGTGGTAGGGTGGGAGGGATAAGAGGGAGAGAAAGAGGGAAGGAGAGATTGTGGCTTATGTAATAAGAGATTGTTGTATTAGGAATTTAGTATAATATTGTCTTCATTCTTAGATGCATATTAGCCTAAAATAAGGGAGACATGGAGAGGTAGGTAGAGAGAGTGAGGAAAAGATGCAACACAAATTTTTCCTCATCTCCATTGATCTTACCTGTTAACACCCCCTAATATTCATTGTCATGATCTTCTAACATTTTTTTATATCTTTTATTAGAATCTTTAGATCTGTTGCTCCCTCATCAACCCTTAGGATAGAAAAATCCCTTACTTGGATAGAGTTTTCAATGTCTTGAATACTTTTATGTAGCTTTGTAGCCACTTTTTTCTCAGCTTTGAGAGTTTCTTTACGATTAGAGAATGTAGATGTTTCTTTTAAAAAGTTCTTTACAAGAATTGTCTACCTTTTCAGATAATCTATTCATGTCTCCACCCAACTGAATCTCTTTTTTTGCACTTAGATCTGATTTTTCCTTTTCCTTGTCATCTATTTCCAATTGTATTTGTTCCATGGGATTCTTAAGTTCAATAATATTTAAGTTCACTGTTTCAACTCCGCTTATAGCATCATCTCTCACATTATTTACTTACACAAATTCATATGACAAATGGAGGGGGATGGTGAAAAATGGTTTGGAAGAATGATAACACATAATTTATTGACTTAAGAGATTATTCTTTCTCTTGAGAAGTTGAAATGGAAAAGGAATAAGAAGAAGAAGACCAAAGTGAATGAGATAGATAGTGTATTGACTGAAGAGATTCTTCCCACTCTTGAGAAGTTGAGGAAGGTGCATGTGCAGTATGTGAAATGGGAAAAGGGAAATGTAAAAGTGGATAAAGTCAAGAGGTTTTGCATTGCATATGAATTTGTGCAAGTAAAGAATGTGAGAGATGATTCTATAAGTGGAGTTGAACAAATGAACTCAAATATTCTTGAACTTAAGAATTACATGGAACAAATACAATTGGAAATAGATGACAAGGAAAAGGAAAAATCAGATCTAAGTGCAAAAAAAGAGAATTAGCTGGGTGGAGACATGAAAGTCTTATGTAAGAAGGTAGACAAGTATTGTAAAGAAATTTTTAAAAGAAACATCTACATTCTCTAATCGTAAAGAAACTCTCAAATTAGTTGAGAAAAAGGTGGCTATAAAGCTACATAAAAGTATTCAAGACATTGAAAACTCTATCCAAGAAAGGGATGTTTCTATCCTAAGGGTTGATGAGGGAGCAGTTGATCTAAAGATTCAAGTAAAAGATATGAAAAAAAAAGTTAGAAGATCATGACAATGAATAGTACGGTATGTTAACAGGTAAAAGCAATGGAGATGAGGAATTTTTTTGTTGCATCTTTTCCTCAATCTCTCTACCTACCTCATGCTCTATTCCTTCAACCTTACCTCTCTCTACCTACCTCTCCATGTCTCCCTTATTTCCTCTCTCTCCCTTTCTCTAATCTTTCCTTCTCCTTATCATATAAAACCAAATTTGTCACTACTCCTTATCTCCCTCCACCCCTCCTCTCCCTCCCTCTATCCCTCCACCATACCACTCCCTATCTCCTCCTTTCCTCTTTATCTCCCTCCCTCTCTCCCTCACACATACACACAAAACCTCTCTCCACCTACCCCTCCCTCCCTAATTATCTCTATACATATCCCTCCCAACCTACCACTCCCTATATCCCTCTGTTCCATTTTCTTTGGAAACATTCAAATATTGTATTTCCTTCTATTCCACATCTAAAATATGATCATATGAAGGTTGTTTCACTCTATATACCATATCATCATCCATCTATCTAATATTCATCTATTCTTTTATTCAAAATGATAATGTGTTTCCTTTATTGATATAGAGAGCAGAGTTATAAATAGAAAGTGAGTAGCATGACTAGTGAAGAAACTTCATAAAGAGATCTATGTGACTAGAGGCTCGATGTTATATATTTAAATTTTCAAAGCTTATGGTTACAATCATGAATCTTTGTTTCAAAGCCTTTTATTCAGCTATATAAATTTGTTGTGGAGTTTAGATTTTTTAACAGGTTGGCACTCAATTTGGATAGAGGGTGAAGACTTCACACTCAAAAAAATTCACAATATAAAGAAATCCTTGCTTGAGATTTGAGAGGAAAATGATAACTTTGAAAACGTTGAGGGCTTAGGAAGAGTAGTTGCTATTGACACTATTGTAAATGCATAAAATATCTAATTGTACATAATGTATCACTATCATTTAGGGTTTTTTTCTTTGTATTAGAGGACCATCTTCCTCATTTACATGATCTTGAATTGTATAAAATCTTTGGGGATGACAACCCTTCCATGTAGCATATATTTTTACATCTAATCTATGTAAAGTTGATGTTATCAATAGATAAACTTTTCGTGTACAAAATTTTATGCTCTTAAAGAATAGATCACATGAGTTTTTCCCAATCTACTTTATGTTCTATATCAACATCTAAACGATATGAAACCATGGGTGAAAAAATATATTCTCAATGTCATGCACTAGTATCCAAAATATTATGAAGAAATTGAAATTCTAAAATGTTGGATTCACAAGATAGCGGTAATTTTTTATTTTATGCATCATGCTCAAAATATACAAATATGCACTCAAAACATGCCTAGATGGTTATAAATCACCTAAAGTATTAATAAGATGTGTATAATTTAACACAAAGTCTATGTAACAGGTAGGCAATAATATTTTTATTATTGACTACAGATGTACCACAAATTTTTTGAGTTCATCTACCAAATTAATGTCCTCATCATATGAACAAGGGGTACATCACTAGAATATAGTGACGACACATTGTCCCCTGCTAGTTCTTCCCAATGTTGGAAAACACACTATCCCTTGTTAGTTATTTCTAGACATCTTACATTCTAATGATGTCTTTTGTCCACTTTTCCTACATAGGGGACAGTGTGTTTTCCAACACTGCAAACAATGTGACCATTTTTTTGTTCCAGTCATATCAAGAAAGTGAAATGTCATTTTCCCTATAACCAAAGAGTTGTTCTAAAATTTGAAGGTGAACACAGTGTGTTTTCCAACAGAGGGCAGTGTGTTTTCAAAAAGGGGACAGTGTGTTTTCCAATAGGGAACAAAAAAATGACTGTGTGTTTTCCATAAGGGAAATAACTAATTGGAAATAACTGACAGGGGACAATGTGTTTTCCAACATTATTTGCAGTGTTGGAAAACACACTATCCCTTGTGGAAATAATTGACAAGGGATAGTGTGTTTTCCAACACTACAAATAATGCTGGAAAACAGACTATCCCCTGTTGGAAAACACACTGTCTCCTATTGGAAAACACATTGTCCCCTTTTGGAAAACACATTGTCCCCTATTGGAAAACACACTGTTTGAATTTATACCATCTCTTTTGGTGCTAAAATATATTTACTACCATTTTTTGAATTTATAACACTTATATTTAGTCTTCTATATATTTCTAAATAGACTTCTCCTTTTAACTACTTCTTCATTGATACCATCATTGTTTAAAAAAACTCTAGTTGCTCTATCACTTTCTTCTTTAATAATTCATAGCTTTTATAAGGCATTTGAATATTTCAAACTCTCATCCACATGCCTTATAAACACATTTGAGGGAAATTTTGAATGATTAATTATGATGATTGCATCAATTACATGGTAAAAGTGAGCTTTCAATTGTTCAATTAATCAATTATAGTGTAAATATGGATAACATTAATCATTTATAGTTTCATGCAATAGATTAATGTAATTATGATAGATGTTAGGTTTAGATTTTATGGTTTAAGGTTTAACATAGTGGATTAATGCAACAATGATGATGGATTAACCCAAAGAGAGACATAAAGATGGTGTTGAAAGTCCTTATAATGAAGAAATTGAAGAAAGATGAAGTATTAGTTCATAATTAAATAAAATAATAGATGAATATTAGATAGATGGAGGATGATATAGTAGATGTGGTGAAACAACCTTCATCATAGAATTAAGGTTGTATAGAGAGAGAGAGAGAGAGGTAAGGTTGATTCATCATTAGTGCCTCCTTCTCCTATATTATTTAAGATGCCTTCTCCTATAGAATTTGATTATTTCAATGTATGGTGCTCATTCTACTCAGCTCTATTTTGAAATGGAGAAAGATCTTACAATTTCAACTCTACTTGATATTTCAAATGTGAAAACTTCTTTTGCAATTTGGCAATAATGTTGCAATTTCTAATTCAATTCTTAGTAGATTTTTTTAATAATAAGAACTTGATACTCTACCTTTGACAATGCATGAAGCCACCTTAACAACATAGCTCATCCCTTGCAACTTCCACCTATAAGAAGACCACTTGGCTGAAAACTGTCCCCTTCAAGAGTTACACTTGGAGATCGTATATCTCTATGAAAAATTTCCCCTTCAACCAATTTGATTGATGATTCTTGAGTTCTTATTGACGTGGGGAGGGAGGGAAGGGTAGGTCAAGAGGGGTTGTGTGTGTGGGTAGGTAGAGAGAGGGATTCTTATTGAATACAACCCATGTATATATTATAATTATTACTATATATTTTTTCATCATGTTTATATCAAATGTTCTTAATATTTTTTTTGTAGGATTAAAATTCTAATTCTACCTATTGGTTATAACATATTTGTGGTAATTTATCCAAACTAGAAGATCTAATTATATCTCCAATATTCAAAATTTACATAAAGTTATAAGTTTATCCCATGAGTTAGTTTGGAGTGGTAGGGATCTTCATATCATTGTTTGACACAAAATAAAACCAATTGAATTGTAAAATTCAAAATATATTTCATATTTGGCAATCCAAGGAGCACATGTAGATAGGTAAGATATGAGAACTAATGAGATAATCAGTTAGGTGGAGACAACCTCCCTCCCTCTCTCCCTCACACATACACACAACCTCTATCCACCTACCCCTCCCTCCCTCCCTAACTCTCTCTATACCTACCTCTCTAGGTGGAGAGACGTTTGTGTGTGAGAGAGAGAGAGAGATAGGAAAAAGGGAGACATGGAGAAGTAGGTAGAGAGAGGTAAGGTTGAAGGAATAGAGGGATAAGTAGGTAGAGAGAGTGAGGGGATATAGGGAAAGTATAGAGGAAAGGGGAGATATAATTAGATAGAGGGGGGAAGTTGGGAAGGAGAGAGAGGTAGGTAGAAAGAGAGGTTTGGTGGGTTTGATTGAGGGAAAGGTATTTAGAAATATATGCAAGACTAAATATAAGTGATATAAATTCATCATAAATAATGGTAGTAAATATATTTTAGTGCCAAAAGAGATGGTCAATAATTAGTTAGGTGGAGAATCAGATAGGTGGAGAATCAATTAGGTGGAGAATTAGATAGTGTTTTCCAACCTGCAATTAGTTTAATGAAAAAAAATTCTTTTTTAGAGAATTCATATGTAATGAAAGGAACTCTCCTAATTTTCAATCTTTGACCTCCCTTTTGTTGACAATGATTTCACTCGCATCAGTAGTGTCGAATAAAAAACTCCACAGAAAAATCGTGAAGAAGCCTATTATTCTTGAAAGATATGGAACATGACAATCTCAAAGGGGAAATCTGCCTAAACAGAACAAAAAGATTGACGCAGTTTAATTCCAAGTCTTCGGTAATCAGGTTATGATCATACTAGGTTTGCTTTAGGGTATGATGTGAATTTTTTGTTAATCTCAAAGGAAACATGTTCATTAATTTTGAAATTATTCTAGGCACTGAGTTTTCAATTTGGATCTCAAGAATAAGTATCATGAAACCGAAAGATTTGAAATAATATTTCATGAACATCAACAATTTCATTTTTCTATCACTTAAGTAGATTTAGCTTTAAGCATTCAACAATTTTATGTAAAATGAAATATTTTCAATAAATTTCCATCCATTCATCTAATTTTGGAACATTTTCAAAGAATTTAAGCATCTATTCTAAAATAAAGCATAAAAAAATACTTAAATTAAAATTTCTCTCGGTTATTCTCCATGCATGCCCCAAAGAATTAATTAAATCAAAGAAACATGCTTTATACTTCACCAGATTGCTTCACAACTACATACAAAATGGTGCAATATTTTAAAGAGAGGGGTTTTAGTTTGGACACCGAGTAGTTTTTGTATACACCCTTAAAGGACGAAACATACCGGCAACAAAACCAACTACAAAAGATTCATGAGATAGGTAGCTATCAAATTGGCTATGATATTAATCAATCTCTACATGCATACAAGTTTTTAGACCGGAATGATTCAGAAAACATGAAAAAATAAGAAAACTTAGGGTGATCCCACAATAGTGGTTTACAATTTTTGGCCAAACTGGACACTAAAATAATTTTTTTAACTAAATCTCCACATTCGGGCACATATAGTGGCTAAACCATGAGGAATTTGAAGATGATGAAAACTAGAGTCTTGTCACATTTTGTCTATAGATTCTAAAAATATTTTTTTCAAAATTTTTGGAATCAAATTGCACTTCTTTTTCCATCTCCCACGAAAACTGGTTTTTTTATCAGAAAACAACATTTTTAAAAAGTGACACACACCGTATAATGCATAATGGGATGAATCATATCAAGGCACGTGGAAGATAGCGATTGACCAAGAAATTACAATTGAAGTCCTTGAAGATTGACTTCAATTGCACATTGAATCTCTTCGAGTTTTAATATTTTATTATCACAAGGATAATAACTTGAATCATGATAGCATGTTGGAACTTCCCATACATTAAGAATGATCTCATTATTGCTTTGTTCCAGCACTCGGTCTTGCTTCATATTTACTACTCTCGGGAATGGGCTTCCCTAGAGATTGACGTTTTCTCCCACCGTATGTATAATACCAAGATTTCCAACATTCTGGTGGACTCAAATCCCTCTACATTATAGCATCTTAGAGTAAGCAATTTGATTTGGAAATGATTCTATCCACGATTCAAGTTTTCTTGACCGTCCATACCCAAACTTTGCATCACAATCTGTATTTCCTGCAGTCACAAATTCCACACATTAAATCCCTTTTAAAAAGATTTTTTTTTTATAAACATCTCATGTAAATAAAACCATTATTCAAATGTTATAATACACATTTCCATAAATAACATGCTTTCCAAAGCACATCATAAATTCTTGTATGATTATCCTCTACATATACTGGATCACCAAACTATCAGACTCATTAGATAATAACAAAATTTCAAAACTTCACTTTATATCGCAACCTGGTAGTCGATACCCGGTATTCAGCTTTACCCATAAACTTTCCCCGGACCTTAGTTTTACCGGACTGTCTTTTATCCCAGGCTTCCAATATTGGACTGGAACACTTGGCTTATATCATCACTACCTTTTCCACCTTTCAAACATTCCCAATTCTCGGTATATAATACCCAGAACCCTTTACTACAAAGTATTCTTTAAATCAAAGATTTCTTTTACCTTTTTTTCCTCGGTGATCTTCCAACTAGCTAGCTCATACATAAGAGTAAAATTTGTTTTGGGTCCCTAAGCCTTACAATCTTGGGGTGTGTTGTGATACCACACAACACCTTGGAGTAGTCAAAAAGTTAAATATTTCCTCATGTTTGGAAATCCTACAAAGATCGAGCCCCTTTCTTTGTCCAATCCATATCATTAGCCACCCTTTTCAACAATCCTCATCTTGACACTTGGTTATTTCCTCCTTTCTTGATATCTCTCTTATATTGTGACCCCTTGATCCTTAAATTGTATCATTCCTCACAACAAGAGTCTATAACTAGAAGCATTTACCCTTCGTTATTATCAACACATTTTCTAGTAGGTGTGTGCTATCATTTTTTAATTAAAAACCATCCAAATATACCAAGATTGTGTTGGTTTAAAGGGAAATCCACATTCCATTTGTAGTATTCAATCAAGCATCTAAGAGACCATATCAAATACAACAAGGGTGCAATCCATTTTAACTCTATCTAAGGAGCAAGGTTATTTATGTTTATTGCCTTATTTATCATAAATCCCAACAAATAAATTAGAGAGAGTTGATTCATTGACCATGAAAAGAGTTTTGTTAAATAGTGATGGTATTGATAAAGAACTGGTACAAAGGAGAAGTCTCTTAATAAATATATACAAAAAAAAAGAATAAGTGCTACAAATTCATCATAAGCAATGGTAGTAAAGATATTTTAGCACCAAAAGATAAGTTAAAATTTAAAGGGTTAGAATATCCAAATCCATTTAAAAATTAATTGTAGAAATAACACAAGATACTTGTAAGTGAGCAATGTTTGTTAAAATTTAAGATAGGTACATATCATGAAGAAGTATTGCATCATTTATTTTTGGGAATGTTGGCCATGATAGTATGAGAATAAATTCATACATTTGCATAAAGAGAATACTTACACTATGATGAAGGACAAAAATAAACATACTCTAATTGCATTAAAGGAAAAAGATAAACAAGTATGCGGTAATGCTAGGATTTATTTAGTAGATGGTAAGAAATTTTAAGACATGAGAGGCTATGTTTTATATTGATTCCTAGAGTAAATGGTAGTATAGGTGAAGGAGGGGCACTATAAAAAGAAATTTTAGAATTGTTAAAAAAAATGTGACATAATTTTAAACAAATTCCAAATGGATTTCCATGAATAAGAAGTATAAGGAAAAATATATATTTGATCCAAGGAGAAATTTTACCAAATAAATTTGTACATGCAATGATGCTAGTGGATAATAAAGTGTTGAAAAACCAATAGTATATGAAACTCTTATGTAAATCCTTTTTATTAGTAATCTATATAATCAATCAAAAAAATTGAATAACCAAGAACACAAACTATTGAAGACAAGATTAATTAGTGAAAATTTTAGTCCATATGCAATATGTGTAGTACTAATTCCAAAGAAAGGAGGTGAATGAAGAATGTGTATATACTAAAAAGAAATAAATATCATCATAATTAATTATATATTACCATTTCTAGGGATGGATGATTTGATAAACTATTTGAGTGGCATAAACTATTTTACCAAGATATATTTGAAAGTAGTTATCACTAGATCATAATAGAGGGAGGGAGAGAGGGGGGAGGAGGGATATAATAAATGGTAGGGTGGGGGGTGATAGAGGGAGGGAGAGAAAGAGGGAAGGAGATAGATAGGGAGTGGTAGGGTGGGAGGGATAGAGAGAGGGAGAGAAAGAGGGAAGGAAGGAGATAGGGAGTGGTAGGATGGAAGGGATAGAAGGACGAGAAAAATGGACTTAGTAGGAGGGGGAGATGTGATGGTTGATTGTGGGAAATAGGAACCCAAAATGGATTTATAGAATGAAGGGATAAGGATAATGTTTTTGGGTTGGCATGATAAAGGGTGATGGTGACAAATTTTTTGGAAGAATGATATATAATGTATTGACTTAAGAGATTATTCCTGCTCTTGAGAAGTTGAGGAAGGAGCATGTGCACTATGTGCAATGGGCCAATAGAAATGCAGAACTAGAGGCATCAAGTACTAGAATACATGAAATGAAAAAGGAATCTTCTCTAAAAAGACATGTAAAGAAGGAAACCAAAGTAAATATGTATTATGGTCGATGTGTTCTCCATGATGGCCATCATATCACATGCATAGAAATCTCACCATTATAAATGGCTTATGTCTTTTCTTCACTCATGTTTGGGTCCATTTTGGCTTACCAACATCCATTATTTATTACTATGATCCATGATTGTTTTACTTTTGGTAGACATTGTGGACCATGTTAAATACATAAAGGAATTAGTCTATAGGCTTTCATTTGTAGATAAGCAACCAAATGGAGGATGTCAAATACATTTTTGTACATCTAGCTCATGTATACTATGTTGTGCAACTACAGACTTAAGATGATAACATCCTCTACATACAACATTACTTCATTGTAGGTATTCATAGTTCTACATGGCATAGTTCTTTCCAAACATGTCTTGGGTTCCACCCTAAGACATTTATTGACACATCCTACCACACATGACCATCCACAATGGAGTTAGACACTCATGAACAATTTTTTTGACAAGGCACATAAAAAATTTTAGAACATAAAATATATGTACCAATAGGTTCAATAGATTCTTACACTCAAATAATAGAGATATAGAGAGTGACACAAAATTCACTACAAACCTTGGTTATAAATTTGATTTTATATTCAAAAGGACCTTGATATAAGGGACCGCATCAAAATATTAAGCCTTTGTCTAATCTCATTGGGAATAAGAGAATGCATAACTTTGTAATCCTTTCGAGCATGCTCCCCCCATCTCTTTGAAATATCCCATCAACCTCTTTAGTTGTATGGATGAGATTCGTGATAATGGAATAGAGGCTAGACTTGAGAGGGATAGTCCAAACCTTAATTATTGAGCTTTTGAGATCCATAAACAAATTCCCATACGTGCCCAACCTCAAAAATGATAATCCTACTAACTCAAAGGTCTATGGGAAATCTATGGCAGTGTGTACATATGAGATCGAGACTTCAACACATATTTCACCATTTAGCTTAATGAATCTTCAACACTCATTTGAATCTAAGGAACTCATGAATGGAAAGAAACTGCAAAAGTTTATTATTATGTGCAGTCTGCAAAATAAGAGAAATGTTTGAATATATTCTAAAGAGTCTTAACACATCCGCACTATAGATAGAGGGGGGGTATGTTCGAAATTTTGACATTAAAATTGTGAAGATTTTACTATCGTAGAAATGAAAGGATGGACCTTAAAATTGTGAAGATTTTATGGCTTTGCAAAAATGCACAGTTGAGATGGAAGCCACAAAAATTCAACAAAGTATGGGAATGTTATATCTCCTACAGAAAAATATGGGGAGTCAAATTATTACAATGATGTGGAGAGCTAGGTGAGATTGCGAAAAAAACAATAGTGGGCAAATAAGAATCCGAGAGTCTGAAGAATTTCATTAAAATCCATGGCCTTTATCTGAGAAAGAGGTACATCTACTAAAACTCGGTAAGTTGGTTGCGAATGGAACCACAGACATTTCTTGCCATTGTATGATCAGATACAATCTGTGCCAAGAAATTTAATGTCAGATACAATCTCTCAAAAGTACAAGTTTCATCTTTGGTAGGTAATTCACCTTTGAAAGTTATCTATTCTCTGACAAAATGAGTTTAAAAACTGGCGCTCTTTTCTAAATCTTTAGCAACGTCTGTCATCTTCCTCCATTCGTTTACTTCTGCTTGTTGTCGTTATGTCCATTCCCTTCCGTTAGCGCGCATCTGTCAATGCATCGTCCTATCTCAACGGGTCCCACATATTTAATATGTGCATTTTGAATGTTCCATGCATGTGTTTATGTATGGTTTTATGTGTTTTCTATGTACATAGGTGAATTTTGTCTGGGAGTTAGCCGGCTCCAATTGAAACTATAAAATAATTTAAATCATTTTCAAAAATTATTGAAATAAAAATATTCTTTTATTTTATATATATATATATATGAAACATAGTGTGCTTTAAAAACCCTTCGAGAATATTTACACACAGTAATAAATATACAATAATATGTAAGTATGCTCCTGCTGTATATTGTAGACTCGAGAATCAAAAACGCTGGGGCTGTCAGCTATGTACTTGTTTTAATGATACGTGACATGATAAACACATCCATGCCCGGATGCATTTGTGGGGCTGGATAGCGGCTGCCCAAGAAATATGCACCTTACAATCCTCTGAACGCCGATTCGAATAAGTTGAAAACTGATACAACCTCCTTTTAAATGGGCATACGGTTTCTGGTTTTTAGTAAAAATCAACTCGAAAAGCTGCCTCTATTCATATAAATTTTGCAATGCCGTGTCGAAATCTGCATCCGTATCCACATGCTTAGAAAAGAAGCATGCCTGACATGCCTAGACAAGATGTATATATAATCAAACCATCACACTTTTGGGGACCTTTAAACTCTTAAAAGGACAAAACTCCAGCAAATTCCAGAGCCTTTCATTTCAACAGTACATAGTAATCAATCATCACATTTTGCGGGGACTTCTGAACTCCTGAAAGGCTGCATCTTTCAAGGATCAAACTCCGGCAAATTCCGTAGCCTTTCATTTCAATAATACAGAGTGATCGAGTGGACATGGAGCACTTTGCACCTTACAATGCCTCGTTACTTGAACTCTTTCCATGAGTTTCAGTTCGAAAAAGTTATCTATTACACCTGCACTGGTTTTACCTTCAAGCACAAGAATGTCTACATAATCATTATCAAACCACGAATTTGAGGATTTTAAATAATTGAGTGAGATGTATTTTGTACTTAAAGAGCCTTCACAATTTCATCTGTGATCATTATGTTGATTGCTTTTTTATTTCTTATATAAATCTTGTGGTTTGATATTGAGATTTCGTTTTTATTTTATTTATTTATCCTATACTGAACAAAGTTAATTTATTTATAGAAGAAAGAATAGCAGTTTACAAAGGAGTTGTACGGTGAAAGAAAAATCAATGATAATAAGACAACAGTTCCAAGGATACTAAACAGTAATAAATGATAACAACACTTTACTAACAAGGATTGAACTAAGAAATTCTGAACAAAAGCATCAAAGCTAGGAAGTAAAGTCTGCAACAAGAACCCTATAGAGACATCTAGGATCCAAGCTATCATTCTGCCAATAACCAACAAGCTAATCCGGGAAGGTAGCTTTGATTCTCTAATTTTATTTTGATAGGACATATAATATGAATTTTTGATAGCACTGATCTCAATTTCAAGTAGTATTCAAGTAGTATGTGTTAGGAAGAATATCAAAGTGGTGTTATATATGTTTTTTTTAAAATTATATTTTATAAATTAGCATCAAAGTTGTTTTAAATATATATCTATTGACAACAGTAATTGGAAAGTAGTGACTCAAATCTATTTTAGCTTGAACAAATCTAGCAAGACAAAGGTTTTAGTTCAGCTATTAGTTAGAAATGTTTAAATTCTACTTTGTTGAAAATTTAGTCTACAAGATGCATCTTGAACTTTTACCTTATAATAATGATACAACATGGATAAAGTTATATAATAAAAATGAGAAACCACAAACACATATGACACCAAATAGAGATGGAGAAAATCCTTTAAGAAAAGAATCACCCCCAATTAGCTACCAAGCTTGTATTGATGTTTTATATAGATTTTTTTGTAATATTGTTGTTAGGATTTAACTGTGTAGGTTTACGAGTCAAACTCATTGACCCATGTTTCATGAGTAGATGTTTTTATCAAATCCCAACAATTACTCAACTAAAAGGCCCTCCTCAAGATAGCGGAGCTGCCTTTATTGAGAGCTAGAAATTTGAAAAATAAGAATATTTGTTCACTTTATAAGTTATTTTTAGGAGATTTTTAAGAATAATATTAATTTTTTTGAAAAATATGTGTACAAATAGGATTTTAAACATAATAGGTTATCTACATTTAACAAAAAAGACATTAGAATATGATAAATCAACACATTAAAAAATTATTTTAAAATAAGATGATGAATAAATACACAACAAATATAAAAATCTTAACTCGACAGTTCTATAGAAATACCGAGAATGATGTTGAAGCTTCGATCTCCCTTTCCCCTTAGAATATATATGTTTCTTCTAGTGACATGGAAAGGGTGGCTTTTGGGGATGAAAAAAATAATGTTGAAGAAGCATACAAGGTGCACTAGAGAGTTGAAAAGATTGACCTACAAGAGGACCCTGTGTACACCTATTATGTAAAGATTGTAGACCTTCAAAATGGAATTAGCACGATGGAAATGGCCCAACAAAATAAAGAGGATGATAAAATCTATGATAAAATTTGGGAATTTAACATGTGCAAAGCTATGATTTTTGTATTAGAATAGGTTGACCGAAATGGGAAAGCTTTATGTGATCTTTTGAAAGGTACTAACTAAATCATGAAGAAGTCTATGATAGGGGTTGCTACAAGTCAGCCAAAGATTAAGAAGAAGAAGAAGAAACATGACAAAGAGGAAGAGCAAAGCCGCATTTGCCTGGTAAAAATATTTTTAGTTTTTCCATACATTCGCATTGTAATTAGTCATTTTTAATTTTTTTTTTGTTTAGTTTTTAGTTAACATTTGTTCGCACTTGTGTTGAGGAATAACTTCGTTGTTGCAGATCGAAGCGAAGAAGACCAAAGACAAACAAACAAAACTCTTTTTCTGCAGGACGAAAGAAGTCACAAGAAGCAAAACTACTAATCATTTGCATGCAGGACCATAATGAATGCCTTTAATTTTTTGCTTTAATTTTCATCATTCAAATTTTTATGTTTGGTAGTGTAGAAAATCTCGTTTGGGTTTAAAAATTCACCAGTGTATTCTATGTCTGTTTATGTTAGTCTAGAACCCCATGATTCGGTATACCGAAGTATCTTCTCCCCTTATGCATTCGTGCGATCCTGGGTGCAAGAGAAATGGTTACCGACTCTAGAACTTGGGCCTGTCTTGGTGGGAAAAATTACTCACCCCAAGACGACTCAGACCGATAGCATGCTAGATGCCAAGTGACCTCCAAACGGTATATATTAAAGTGGATTCTTGGGGAAAGCCCAAGAATCACGCTCACTATTCTGATGAGAAGGGAAAAAATGTTCTCTCGTCGTACTGGATTGTGCCCCACAAATGGAATGCCCTTACTAAAATCCTTGTTGTAGATTTGTCAAAATCCTACCTATTTGCTAGTGCAGCAGGTTCGGACCTATGAAGCCGTCTTACATACTTACAGTTCACATGTAGAGATGAAATGTATGCCATGGGAGTTTCATGGGTACAGTAGCTTGGCTACCCCATATAAGTGAGTGTCATGGAGGGGATCCAGTGGTGTCAAGCTACTAGTCATCCGTCATGAATATGGGTAGCTGGATTTATCCAAGTAAGAAATCAACAAGTATTTTCCAACACAGCCTAGGTTGTAAATGTTCTCTAGTTTAAACAAATCTAAAACCTCAAAAACTAAAAACACTTTGTCTATTGTGCTTGTTTTTTGTTGTATTCATTTGAAAACTTGATCATTAAACGGAGTCAGTCGAAATCATTCCCAGAAAACCACAATTGTTATTTTTAGAGTCGCATCCGTATCACTGGGTCACAACTTTTAGATTAATCACCGCATGAGTCTGTCAACCAAAGTTCAATTTTACACAGTTTAAATTTTCTAAACCGCAACTGTTAATTCTTGAGTCGCATGTGTATTTGCAAGCCACATCTGTCAAATAGAAAGCCGCAACTGTTTGTCAGCAAGTTATCTATATTTCGAGTTGCAACTATCATCCTGAGTCGCAACTATTATCTTGAGTCGCAAAGTTCTGTCAAATCATAGGCCACATCTTTTCTGAGTTAAAATTGACCGTGGTCATCGAAACTCTATTTTTAGTCAAATCAATGCATCTAAAAAGCTAAACTGCATTTGAATGTCAACAAAAACTGAGAAAACTATAAAATCGAGTCTTAGGAAACTGTCATTTTTTTGTTTCTCACGATCAACCTTGGACATAAACTAAAATTTTTGCTCAAAACCCTTGCATTATTAGGTGTCATATAGGTCATAATACTACGTCATCCTACATTGCATGCATATATATACTCCCTAGGAAATTGCATATAGTAGAGTCGAACAACTTCCTACATCATTGGGTACGTTCACGTTCTGATTTGTCCTCATCATTGAACCTAGTCACTTTGGTCCTATTAGCAAATCTTTCCAGCTCAATAGTCTAGTTTGGTAAATTCACCTTGTCAACTATATTTTGTCCTACAATCAGGTTCCTTGGTCAAGTCAAATCATTGCTTGGATTTATTCCATAGGTGGTAAGTTAAACCTCATCTTAGATCCATTTATCGTCGTAGTCTACTCGAGATTTTTGCATTTTATTCATCCTAGCATACATCATTTCAGTCTACATCATCGTAGAAATAAGACATATCAGGTTTAAGACATAGTCTACATTATCCCATTTTGAACAAATTTTTACGGTTAAAACAAGGTCTCAAAAGAAACTTAGAACAATATCGAATCCTAACAAATTTATCAATCCTTTCGGAACTCAACCACCAAGGAAAGAAGGACCACACAAACCTTTGCTAGAAAAAAATGTCACTAAAGATGCCAATGGGTGAGTTTTTGTAGAAGACATAGAAGCTCCAGTCCAAGATCCTGAGTTTGCATCCTTTATGGATGAGTGTTTGGAAAATGACCCCCAATGATATCTAGCAAAGTTGCTAGTAGAAGGTGCCATACTACCACTAGGATTTGATGTCCACACTTTGAAAACTGCACCTACTCAACAAATTCAAACCACCACGTCTAGTGTGTCTATTCCCCAAATTATTGCTGCAATACCAACAGGCATACCAACTCAAACCTCATCAATTGTAAACACAACCCCATTCAACGTAAGACAAGGTTTACAATTCACTGCGGGGGCATCTTCGTCTAACCCCTTTGGTGCAAACACTGTTGGTAAGGGATACAAATATGGCATGAACACAACTATAGGGGTTACTCTGAACATTCTGATAGGAGACATTCCTACACCAAACCCAAACATTCCGACAGGAAATATTCGTACACCAACCCAGAACATTCCAATAGGAAATATTCTCATACCAAGCCAGAACATTTTGACAGGATATATCCCCTCACCAACTCAGAACACTCAAATGGGATATATTCCATCGCCAAATCATAATCCGTCACAGAACATGGCATCTCAGAACGCATATATTGATCCAAAAAATGCAAATAACATTTCCTTGACACAAGTAGATGTTCTCCAAAACCCAATGCAAATGCTTCAACAACAGATGGACAACATGTCTATGTCTGGAAAATGAACTATATCAGTGCAAGATCTATGTCCATGTCCTTTTGACAAGGCGTTATACATGACATCCTTCCCACACAACTATATTATACCGAATTTTCCTAAGTATAATGGGCGAAAGAATCCTCTAGAACACATTAGGGAATTCACAACAACATGTATGGACATATAATATGACCCCACATAATTGATGAGGCTATTTCCGCGAACCCTTATAGGTATAGCACTGGAATGGTTCTCTAAATTACCATATGGCATACGATCCTGGGGTGAATTAGCTGAGAAGTTTGTCGAACAATTTTCCTTTAACATAGACAATGAAGTAATAATAGCTACCTTGTGTCAAACAACACAAGAAGAAGGTGAAACTTTCACCACTTTCTTCCAAAGATGGAGAAGTCTAGCTAGTAGATGTCTGGTCAAAATACCAGAAAAACAAAAGGTCACGATATTCCTTGAAAATATCAATCCAAAACTAAGAAGTGACTTAAGGGTGCATTGTTGTACTTCATTCATAGAATTGGTACAAAAGGGCATCATCCTTGAAAAAGGCCTTATAGACAAAGGAGAAATTAGAGTACCAAGCAGAAACCCAGTTGTCCAACATCAAAACCTTCCCACTGATAGAAACAAGTTCTGGTCTAGAAACAAAAATGTTACCGATGACGAAATTGTTGACACCAAGACCATACATACGGGACCAGTCATAACACTTAGAGGTTTCAACCCCAATCATGATGTGACAAACAATCCAGATCAAACAACTAATTTTGTCCAAAATTCATAATGCCCACAAAGGCGATTTCCTAAACGTGAATTTACCTCTTTAGGACAACCAATCGAGACAATTTTCAAAGAGCTAATTAAACATGATCTCATAAAACCATTGGAACTAAGAGAATATGATCCTGTATAGTTTAATCCTTCATGGTGGGATGATAACGCCTATTGTGACTATCATCAAACAAAAGGACACAACCTACAACAATGTCAACAACTAAAAAATATCATACAATACTTTGTTGAAGATGGAACCATAGAGGTAAATGGACAAAACATACCAAGAATAGTTATCATAAGGTCTTCACGGACCCATTACATGATCACACGAAAGGAAAGGCCTCCAGTTCGAGACCCAAGAACGCTCCATCATCTAATTATGCCAATACCAACTATGACTATGGAAAAGGTAAGATCATAAACCACCTCTGAGCTACAAACAAAAATGTCAATACCATCACCATCAAGAAGCGTCTTGAATGCATTGTAAATACATGCAAAACCAAAATAACTCTTTCAGGCCCTTCTTCTAAACCACCTACAAAGTCCTCCAAGTCTAAGTACAATCTGCTTGAACAACTTAGCAAGACCCCAGCGCAAATATCCATCTTGGAGTTGTTGACTTTATCACCAAAGCATCGAGCCATTCTTGACAAAGCTTTACAGAACATGACTATCCCTACCAACTTGGATGTCAATTGTTTTGAAGAAATGGTAGGCTATTTAACCAACTGCCATCATGCTACATTTTCACAAAAAGACTATTCAATAGAAAAGACAGATCATACTGACTCATTACATCTTGAAGTCCTAGTCCATCAAACTAAAGTCAGACGAGTCCTGGTAGACGGAGGAGTGGGTTTGAACCTGTGTACCCTAAAATTGGTTAAGGGATTAGGATTCTCAAAAGAGTGTGTGGACACCTCTAAAAGCATAGACATTAAGGCTTATGATGATGAGGAACGATCATCCAAAGGAGTTGTCATATTACCTATCAGAATTGGCCCGACAGTCATGAACACTAGCTTCCATTTCTTGGATCTCACCCTTCCGTATAACCTCTTGTTAGGTAGACCTTGGATACACGCAATGAAAGTTGTACCTTCCACACATCACCAATGTCTTAAATTCTCGTATAATGGCACCAAGATCACAATTGATGGTGATCCAGACTCGTTTCAATATTGTACAAGCCTAAGGGAAATTCCACAACGGCAGGTTCCCGTTAATCAAGAAGCGTCATCATCCACTTTATCCCTATATGTTGACCCATCACATCTTGTTAAGTCCATTTCATTAAAACCACCATCATCCACTCCTAAAGTCGAGATCCAAGACAAGGGTTGCAGAGATTATCATATGAAGGCATCCTATTGCATCAGTCACTTAGTTCCACCTAAGGCATATGGTTTACCCATGGTAGATAGGAGACAATCTGTAGTCACATTTTGCATTCCTCCTATGATGATATTGACCAAATGGGGAGAGTTAAGTGAAGAAATTGTGGACCAAGATGATATTACCTCCTGGTTGTACTAGGAAGACAATGAATACCTCTCACCGTCTGTTCAAATAGCTAAGGACTACTATGAAAACGAATTTAAGATAATGCAAAGCAAAGGCTATGATGGACATAGTGGGTTAGGACTACATAGAGATGGAAGGGAAGAACCAATTGTTGTCTCACCATGACCGAAATACCTAGGGCTAGGGTTTCAACTGCTTAGAATTGGCTTTCCTAGTACTTTGTCACTAGTTCAAGAGGAAGTGAGCATTTCTAAAGACATCGAGATATCTCATGAACCACTTCCCCCAGTTTACAATGAATCCCTTGAATCAAGCGACTATGAATGGAATTCTCTTTCCTCTACAAGCACCATGAACCTAGATAATCTGTTTGGAGAACTAGACAAAATGATAAAATCCATACCAAATCCATCTAGTCCTTGTAATAATAAATCCCTGACCAAAGAAGAATGGCTTACACACTATTATTAGGAAACCCTTGATCATGCATCTGGGGCGCCTGATGAACCATCTTCTAATGACCTAGCCATTATGATAGTCCCACATTAGAAGTTACCTACCCGTAGGAAAAAGAACAAGATGGAGTTAGTTCAAAACTTCTATGACCATATCAACCACTCTATTTTCACCTTGTCAGCTGCCACATTTGATAACTCCGATGATGACATGCCTCTCATATATCCCCAACTTATTGACTGGGATCAACAAGGTACACCCATCTTAGACACATTCGAGAATGACGAAGCAATAGCTGAGTTCATGGGACTTAGAGAAGGCATTCCTAGAGGGGATCATAAGGCTGGTTTTACCATAGACTTGGATGACAAAGCATATTTTGGGGAGTTTGTTTACACCTCTAGTCGCAAAAGTGAAAATATAAAGAAAAAAGATGAAAATAAGAAAAATGACAAGTCTCTAGGTGAAAATCGAAGGGCGCCTCTAGACGAAGAAATAGTAAAAATAAAGGACGTATCTGAGGGAAAAAACCTCTCTGAGGTACCCAAGGATAAAGGTTTAAACATTCTCCCAGTAGCACAAGAACAATCCCTGATGTTAGTGGAAGAGTTTGTGGTAGTCAACATAAATACAGAAGAGAACCCTTAGATAGTATATTTTGCAGCATCATTGATAGAGAAAGAACAACCTGAGTTTAAAGACTTCTTCACAAAGAGACAGATAAATTTTGCATGGTCATATGCAGGCATCCTTGGGCTAGATCCAGACCTAATATTGTACCATCTACCATTATAGCCAGGTATTAAGCCAGTCAAATAGAAGTTAAGGAAAATGCATCCGCAAATTGCTTTACTGGTTAAGGTAGTACTCAAGAAACTTTTGGATGTCAGATTCATAAGATCCATAGACTATGTTGATTGGATCTCGAATCTAGTGCCCATGACTAAACCAACTGGGGGCATTCGCATTTGTACAAACTTTAGAGACATCAACAAGGCATGTCCTAAGGATGATTTCCCCTTGCCAAAAATTGACATGATAGTAGACCTTACAACAAGGTACGAGATGCTATCCCTCATGGATGGTTTCTCTGGATATAACCAAATCAAGATCATCATTGAAGACCAACATAAAACAACTTTCACATGTCCATGGGGAACATACTATTGGAATGTTATGCCTTTTGGGCTTAAGAATGCAGGTGCTCCATATCAACGGGCAATGACTACTATTTTCCATGACTTTGTACACACTTTTATGGAATATTATGTCGATGACATCATAGCTAAATCAGTAACAAGGGCAAATCATTTGAACATTCTAGAAAAGATATTCCAGAGGCTAGAGAATTACAATGTTAGACTAAATCTAAAGAAATGTGTCTTTCGAGTGAAATCAAGGAAACTCCTAGGTTACATCATTTCTAGAAGAGGAATTAACGTAGATCTAGAAAAGGTAAAAGCTATTATTGAAATGCCTCCCCCAATCAGCATTGGTCAACTAAGAACACTATAGGGATGATTACAGTCTATCAGGTGCTTCATTGTACAACTAGCAGACAAAATACACCCATTTCAACATTTACTCAAGAAAGGAGTACCATTTGTATGGACACCTAAATGTCAGGAATCTTTCCAAGAGATCAAGGATTATCTGCTCACTCTGCCAATGTTAATGCCACCTATAGATGGTAAACCTTTGATACTATACATTTCACGAACTCAGTCAACATTAGGGGCTCTTCTTGCACAACATGATGATCAAGGTCATGAAAGAGAAATATACTACATTAGTTGTACCTTGGTAGGATATGAATTGAACTATAACAACATAAAACATGCTTGTCTTGCGGTAGTCTTCGCTACTCAGAAACTTCGACACTATATGCTGAACTGCCAAACCATGTTGGTTGCAAAGATTGATCCCCTCAAATATCTCCTAAGGCAACATTAATAGGCCGATTGGCTAAATGAGTTATGATACTTAGTGAATACGACATCCAATATGTGGAGAGGAAGGCTATAAAAGGACAAGTGATTGTAGATTAGTTAGCAGATGCACCCATGAAGGTAGACCATCCTTTGGTGGTAGATTTTCTAGATGAATTTATCTTCGATGTTGACACTAGAACCCAATGGAAATTATACTTTGATGGATCACATACAAATTGTGGGTCAAGTGCAGGAATACTGTTTGTCACACCTCAGGGCAATACGATTCCAAAATCATTCAAAATTGCTTTCCCTTGCACCAACAACATAGCAGAGTATGAAGCCTTAGTGACAGGATTAAAAATGGCAGCCTAGTGGAAAAATAAGAACCTAAATGTGTACGGGGATTCTCAGCTAGTAGTCTGGCAAGTAAATGATGATTATGAGACTAAGGATGAGAAATTGGCCCCCTACAAGTGCATGGTCGATAGTTTCAAACAGTAATTTGATGAGATCACCTTTCAACAGATACCACGTATTCAAAATAGGGTAGCAAATGCTATGGCAACCGTGGGTTCCTTATTAGATATTCCGAGCAACATGCCTAAGTTCAAGTTTTTGGTCAAACAGTTGTTAGTCCCTACCTATGACATCCCCAATTCTGTGATGGTGTGTACAATTGTTGGTCCCGCTTTACCCTAGTACAAGGATGTATACAACTATCTAAATTCCCAAACCTTACTTATAGACCTATCAAATAACCAATGTAGAACCTTTTTTCATAAGTCAGCTAAGTTTACCATCATCGGAGATACCCTGTATAGACGTACCTTAGATAATGCCCTAATGAGAGGTCTCGATTCTGAAGAAGCACAAACAACCTTCCGCACAGTGTACGAGGGTATATGGGGTTCCCATTCTAGTGGTCCCACTCTAGCCCATAACTTTACGAGATTAGGTTATTATTGGCCTACAATGGAAAAAGACTCATACATCTTTGTTAAGAAATGTAGACAGTGTTAGATACATGGAGATTTGATAAGAGCACCAACACATGAGCTTCATCTGATTACTTCACCATGGCCCTTTGCCCAATGGGGACTTGAACTCATAGGTAAGATACACACTCCATTATCCAACGACCATAAGTTCATCGTAACCACCACCGAATAATTTATCAAATGGATTGAAGCCATTCCCATGACCTACATCACTTGCACCCAAATATCCAAGTTTATCCTAAACTATATCATTTGTCGGTATGGTGTACCCCAATCCATTATCACAGACAATGGTCATCCATTCAAAAATAAGAAGTCTACCACCTATACGAAGAGTTCCACATCCAACATCATTTTTTTGCACATATTATCCACAAGGTAATGGCGAAGTCGAGGCATCTAATAAAACCATTGTCAGAATCCTCAAGAAGACTGTCAATGACGCTGGCTGTGATTGGCACCTACAACTCAACCCTTCCTTATGGGCTTAATGTACTAGTATTCGTACTCCTATCGGTGCCACTCCATACTCCCTAGTATTCAGATCTGAAGCTATCTTACCTATTGAGGTCAAAATTCATTCCCTAAGGCTATCCTTGAAAGGTCATATTGATGATGAAGAATACCATGTTCCAGATTACAAGAGTTAGAGTTGGTAGATGAATTAAGATAGAAGGACTTAGACCATTTGTGATCATATCAGAATCGTCTTCATCATAGCTACAATAGGAAAGTTCTAAATAGACACTTCGACATTGGAGACCTGGTCTTAATGGAGAACCCTAAGAATCAAGATGAACGAGAAAAGCTAGGTAAGTTTGAACCTAATTGGTTAGGACCCTATATAGTCATAGAAGCATTTGGATCAGGTGTGTATCAACTCTCTACCCTTGAAGGCGAACCACTTATGTCACCAATCAACAACCTTCATCTAAAGAGGTTCTATGCGTAGCTTCTGAGAATCTGTGCCTTAGCCAGAAAAATACAAAAAAATGATAAAAGCGAAAAAATGGTTGCCTTGATGAAAACCTAGCAAACAGGCGTCTTTGTAACACCATAAAAATTGAAAAATCAATAAAATAGTAAAGAGAAATAACCAGTCCAATAGTGAAAACCACTTCGGTGGCGCTATGGATACATATCATGGTGAAAACCTGGCAAACAGGCGCCATGTGTAGTCAATTTTGCTCCTTCATCTACCATCATTCCCGTCATACTTTTCACTATTGCTCATAATAAATGGTTGTCCTATCCATTGCTTGGAACGATTGACACCAGGATCACTCTGTCACATTCCCCACTCCATCCTGAATGTCTTATTCCTGACTAGGGGCATGATTCCTTATTCTATATCATATGGACCTTGTATATAGTGTTACACCATCAGAAAACTTCAAAAATCCAAAAAAAATTAGAAAATGTAAAAAATCCAAAAACTATCAAAACATGTCAGAAAATCCCAAAAACAAAGTCAAGTCAATTATGTTAAGTCAATCGTAGACATAGTTGAACTACGTTGCCTCTACGACTAGATGTAGGCAAGGCCATCTGTCGATGTGCCCCCAAGGCATTAGGTCTGATTGTCTAGGTGTCTCACATCTCACACACACTAAATCATGACTCTTTGTACATGCAAAGTCATTGGTGGTGTTGAACTACGAGGTCTCTACATGTACAACGTAGGTAAGGCTAATCAATCGATGATCCCCCAAGACCGCACTAGGTTAGTCCAATAGGGTTTATCACATTCACTATCTCATGTCATCCACCGTCACTACACACACATAGTCATATCAGTCAAGAAACCAAAACAAGTCATGCATCAACAAGGCAAGTATTTCAAACTGTCATCAAGTCAAAATCAAAGACATTGTCAAAATGATCAACTTATGTCTTAAGCAAGATATGTCTTTCTTGTCAGTAGACACTGTCAAATTGTCATAGCCTCATGTAGCTTGTCGCATCAACGTCATCAAGCTCAAACATCTTATATGTCATGTGTCTTTCTAAAATAGGCACTGTTATGCCTTATACAGATAGTCACCAAGTCGAAACCAGACTCAACGTCTTATGCGGTATGTGTCATCTTTCACATTAAGCTATGTCAAATATCAAACAATCCCACAAGATCTAGTTTTGGTGAATACATTTATTTGGATTTATGACTTTATATTTTATTTTTTCTTATCCATTTTATCGATTTGTGAATGAGCTCGATTACTAGCTTTCTCAAGGATGTCTCATCAAGGATTTAGAGAATCAAGGATGTCTCAAGACTCTTTTTCTTTGGCTGCTATCTGTCAACTATCTTTTTTCAAAACTTTGAATTTTGAGTCATGTTACTAGTTTCCTCAAGGATGTCCCATCAAGGATTTAGAGGAGCAATGATGTCTCATGACCCGTCTTTTATTTGTTTGTTGTCTGTGGTTTATCTAGACAAAACAACTGGGGCAATCCTATCCTTAGTATGAGTTAAGACACTCCTTGTCTGCGACTGTCTATTTTTCGCAAATGGATGACTTTGTACACTATGGTCTATCTCATATCATGGTGTGTATTATCCATTTGTGTTAGTCCCGCCCAATGATGATAAAAATTGGAAGCTTAGCATATATGGAAAAATATCGAATATCATTTGTTTTCCAATCAACCTTTTTCGTTGTTTTTGTACTAACATTCTATAATCATCCATGCTAACATTTCTTATTTTCTACATCTTCACCACCATTATCTATCCATTTCGAGAGCACACTCATGTTCTTCAAACCCTCCTATCCTCTCGAGGGGGCATACCAATACCTCCTTGTCATCCTTCCTCACCCTATTTTCACTGGGGCATATTTTCTTTGACACATCGCCGAAACAACATTGTATCAAAGAGGGGCAAACTGTAGACACCGAAAATTGGTCTAGGCCTATGAGCACCACTTTCGACATAATTTTCTAATATCCATGGTCATGATTAAATAATGTCAATTATTTTATTACCCCTTTCTAATACATATTTCTTCTATTAATTAAATACCCCTTTTTAATTAATTCATTAATCCATTATGACTTATATTCAACTTTGATTAATTAAATAAATCATGTTTATTTAATTATGTCACTAACTAATTAATTCTTCTTTCTAAACTAAATAATTATTATTTAATTAAACCTCCTTTATCTATAATTAAATATTTATTATTTAATTACCCCTTTAACCTTTTCAACTATAATTAAATATTTATTATTTAATTATTCAATTCCATCTTTTCAACAGTCAAATTAAAAAAATTATCTTTATTTATTTAATTTAAATCTTTCATTTTCGAATGTTGAATTAAATTAACATTTAATTCATTATTAATTATTTATGTCACATTCTTCTGTCATCCAGTTGACTAATTATTCATTCACCTTTTGACTCAAGATCTATTTTAATCCGCCAGTTATCTCCAGGTTCGATATCTGATCATCTATGCGAGAGGACTCTTTGTCACAATCAGTCAGTTAACTAGTTCTAACTTAATGCATGAATGTATTTATTAATTAAATATATTTATTTAATTAATTAATTCATGTGTGCATTCAAAGTTGAGTTCCAACTTTCTCTTTTCCATTCAAAGTCTATTTCTTCTATTTTTCGAAGATTCTTAAGTGAAGATTAAGTTATCATTCTAATTTAATCTTTATCCTGCAGAATTCCTAACTCACGTTCTGACTGGCACAAAACTAACATCACATGACATTCATCAATCTCGATCATTGATCTCTCTTTCGAATCTGACCCAATCATTCGAAAACCCAAAATCTATAAAAAGGCATGTCATCATCATTATTCCTCCTCCCGAAATCAATACTTTTGAGAAGAAACAATCTTAGATATTTTGCTTAGACACTTGATGAAGTTATTCTTGCATTCAAACACATAAATCTGAGGGCAAGAATGACGATATAGCAAAATGGAGAAGGACAATCAAGATAATTCGAGGAAGTAGATGCATATTCGGTGAGATCTTTCCTATTGATTTGTTTAGTTTTAATCATGTTTACTTATTCGTTCTTTGTTGTTTTTATTTAGATTATTTGTTAGATTAGAGTTAATTATTTTAATTTGTGCAGCTATAGTATTAAATCCGAAAAATCTGAGTTACACTTGCCATTGGGAAACAATAGGAAGAACTTTGACCCTGAACATTTCATCTATGATGCCAAAATTCCATAGAGATTAAAGGTCTATGAAAATTAATTCTTTGTTGACATTGTCATTAGAAATTGTGATGAAAATCAAGTAATGAAGAGGAGGGCTACTTATAACTAAATTATCATGGTTGAGGCTTCGAGAAAAAGCAATAATTCATTATATTTAGAAGCCTTTCATGAGATCGAAGATCCTATGGAGAGGATTGAGCAAATTATTTTACATGAAGAAGAGCTAACAAAAGATGTGCCTCTCATAGGCATTGAAAGAAGAAGAGATATTAGTCCCAAGAGATAGGTTGGGAATATAGAGCCATTGAGTAATCTGTCACACCAACCTACTCTAGAGGTTATTTTCTTAGCAGATACTCCTATCATTATTGAGGATGATGTTGAGGAAGAATGAGGTTACACAAATCAACGTTCATGTTGTTCCCCAATATGAAGAGCCACCAAAAATAAATGTGATCACATTTGAAGCCTCTAATGAGTTATCTGATAATTTGGGACACCGAGCTAGCCAGGAATTCATTAAGGATGATGTGTCTTTTTAGACCCCCGAGTTCAAGGCTTTCATCTATGAATACATATGAAAGACAATAAGAGAAAAATTAAAAGAAATCAGCCCTAAGAGAGAAGCAAATGCCTTGAAGGAACTTCAGTTTGAGGTTGATAAAGAAATGAATGAAATCACTCCTGGAAAGGGAAGATCATTGCTACAAGAGATTGGGGTCATGCTTCTACTAGGATGGGATATCAACTTAGCCATTATGTTTGATAGTTTCTTAAAGAGAAAGAACAAAACCTTGCAATTGACAAATAAGGCCAGTGATAAAATATGCATTGCATCAGGGTATAACCCTGATAAAACTACTTTACTGATGTGGGATCTTTACCCACCAGGGAAGAGGCCTTCCCTTATTAGTGACTATGATCAAACCTTTGACCACCTTCTAGTACAGAGGGTAGGGGATACATACCCCATGTAAACTGCTTATTTGAATGTGAATGTTTCCAAATTTACCAAAGCTTAAATTCAAAAACTAGTCAGAGACAACAAGGGGTTGATTGATTTGAATGAAAGATTGAAACAAGAAGTGATCAATTATAGAGATAGGTTACCCTCCTCTTCAGGGATTTACTCACCTTTGATTGAGCATGAAAGTAAAGTACTTGAATAAATTCCTAAGACCACTAATTGAAAACATAGATGGGTATGTGCAGGATCATGATGGGCCAAAAAGTGGCGATATGTAAGCCATATGATGGCCCATGTGGCTGATGACTTTTTTTTTACCCAAAATTGATCAAACGAAAAGGGTTTTTAGAGGATATTCTTAGCTTTCCACCATATAAATTATGCTTTACTTTGAATTTAATAAATAATTATTATTCATTTTCTATTAGAATTATGAATAAAGTCTTGATTGATAGGCTAATTGAAAAACATCTATAACTTTCAAATGGTATCACATGTTTTAAATCTAAAACATGTGTCACATTCTATGCTTTGCATAGTATAGGATTAAAAAAAAAAAATTGAATTTCATGAATTTTTGACCAAGTTAAGGTGGTTAGACATACGATATTTTATATTTTTAAAAATTTGTAATAAAAAATTCATAATTAATTATTTACATGAAAATTTTTTATTAAAAAATATGCATCACATCGGGACATGAGTCCTCTACTTATATCTAAAAGCTTATAAAAAAATATTATCATTTTATTGTGTTTAGGGTGGTCAGACAGACACCTACTTCTTATTTTTACCCTGAAATTTAAATACTACTACATTGAAATTTCAAATTTTAACCAAATAGATTTATTTTTTTAAAATAAAAGTCTAGTAGTTTAGAAACTACATTCAATTTGCTACAGATTCTATTTTTATTATTTTTTAAAATAATATAGATAACTTATTCAAATTTTTATGTCAAGTTGTCTAACTCTGATTTTTTGTCTTTTTATTGCCACTTAAGGGCCTGTTTTTTCCATGATGATCCTGCACATACCCAGATATGAAAAGATATAGAAATAGAAAGAGGAACTAAAGAACAAACTAAAAGCCACTATATTTGAAATGGCATCTAAATTACTGTGTAGAAGGTTTGATGATATGATTAAGTTTGTTGATAAAGTCTGGGTTATTCATATCAAGACAAATGCTACTCTACAGGATCATAATAGGTTTTAGACAAAATGAAGGATGTGGAATTAAAGATAAAGGAAAAGAAAGGTGACAATAAAGGTATACTTCAAGAGTATCGATAGCTTATGAATGTGCATGATAGCTTTCACAGTATCCTAACATAGGAATTGAGTGACTTCAGCTAGTCATTGAGTATAGCATTGCCAAATTTCTTCGAAGAAACAAACTTACAAGACAAGGATCCATGGAAGGATGAGATAGCTCAATATTTTCTAGTGGTACTTGATGATAAAAATGATGAAGACTAGGTGCTCGAGAGAACACATGTGTAGAAGGACATCATACATAATGCATACACATATGCAAAGATATGATATATTTAACATGTGTCAAATGTTAATTTATTCATCGCACAGGAAAAGTAAGAAGTGATAGGGTATCATGGATGTACCATCATGGAGTATGAGCCTTGAACAAGTCTTAGATGATCATAGGTGATTATTGTAGAATAACAGATCGCGATGCATCCACAAACTATTAAAGTTTTATATTTACATTAATCAAGTTTTAGTTAGTAAATGATGCAACTTTTTGTAAACGAGCCTCTATCTTGTTGCTTCTCGTATAAGAATGAAAACCAGGGCCTAGTTTAGATAAGATACCATATATCATATCATTAGTAGTAGTAGTTTATCATTATTGGCATATCCATCCATCCATTTTCATATTCCAGAACTTATGTTATTAATGTATAACTTTTGAAGCAATATAATGGAGAAGACTATTATTAATTGGTGATCTACCATCAGTGTTCAATTGTTGTGCTGGTTTTCATGCTTATATTTTGTTTGGTTGTCTCTATAGTGGTTTGTCTATGTTATTCAAATTGAATATATCAATATATGTTTGATTTGTCAATACACATTTACTACACTTGCATGAATTCATTGATTGGTTTCTATGGGAAAGAATTAAAATGCTTTTAAGGGATCATTTTAATAGGTTCCTTCCCAAGATTGAAGTTCTTTTAAACTAATTGTATTAACTTGTTTCCTTCACATCAAAATTAAAATCCTTTCAAAACTTCATAGTAACTTAGGGGGATATCACTAGGATCTTTAAGAAGAGCCAATAAATTGACAAACTTGGACATTTGCACAAGGTGCAAAAATCTCAAGTTCCCAATAGCTAGAGTTAAGATGAAGAATAGGTTTACCCATCCTACATATCTATCTCCATAATCATCATTCATCCATTGACTCGATTCACCCAATTAGGCATTGGTTCAACTAAAACAATCTCACATAAACTTTGCATATTCATTTGATTTTCAAACATTCACAGTAGGAACTATTCATTAGATTTATATCCGCTTCACACCCATGTGCCATTGTGAGTAGATTTCCCAAATTAAAATTCATTTCTGTCCTTCAAAATATTCCTTATCATTCAGGTATACCTTCCTAGGTCTAGCAAAACCTAAAGAGTAGGGGGTGATGAATCTTATTCACCTTGTTCATTGGCCAAAAATGTATTAAGAGACTGACACCCTCTTATGGTCCAAAAACCTAATTTTTGAGACCTAAACTTTGAATCCAAACCTTCATTGTCATAGAGTCATAAGCATACACAATTTAACAAAAATAATCCACTGGAATAAGTCAACACTCAACCAAATTTAAACTTTCCTACTTATGATAAGGTAGGTCATGACTCTGTTTTATGACTAAGAAGTTAAAATAAACCTCAAAAAGAACAAAATCTAAAGATCAAAGCATCAAAGCATCCTACAAGATGAATGTAAAGAAATCTCTGCACCAAGAAAGTCCTAAGAAGAACAATGGCATGTGGATAGACAAGCATGGATCTCCCCATTCAAAGGCTGGTGCAGATAAAAACAAGGCAACATCTAAACAACCAGATACTAGATTCAGTAATTAGGAGAATATCCCATAACTACCTCCTACATTGCACAATAGCTTTGACCTCTTGTATGAATTAGAGTATCAAAATGATGAATCATGCCGAGATCCTCGTACCCCATGTGAAAAAGAAAATATTGGTCATCTTGTTTTTCATTGGACAGAAGAGCCTGATAAAATGAATGAGTTCAATACACATGGTGAGGAAGAAATAAAGTTAAGACAAGATGAGTATAACTAGGGGTTCTCATCACAAAAAGAGGATTAATTTTAGGAGGGGTTCATTGATCACTCTATCCTTGATTATGATGCAATGACTAATCAAGAGATAGAATTGCATGTGGAATGGAAGGAACGAGAACTTAAAAGAAGGGAGAAGTTGCTAAAAAGAAGTAAGGATATGAACCAAAAAATGTCTCAACTAAATATCCATGCACAAAAAACACCAAAATATGTCACTCCCCATAATCAAGGAGGCAATATCAACTCACAAGGGTCATCTCAGAACGCAGGAGCTCCAGGTACCTCAAAGGCCCGACATAACCTAGTAGGGAGACCTAAACAACATAACCAACCTAATGTGTCACCAAAAAGATCCCAACCAAAAAATGTCAACAATATCCTACAAAATTACCCACCACCAAGACAACATGTCCCACATTATCAACATCATGTGCCACAACAAAATATATATCCTTACCAGAACATCCAACAAAATGTGTATCAATCCCAACATGGATTTCAATATTACCCCAATCCACCACATAATTCCTATCCAAAGAACCCTACAAGCATAGGTAGATAATTTGAATTAAATGGATATCAATTGTACCCATACCCCATCGACAACAACTAGAGGAACACTATCCCTAAATTCACAAGGATAAATGTAATTACAATAGAAGAACATATTAGGAATTTCAATGATTTTGTCCAAGGCCTAGGTATGGAACAAGAAGATGTCCTTATGAGATTGTTCATGATGTACTTGATTGAGGAAGCAAGG